>CM031382.1:5880720-6088513 GCA_018290095.1 Polypedilum vanderplanki | reverse complement strand
TGTTAATTCAACCTTTTTAGGAAAATAATTTTGAAGATTATTCGAATTTATGAAATTTTGAAATTTGTTCCAAAGGTTTTCACAATCGTGAATATAAAATAATTGATTTTATTTTGTAATTAATTTGTTTTAAGAACAAATTTATGAAAAGATGTTTTCTTTTACTTTGTTGTATTATTATTATTTGAAATTCATTAATGATGAATTTTCAAAAGGAAGCATTTAAATCATTTTAAATGCAAATTTGCAAATTTAATATTTGCATGAACTGTGAGCATTTCCTTATCAGCGAATTATAATCAAATACGTTATAACCACAAATCAAAGATAAACAGTCTCTGATGCTTTAAAGTGAAAAGTCAAGTTCTTAATGAAATTTTATTTTTCATTAATTGTCGTCAAAAGACGGAAAGAAATTTTGTTTCTTTCAAAGTTGCATGAATTATTTTTACATACAACATACCTATGTGAGGCAAAATGCTTAAAAGCAAAGTAGTTGGCCTGTTATTATTATTATTTTAATTATTTTATTACGTGAAAATTATTCGTGGACATTGAGAAAAGAAGATATTCATTCTCCTGAATTCTGGTCGTTGAAATAAAATTTCACTATTTCCGCACCTAGCGAGAAATATTGGGCATTCATGAAATTCAGAAAGTTAAATTCAAAATCTATTTAAAAGATATTCCCTCTCCATAAAAAGAATTGAGAATCATTATTTCGTGAAATAACTGAACACTATTATTTATTATTATCAGGCACTACAATTATTTTATTAATTAAAAATCACTTTGATTTTAATTTAATTTTTGATTATTTGTTTTTTGAGAGACACATGATGATGTTATAATTACCTACAGAAGTAGCTTATTGCAGAGCTTCAGTAGTTTTCCAGTCTTTGAATTTTACCTCAAATCGAAGATAAACAGTCTCCGATGATAATAAAATCGGATAAAATTACTTAGACTTCGACTGCGCCAGTAATAAGATGGTGGAACATCTTATGGATTTGAGCCCAGAATAAATGAAAACAAGTCTTATCTCCTTGCATTCTAATCCAGAACTAAACTTTTATTTCATAATTATGTAAAAAATATGCATTTCGGAACATGATAAATATGGACCGATGACGTAATTACTTGTAAAAGAGAGAATTAATTTGTCATTTGTGTGAAAGTAGTGGTGTGAGAATGGATTATATAACTTATAAATAAATAAACATGATTTTTTTTATTTTTTTTATCATTGAAACTTAATATTTTTTACAAGATCTGTGAACATGTGTTGTTTTTCAATTGTTTTGATGGTCTTCCTTCTCGTCGTAGGGTTATTTATTTTTCAATTGATATTTTCTTTTAAGAATTAGAATTATTTTAATTTCAATCATGATAATATTGTTTATATGTTTATTATCTTTAATCATTCTTTTTTCCTTAATTTTACTTGAAGATTGTTGAAACTTTTGATTTTATTAAGAATTTTATTAGCAGCATATTATAATAAATTTCTTGAAGCGTTATTTTGTATAGTTTGATGAAATGAGGAATATTTTGTTATTTCATTTTGAATTTTATGAATGATTTCGTATCAATTTATTTTGAATGATTTTGTATAAATTTATTTTGAATGATTTGTGAATGGGTGAAATTTTTGTTGAGTGAAATTGATTGAATTTTTATGAAGTTTAGGATTTTATTTTTTCTCATTTAACAAGTAAGTTTGATGATGTTCAGTTCTTTACTTTACTTTATTTTCTGGATCTTTTTGTAATTTCTTATTCTATTGAATTTACATTAATGTTGTGGTCTTAATTATTCAAATTTTAATTTCAATTCAATTGATTGATTGATTAATCTGGTTTAATATTTCTTTATTTATTTATGTATTAATTTTTTTCTACTTTATAAAACTTTATTTAATCAGATGCCTAATGAAATTTGTTTTAATTCTAAAATTTTTAAACTGTTGATCTGATGTGGAATTTTTCCAAAATTTTATTATGATTTATTTGTTTCAGTTATGTAACAAAATTTATGTATTTTAATTTGGTCTTTAAAAATTTTTTGATTCTAATGTATTTTAGGATTTCTTGTTTATTTTGTTTAATGAAATTTTCCGATTTAAAAAATTTTGTCATTGCAGATTAACAATTATTATCTCTATAAAAATTTTTAAATTTTATTTTCTGATCATTTTGCACTATTTTCTAATTTCCATGTAAAATTTTAGCAGCGTAATTATTTTATAAAATATTAAAGAAAAAAAATTTTTTTTAAATTTTTAATATAGACTTGATAGTTGAAATTTGCCATTGTTTTTCAATTTCCTTTCTAATTTTGAATTTTTTAACAGTGTTTTTTCTTTTTTTATTTATTAGTATTTTATTTTATTTTTTATTAAATTTCTTTTAGCAATTTTTATTTAAATAATTTGGAGTTGTTTGATTTTAGTTTCTTTCAGTTAAATTGAAAATTTCTACGAATTTTTCTTTTAATAAAACAAAATTGAAATTAGTCATTCTTCACACTAAATAATGAAAAAAAAATCTGATTTTTGAACTATTTAGTTAAATTTGCAAAAATTATTTCGAAATGGAAGTTGATTTTAAGAAATATTTATTTATAAATGCGTTTTGAATATTTTGAAATTATTATTTTAGATTACTTTAGAATTCTCATTGTGTTTAATTGAATTTTCAGAAAATTTATTTGATTTTAACAACCTTTAAACGGGAATTTGGTGCTTTAAATAAAATCTTAACAGTGAACAGAATGTGCTATAAAATACTTTCATTTAACTTTTTTTTTATTGTATAAATTTGTTGCTTCTAAATTTTGACTAAAGAAACTCTTAAATTATTAATTTATTAAAAATTTTAAATTTTTAAACTAAAAATATGGGTTTTTTTTTGAATTTTATTTCGATATAGAGGAAAATTTTGTTTTTATTATTCTTCAACCGTAAGTTAATTGTTTGCCTATTATTAAAAAGTTTAAACTAAATCTTTAAAAGTTTTAAATAAAGTTCTTTTTAAATTTTTCGCATTAATTTTCCGAAAATCTTGTAAGTTTTATTTATTTTATTTGTATTGATCGATTTAATCATTTTATTGCTTAATGCATTGAAATGTTTTAAAATAGTTAAATGTTTTAGAATTAAATTTGGGACTTGTTTTTCTGCTTTAAAAAGAATTTTATAATTTTCCAGAATGATTAAATTTCAATTGATTAGTTTTTTAATTTTTATCAAATTTGAGTCTCAGAAGGAGATGCAATAACTTTAATGAAGGTGAAATTGTTTTTTTTTTTTTGTTGTCAATTGACCAGAGTTGTCATGTGAAAAAAAATATTTTCATATGAAAATAAATTCAAATTAAATTTGTTTTTGAAAATTGTTCTAGATTGTGAAAATTATTAAAAATATAAAATCATTTTTCAGTAGAGTGATTAAAAATTTTTTTTAAGTTTGGTGTATCCGGCGAAAGATAATGATTTAAAATTTTATTTACTTTAATTTTAATTAAAAATTTTTCAAACTTTGATGAAGTTTTAATTTAAATTCATTTAATGAAATTTTAGTGAATTTAATTTCTTATAAGATGTTTTTTCAATTTTGGAATTTTTGAAATGGTTTTCGAAACGAATGGAAAGTAAATCACATGTGTAAACAGGTTATCACATGTTTAGAAGGACAGTATTTTTTTGTGTCAGACAATGCTTGGCGACAGTGTCTTGTTTAATCTGTTTCTGTTTAAGTGCTCATGTTGCACTTTTGAGTTTCTAGAATTTTACTTTGTGGGAATAGAAAATTTATTTATGATTTTCTGTATAATCAGTTTTACTTGATACTAAATATGAAAATTTCTGAAGAATCAGTGATATTTGATCTCATCAAGTATTTCTTTCATTTATGTGAAATTATTTAGTTTTATAAGCGAAATTTTTGTGTCTTTTTATAAATTAGCAAATTATTATTTTAAAAATTTTGAAATTTCTCACTGAATATTAAAAAGCATTAATTTGAATTGATTATTTTGTTTTCATGAAATGTTTTCCGCTTGATATGAACTGTTTACGTGATTAATAATTTTGGTTTAATTCAATGTTAATAAATTTTGATCATTTATCAGAATTATATTATTGAAATTTTAAATTATTAGAATTTAAAATTGTTATTGAATATTGGAATTTTTATTGCTTTTGTCTATAAAGACATAAACGAAAAGAATGTTGATTTTTTTTTGTTGATTAAGCTATTTTGTTGAAGTAGTGACATTCTTTCTTGAATTATTTATTTTTTTAAAATTTTTTTTCTTTTTTTTTTTTTTGAGACATTTATGAAGAAATATTTTTTTCCAATTATTTCGTGTATTTTGAAAAAAAAATAATAAATTTAATTTAGAAATTGATTATTGAAATGGATTGCCTTTAGAAAGAAATTTTATAAAGGTTTTGGTAGTTAGTGTGTGCAAACACACAGAATTATTCATAACGACAGAGTGTATCACAGAGTGAAATTTCTGTAGTTTTTAATTTTATTTTTTTTTCTTTTTTTACGAATCTAAATCGTGAAAGGAAAATTTCTGAAGAATCAATTAATTTGTTTGAATTGTTAAAATTAAAATATAATTAATTTGTTTTACATTTTTGATGATTAATTGCATGTTTTATTGCTTTGAAAGAAATTTAAATTTCATTTAAAATTATTACTTTTAATTTAGGAATTTTATAATTAATAATTAGAATTAATAATTGACTTTTTAAATTCAATTTTCCTTTTCTTTATTTTATGAATTTTACCACTTTTAGAGAAGTAATTGAAATTGTCAAAATTTTAACTGCAAAAATTTTTTTGTAATCATTAATTTTCGAAGTTAGGCAATGCTTGAAATTTTTAATAAGTGTTTTATTTTGTTTTATATTAGTTTTCCTAGCGTAACTCGCTTTTTTATGAATTTTAAATGAAAAATTTGCATTAAATTTTATATTTTATTGCACTTTTAGAGAAGTAATTGAAATTGTCAAAATTTTAACTGCAAAATTTTTTGTAATCATTAATTTTCAAAGTTAGGCAATGCTTGAAATTTTTAATAAGTGTTTTATTTTGTTTTATATTAGTTTTTCTTACGTAACTCGCTTTTTCATGAATTTTAAATGAAATATTTGCATTAAATTTTATATTTTATTGCAATTTTTAATAAAGTGCTTTAAAGATGATTTTATGAATTTTATGAAGTTTGACATTTTTCTTAATGTCCAAAATATATGAAATTGGTTTTAGAAGTTGAAACTATAAAATATCTTATTAAAAAGAGGGTGTCTAAATGAAATAGTTTTTAAATTTTTTCATTAAACTAAGCGATGAGAAAAGGATTTAAATTAAATTTTCCAATATTTTGTCAATATATTTTTTTTTTGTTTTTTTAAATTTATTAGAAGTCCTTGAAGTTAAATCGCGTTGCGATGTAAGCAGTTATCTTATTATTTTTATTTTGAACTTAAACATTTATGAAGAATTGTTTAAGTCAGAATGTTGATATGATTTTTAGACGTTTATTGATTTCGAAAATGTTTGTAATTGACATCATTTTCGAGAAGATTTATGTTTTTTTGGGAGTCAAATTGTTTTTATTTACTTAAAAATTGTTGAGTTTCTTAAAGAAAATTGAATTTAGACATTATCGTAAGAAAATGTTTCCTGTTGCAAATTTTAAATTTTACAAACTGTTGATGAGTTGTAGCAGACATTGAAAATTATCAACAATTTAATTGATTTATTTTAGAAATTTAAGGTTGAAGTTTTTAATATGTAATTTACTTTGTGAAATCGTAAATACTATTTCTTTATTTTCTTTGAATTCCTTTTGAAGTTTTGTGGAATAAATTTTTCCATTAAAATTAAATAATTTTTTTTAAAAAAAAATTTGAATGACAAAAGTAAATTCTTTTGTTGGTCTTACAACAATTGTTGTGTGTGAGAGTTTTGTTTTGAGGCTTTATTAAAATTCTGTTGAATTTTGAAGCAAATAATTAAGTAAATTTTAGGATTCGTATTTTAATACTTAATAATTGACGTTTGAAAGATAAATTCAAACAAATTTAGGTTTGTTTAATTGAATGAAGATTTTTACTATTGTGTTAATTCAACCTTTTTATGAAAATAATTTTGAAGATTATTCGAATTTATGAAATTTTGAAATTTGTTCCAAAGGTTTTCACAATCGTGAATATAAAATAATTGATTTATTTTGTAATTAATTTGTTTTAAGAACAAATTTATGAAAAGATTTTTTCTTTTACTTTGTTGTATTATTTTTATTTGAAATTCATTAATGATGAATTTTCAAAAGGAAGCATTTAAATCATTTTAAATGCAAATTTGCAAATTTAATATTTGCATGAACTGTGAGCATTTCCTTATCAGCGAATTATAATCAAATACGTTATAACCACAAATCAAAGATATACAGTCTCTGATGCTTTAAAGTGAAAGGTCAAGTTTTTAATGAAATTTTAATTAATTGTCTTCAAAAGACGGAAAGAAATTTGTTTCTTTCAAAGTTGCATGAATCATTACATACAACATACCTATGTGAGGTAAAAATGCATAAAAGCAAAGTAGTTGGCCTGTAGTCATTATTATTTTAATTATTTTACTGCGTGAAAATTATTCGTGGACGCTGTGAAAAGAAGATATTCATTCTCCTGAATTCTGGTCGTTGAAATAAAATTTCACTATTTCCGCACATAGCGAGAAATATTGGGCGTTCATGAAATTCAGAAAGTTAAATTCAAAATGTATTTAGAAGATATTCCCTCTCCATAAAAATAATTGAGAATCATTATTTCGTGAAATAACTGAACACTTATTTATTATTATCAGGCACTACAATTATTTGATTATTTAAAATCATTTTTCATTTTAATTTAATTTTTATTGATTATTTGTTTTTTTTGAGAGACACATGATGATGTTATAATTACCTACAGNCTTCGACTGCGCCAGTAATAAGATGGTGGAACATCTTATGGATTTGAGCCCAGAATAAATGAAAACAAGTCTAATCTCCTTGCATTCTAATCCAGAACTAAACTTTTATTTCATAATTATGTAAAAATATGCATTTCGGAACATGATAAATATGGACCGATGACGTAATTACTTGTAAAAGAGAGAATTAATTTGTCATTTGTGTGAAAGTAGTGGTGTGAGAATGGATTATATAACTTATTTAAAAATTGCTGATTTTTCATTTTTATCTGGTCAGTTTAATTTCAGTTTAATCAGTTTAGTTTTCAGTTTAATTTGGTCTTATTGTTAAAATTGAAACGTGATGCGATAACAAATTTTTATCATCTGTTGTTGTTTAATAAGAATATTCTCATTATACCATCTTATCAAATAATTTGTTCTATCAAAAACAGATATTGTAAAAAAAGAATATTTTAATCAAGGGGTATCAACTTTGTCAAAAAAGTATCATAATTCTAACGAAAAATTAACAAAATTTACAAGAGTTCACATCCCTTGATTTTATTAGATATTTTCTATCTTTAAAAACAAAAATATTTGTAGGTTTACATAGGTCAAGAATAAAAACAAACTTTTCAAATATTAATTTTTTCTATTTAATGAATGTTTTTTTAAATACAACTGAAAGTAAATATTAGGTCTCTAATAAAAGAAGCTAATCCAACTTATAAATGAAAAATGTGGTGATGTATAGCAAAACACATTCGAATAGCTATTTTTTAATGCGTATTAGTACTAAGTTTACAATATAAAATTTTTTTAAATTTCTTACATCTACATTTATTTGAATGTAAAAGAAACAATTTATAATTATATATTAATAAAGTGATCACTCTTAGTAAAATGTATTTTTGACCTACGAATTTACGATAGATAGATAGACTTCTTAGTCTTGTCTGACGGCCAGAATTATTGAAGTCCATATTTTAAGTTTACTTGAAGTTCAAATTTATTTCAATTGCCACGCGCCGACAATATAAAAATTAGCTTTCTTCTGGTGCAGACAAGAGCTGACTTAAACATCATTAAAAAAATTTCAACTTTCATCTCATTTATTTTAATTTCAAACTTTATCAAATATCCAGTTTTAAATTAAAATTATTTTATCTAAGAAGTTTCGATAAAGTTTCACAATAATAAAGACTTTATAACCTATTTATAATCAGCATATGAAAAGATGCTTCTTTTGAATAAACAATAAGAAAATTTTCAAGTTATTTGTTTCTCGTGTATGAAAATGTGGTACGTTTTTGCGCGTCACAGTCCAATATTAATAAGAAAATATAAAAACTATAATTAATAATTGATCCGTTATAATGAAAATATAAAAAATCTTTTTTTCTACACAATTGACTGTTTTTATCAAATAATCATTCAAAAAAATAATTTATGAAAATATACGATATTTCATAAATTTAAAAAAAAATATTCTATTATTTCTTGGTATTAAAATTTACTTTTATGAAATAATAAAAGAAGAAAACTGGCAGGTGTCGATAAATAAACATTTTGATCTTTTATTCATCGATAGACAAGAGTGTTTCTGTTAATTAAAATAAATTAAAATATTCAAGGACTTTCTTTAAAAAAGTTTTTAATAAATCATCAAATAAGAAGAAAAAAATAAAAATTGAGAATAGTTTAAAATTTATTCGCTTATTAAAGCAATTATGAATCCTTCTATGAGTTATATTTTTATAAAAGATCTTATATTAATCTAACGAAGTGGTATATATAAAACTTCTGAGTTTAATTTCTTACATAGAAAGTTTAAACGTTAATAATTTCAATATTGACACCAGAAATTTTAAACTCTTTTTAGTAAAATTTTAAAGTTGATGATCCTATAAATATAAATAAACTGAAGTCATAAACTGAAATAATTTTTTACAATATAGAAAAACATGAAACCCTTTTTTTAAATTAATGAATATTAAATCAAAATACAATAATTTCTTTAACTTCCTTTAATTTTTCTTAATGAAAAATTTTAAATCTTTTGTAACTTTAATTTTTTGATATTTAAAGTCTAAGAAATTTTAACTTGATTTGAAAAAACTATTTAAAATTAAAAATTTATTTTTATGGAATTAAATTTATTATTATTTTATTAAGATTTTATTAATTTGATTTTAAATTAAGCGCATTTCAAAAGAACAAATTGTTGGAATGATTTTACTAAATTCTTATCTAAACATAAAAATCAATTTTAAAGTCAAAAATTTAATTTTAATTATTTAAAAATTAGAGATAGAAAAATTTTTGAAATAGATAAAAAAATTTGCCAAAAGGCTTAACTTTTTAAAATTAATAAATATGAAAATGCAAAACTGTAATGAAAGTTAATGTTGAAAATGATAGAAATTTTATAAAATTTTGCAAATAGATTGATTGATATTTTTGAAAATAAGATGCATTTTAAAAATGAATAATGATTTAAATAAAAAATATTTTATACTCAAAATAAAAATTCATTATTTATCAAAGCTTCAAAAGAGCTTAATTTGATAAAAACTTATTGAAAATTTTAAGAAATTTATAGAAATTATAAAAGCATATCAATTTAAGCAGTTTATCAATTTTACAAGTTTCTATATCAATATTCGATATATAAATAAATTTCTTAAATTAAAAATGATAAAAATGTGAAATAAAATAAATTATAGCATCGACAGAGAATAAAATAATTATGAATGTGTTGTTGAGTGGGGAGAAAACTTAAAGCTTTTATATTTTTTGCCTTTGTCTTAAATGTTTATTTAAGGCTTTTTTACACAAATTATTTTAATTTTTCAAAAGAAATTTTCTTCATTATAAAAATTAATTTTAAAATTTTTATAATTACAAAATTTTATGACTTTTTTCCTAAATTTAAATCTATAAAATTGATTTTCGATGTTTTTGAGCTTTAGTAAATTTAAGGGGAAAAATTCGTAAAAACTCACACAGTTGCTGTAAAAAAAAATGCTTGAGTTAAAACTGATGAGTATAAAAAGGCGATCAAGATGTTGAATTTTTATCATTTAGTTAGATAATTTATTGCAAGAAAATTGTGCTTAGCATCGATAAAAAAGAGATGAAAATTTTCTTTATAACTCTAGCTGTGCTAGGTATTTTTGGTAAGGTTTTTATTGATGAAATTAGTTAAAAACCCATTTAAATATTTTAAAAAATTCTGAAATTAATAAAAAAAATTTCTATCACAGTTAATACTTCAAATGGTACTTACCGTAAATGCTTTGGTATAACTTCTCCTGCACCAACCTTAGCACCTACAGTAGCTCCAACGGTTGCACGTAATTATTATTAAATTTAATTTAATTTTTTGTTTTATTCGGCTGAGTTAAAAAATGTTTAATTTTGATACATGAAAAATTTGAAACCTCATTTAATTTATTATTTAATTTTCATTTAAAAAACTAATTATTTTTATTCAATGGAATTTTTTAAATATAGCAACTGCATCTCCAACGATTGCTCCTACAGCTTCACCAACAAATGCTCCAACGGCAGCTCCAACTTCGGCACCAACAACAGGTATCTATTTCTTATCCTCATTTTTTAAACTTACTTTATTAAAAATTTTCTTATTGAAATTAAATTAAATTTCTATCAATATTGTTACTTTTATAAATTTTCTAATATTTAAGCTTTTGGTGGTAAATTTATATCTAAAAGTCTACATAGAGAAAAATATTTTATAACTGGCAGTATAAAGTTTTTGAGAGTTGCCCCTATAAAGTCAAACTTTTATTAATTTTATAGAGAATAAACATAAAGTTTTTAAGCTTTTTTTTAAGTCTCATAAAAAATTTTATAACGCTTATAAATTTTATTTTTAAGTTTAATAAATTTGGTTTTATAGGAACAAATTTAAAAAACTATGCCAGTTATAAAATATTTTTCTCTGTATAATTTCAATTAACTGATAACCAATAACAAATTCAATTTTTTTGAAACTATAAAGTTTTAAAAACTGTAATAACTCATAAATTAAAAACTAGAAAATTTTCTAAAACTTTTTAAATTCTCATATTAATTTTATTTATAGCTTCTAATATACTTGGTGGATGTGGTAAGTAAATTAAAAAAGAAGATAAATTTATATTATAAAAATTATTCTTTATTAAAACCATTTTTATTTTTGTATAAATAGCTGTGTGGATGAGGTAAGAAACATCACATTCCTTTTATTGTTTCTTTTTAATATTTTAAATTATTTTAATTTTTTTACTTACCTAAAGTCAATTAAAAATAATTTAAAATATTGAAAATGTTAATCATAATTATTTTTTTTGATTTCGCAAAGATATTTGGGTGATGATCAGCCTGCTCATATTGGTTTAAAAGCAGGCATTAGTGCCAGAACAAACACAGATGCGTATGTTGGAATAGGTTTAGCGGAAGATATTACGTATGCAGGAAGAATCGCGATTACACCAACAACTTTGAACGGAATTACTTATCCACCATCAGCTTTTTTGCCTTATGGCGGCATTGAATTTAAAGCAGAAATGACTGAGTTTTTGATACCGCCCCAAGGCTGTAATTGTTCATTTTGGCCAGCATCAAATGGTATGACTCGTCCTGGTTTAGTTTATGCAGGCACAGAAGCAAACTTTAAAATAGTTGTTGGTCGTAAAACTTTTGCCGATGGAAGAATTTCAGTTTCAAGTGTGTATACGGACCCAGGAAATTTAGCAATGTATAATAAGCAAAATTATATTGATGGAAATGGTATGAATGTAATTGAAGCACCGACTGAAGTTTTGGTTTGTGAATCAAATTCACCCACTACTGGTCCACCTATAATTAACTTTCCAACTGAAGCTTGTGGTGTATGGAGTTCTTATGGCATGGTAAATTCAGCTGCTACAAATGGTTTTGCAGTTGGAAAGAGCATTATGAATAACACGGCGTAAGAATTAATTAATTCTTATAGTTCTATAATTTAATATTTTTGTATTTTTAGCTACATTGGCCGTGGCCTTTATGCAGCTGGAACAGAATATCATGAACCTGGCCGGTATCAATTGGAACCTCCAACTGGTACCTATTTAATTTATGAACCAAATAAATTAGCTGCTGCTAATAATCAATGGTTGATTGTTCCTCAAAATTGCACGTGCAGATTTATGGTAAAAAATAAGAATTTTTTTTAAATTTTTGAAATTAAAAAAGAAAAACTTAATTTAGGCACCAGGAGCTGCAAAAGCAAGAAAAGGGTTGATTTTTGTCGGTGATGATGAATATGCTTTTATGTGGGGTTTACATAAATTTAGTACAGGACAAGTTGCAATTACTGCTGTACGTTATGCCGATCTTTTTGAATATTATGTTAATCTAGATGGAATCAGTCTTGGAAGTGGTTTTGCAACACAAGTTTTAGTATGTGAAAATGTTCCGCCACCACCACAAGGTTGTGCGTTGTGGGCTGCCTACTTAGATGACAATGCACCTGCTATCAATGGTTTTTATGCTGGAAATAGTACCATTAATAATTCACCTGTTTATGTTGGATGGGGTGATTATGGTGATCTTAAACTTCCAGCACGTATTCAAATTACAACAACTAGCACTGGAACATTGCCTAGAACACCTGGTGGTTATGTATCAGCAGGAGCTGAAGTTCAAGTCACCTACCCTGAATATCTTGTTGTTCCTAATTCATGTTCTTGCTCTTGGATTAATCCATCACTTGCCTCCAATCATCCTGGTCTAATTCTCACTAGTGACATTAATTTCCAATATGCAGTTGGTCGTAAAACTTTCCCTGATGGAACAATTTCTATCACCAAAGTTGTGACCAACCCATCTTACACGAATTATATGAAACAAACTTACAATAATGCTGCTGGAGTTCAAATTGTTGATGAGCCTGCAACTGAACTTTTAGTTTGTGAAACAACTGCCTCAACTGCAACTGCACCCGTCTTTACTTTTGCTAATGAAGCTTGCGGTAAAATTTATAAAAATGTAAACTGACTAAAAAATTTAAATAACTTTATTTTTATTATTTTAGGAGTTTGGAGCACAGACAACATGGTAACATCAGCACAATCAAATGGTTTTTCTGTGGGTCCAAGTATTTTTCCAAATATTACAAATTATGTTGGTCGTGGTCAATGGACTACTGCTGAAATCAGAATTGGCAGATATCAAGATGAAAATCTAACAGGTGCCTACACATCTTCAGCAGGAGAAAAAATTATGCAATATTCACAATGGCTTATTGTACCAGAAGGTTGTAATTGCTATTGGCTTTCAGCAAATCAAGCACTTGTTCGTCGAGGTCTTATTACATCTTCTGATGACACTTATAATTTTGCTGTTAGCTACAAAAACTACACAACTGCTTTTAGTATTTCTCGTGTGATCCTCAGCAGTTTTGTGGAATTTTACACCACTTCTAATAATATGGATGGATCTGATGTTATGAGCAACACTGGTCCATTGCTTGTCTGTGAAAATATTCCTCAACCACCTAAATATCCATGCGGTAAGAAATTTTAAATTTATAAAAGAAATTAAATTAAAAAAAAACTATATTCTTAGCGTTGTGGGCTGCCTACCTTAATGACAATTCACCTACTGTCAATGGTTTCAATGGTGGAATTTCTGCATATTACACAGCTGCCAATTCAACAGCATGGATTGCTCGTGGTGATTATGGAAATATCATGATTCCAGGACGCGTGCAAATAACTGGTTCAACTGGATCAATTTACGTAACAGTTGGTGTAGAATTAACACCAAATTTAGGTGGTGGTGAATATTTAGTTGTTAGGGATGGGTGTCAGTGCTCTTGGTTGCCTCCATATTTGGCATCTAATCATCCTGGCCTAGTAAAAACTTCAGATCTCACATTCGACTATGCAATTTCACGAATAAATTCAACTGATGGTCGAGTTTCAATTGGCAAAACAACAACACCAAATTATAATACAATTTATACAAGTCCATCGGGTGTCCAAAATGTTCTTACATATCCAAAACCAATGGTTGATGTTCTTGTTTGTGAATCAAATGCCGATATGTCAACTAAACCAATGATTTCTTTTGTCAATGATGCTTGTGGCTTGTGGGCAAGATATAACTATAATGATTGGCCTGCACGTCATGGTTTTTCTTTTGGACTTGACAGATTTAATAATACAGGTTAAATATTTTATTTGCTTATGACTATTTATTTAATATGTATTTAAATTTCAATGAAAACAGGTTACATAGGTCGAGCATTTAATGGAGGTTATTACTTTATTGGACGACTATCACTTGTTGGCAATTCAGGAGTTTATGTGTCTAACGGCAATGAACCACTTGGTACTAACGCTGAATACCTTGTTGTTCCTGATCGATGCATTTGTCAATGGGTTCCATATTCAACTGCAGTCTTTAATAGAATTGGTCTAGTTCGATCATTTGATTTTAATTATAAATTTGCTGTTGGAAGAGTTTCACTTGGAAATAATCAATATGCTTTAAGTAGTGTAAAATCCAATGGTGAACAATGGTTTGTCAATGCAGCTGGAATTTTTACAATCAATTTAAGTCCAACTGAATTGCTTGTTTGTGAACTACCTTGAGCAAATTTTTTACTTGATTTTTTATATTCTCATATGAAAAATTTCTTTCTATTTTTTGTTTTTTAAGATTTTTGTTTTGTTTTATTTAAAATTTGAATATGAAATTTTTACATGTAAACATTTTTACTTTTTTGACATGTGTTGATTTGATAATAAAATACATTTTCTTTCAAAAAAAGAAGAAAATTTTTAATTTGTCATCTCTATTTCACAAAAAAAAAAATACATAAAACTCAACATACAAATGTAAGTTTTATTTCTTTTAAATTAAAAACACATGATTTGGAAATAATGTCTCAAAAAATAGTTCTAAAATGTTTTCTTCACGGTTTGAGACTTTTACCAACTTTTTAATAAAAAATGTGATGCAAAAACATACACATATAAAATGTTGGTTGAGAAAAAATAAAAAGCTTTTATTCCATAATTTTTTACGCGTCAAAAACTTTCTAACAATCTATAGAACAGATCTATTTGACTTACCGATTTTGAACTATGGTTAAGACAAAATTCCGGACGGACCAAAAAGTATATGTATACGCGTTTTCTTTCACAAGAAAATGAACTAAAAGTAAATTTTAAATCTAAAATTTAGTAGACAGAAATATGTGAAACATAGAAACTATTTTCTTTGTTTTAAAAAAAGCACTACAATTTTCCTGCCAAAACATAAAATTTGATCCATTTATTCATAAATTCAATCAGTATAACTTTTTTATCTATTTCAATTCATACAATTAAATATTTAATTTTTTTTTCATAAAATTTATCTATAACTAAAAGTAATTATTCTAACGGTGTTAAAAAATTTAAATTTCGACTTTAATAAAATGAAGTTTTTATGAATGTTCTTCATCTGAAAATGTAAACATTATCTGAATAAATAAATAAATTTAAAAAACGCATAAAAAATTTAAACTAAAAGTAGAAATATAAAAAGAAAATAAATATTATCAATATGGAAGTTTGTTTTATTTGCTGTGAAAGTTCACGAGTTGGTTCCAAAATATTTGAAGAAAAATCAAAATTTTCGGGAAAATTTTTAAGAGAATTAATTGGTAAATAATTTATCAAATTGACTGTAAATATGTAAAAATAAATCATTTATAAAAAAATTTAATTTTAGAGCAAATCAGTGGTTTCTCAATCAATTCATTTGACATGATTTGTATCAACTGCACAAAAAAGTTAAATGACTTTGATGAATTTTCATCAAAAGCAGAAAAAATTCAAAATGAACTTTGTTCACTTTTAAATCATAAAATTCAAATTAAACAAGAACCAAAAGAAGAATTTGACAATGTTTCAATTGCCACTTTTAATTCAGACAATGAAAATGATCATGATATTACAATTCCACAAATTGATTATTCACCAAATGTCAGTGCACATTTTGATTGGAATAATGATATGAAAAATCCAAATCATGACATATTTGAGTCAAATTTTGTCAATCTTATGCCAGAGACATCAAAAAAGAAAAGACAGAAAAAATTAGCAAAGAAACGATCTACAAATGAAGTTTTTCAATGCACATTTCCACCCTGTGATAAAAGATTTCCAACAAAGACAAGATTATTGAATCATTTACAGTTGCATTCAAAAAATAGACCTTATCAATGTTCATTTTGTGGAAAATTTTATAAAACAAAAGATTGCTTGAGAAGTCATCAACGAGTGGTGCATAAAAATGCTGAAATCAGAGTTATTTGTGATAAATGTGGACTTGCATTTACTAGAAAACCATCACTTGAAAGACATTTCAAAGCAAAACATTTAAAATTGAGGTAAAATTTTAAGAAAATAAAAAAGTGTGATAAAAAAAAACATTTTTTTTAGACTTTTCACATGTCAACTTTGTGGAGTATCTTATTGCAATGCATCATCACTTCAAGCTCATTCGTTTGTTCATGACAAAGATAATAAAAATTTTGAATGTGAATTTTGTGGCAGTAAATTTCATACAAGATCAAAATTGAATCGACATCTTAGGTAAGATCAATTTTTTTGATAAAATTCAAATAACTTTAAGGCAAATTTTAACTTGAAACCTTTTAAACTTTTGTTCTTCTTAATAGAAAATTTTCAATTTTTTTTTACTAAAAAATTACTTTCAGATGCCATGGAGAAAAACAATTTGAATGCACAATCTGTCATCGTCGATATAGTCAAAAATATAATCTAACAGCACATATGAAGCAAGTTCATGAACAATATGTACAAACATTGAGAGAAGAAAAGCAGCAAAATTTACCAATTGTTTGTCAACTTTGTGGAAGAATTTTTGATCGACAAATTTCATTGGAGGCACATTTAAAAAATGTCCATGAAGCTGTATCAGTGAATGCTGAAATTAATTAAAAATTTATAAATACAAAAAATTTAAAAAATGTATAAAAAGTCATTTTTTATTCTATTGAAATTATTCCATTTGAACAACTTCATTCATTTTTTCACTATCAAGTCTAAAAAATTCCCAACCTTCACTTTGTGTTAAATTTACTGCACCAAGTTTCTCATAAAATCCTTTAGCTGGATTCCAATCCAAAACATGGAAGTCAAATCGACTACATTGTTGATCAATTGCAAATTTTACATTTTGTATGAAAAGTTTTTTGCCTACACTATTCATTCTAAATTCAGGTTTTACATAAATGTCTTCCATAAGATAAGCCTTTCCTTGCCAAGTTGAATATGTAAAAAATCCAATTGAATAACCGACAACTTTTGGTTTTTGATTATTTTCACTAACTTCAGCTACAAAACTATAAAATAATGGTGCTGGATTGTTGTTATTAAAGTTACCATCACGAAGTAAATCAGAAGCACTCAATTGAGGTCCATTTGGCATTTTTTCAAAATTTGCTAATTCCTTAAAAATGAAAACAAACATTTTTAATTGAAATTTTATAAAAAATTTAATTTTTACTTGAATCATAGCAACAATATCATCAAGATCATCAGCTGATGTTTTACGAATGTTTATGGTAATCATTGCTTACTATTTATCACAATATTTTTCTAAATGTATAAAAAATTTGAGGTATTTAAAATTATTTCACTTAAAAGCCTCTTGAATATTTTTTTTTTTTTTGTAAACAATTCACTAACACAGATGTAAAGTTTTGAATGAACCGCATGATATTGAAAATACGTTAAAATATTTTTACATTTTCTTTGATTAAATAAATTTTTTAATTATGATATTTTGACATTCTCTTGATTCAATCCATATAGCTCATAAATTTTTTATAAAATAAAATTGAAATTTATATAACTATAAAAAAATTTTTTGTTTCTGAATATTAGAAAATTTTTTCAAATCAAATTCATGAATATATAAAAAGTTTTATTAATCACTCATTTTAGTTGAATTTGTGACTTGAAGCTGATTAGAAATAAAATCTTCTTGCTCAAAAGGAACAAAAATTGATAAGAGTTGAAAAATGAAGACATTTAAGTTGTCGATTATTTTGTAAGTCTTTTTTTAATTGAGATTAAAAAATTAAAAATTTGATTAGATTGCTTAAAAATTCATTCAGTTTAAGAAAGTTTAATAAAGTCGTTTATCAACAAATCATGATTATAAATTTTGTATTAAAAGTTTTTAGAATTTAAAATATAATAAATTTTCTTACAAGAAATGTTGATGCTTAAATTATTATAAAATTATGATAATTGAAAAGAAACACTCTTTTTTAAATTTGATTACTTCTAGCATATTCAATGCCAAATGCTAGTATCTCCCGTATAAATGTTTACTTATCTTCTTTAGTTTTCAACAATTTTCATTTCTTTATATCTTTACTGTTAATAAAAATTGAAAAAATAAATGACTTTTTAAAAAACTTTCATAGCATAAATAAAAGAACAAAAAAAAGTTTTTGCTTTTTGATTCTTAAACTAGTTAATTTTATAATTTTATTTATCTTTATTTTAGGATATTTTTATTTCTCAAAACATTTTCAAAAGCTCAATCGACAGTCATTCTTTTATGTGATTACAAAGATAGTGGTGGAACTTATAATGAAGTTGTGCTCACATTTTATTCATGTATAGTTCCGACAACTTTCATAATTTCTCAACCAAAAGTTAAAATTTCATCAATAAACGACGAATCAAATAAAAATCTTGTCAAAGCAATTCAAGCAAATGATGGAACAATAAAATATTTCTCAAATAGTTTTGGTGACTTCTTTCCTAATGTGATTTACATCAGTGTCATTAACAGTAAACTACTTGAAATTCGTCGTGAAAATTTAGAAAAATTCGAGCAACTAAAAGTGATTTATTTATGCAATAATCAACTTGAATTTCTTGAACGCGATCTTTTTGTTAAAAATAAACTTCTTTCATTTGTTTATCTTAATGATAATAATTTCAAATTTGTCGATTCAGCAACTTTCAATGGACTTTTTTATTTGGAATATTTAAGTATGGAAAATGCTGGTTGTATTCATCAGCAAGCTAGAAATCGGCATGCAGTTATAAATTTAACAAAAAAAGCTGCAAATCAATGCAATGATGAAATTGTAATCGATGATATTGTGAAAAGAGATCAAAAAGAATTTTTAGAAAGTTGCAATGAAGAAATATTTATCAAAGTCTGCCATTTAGATTCTAATAGGAAAATAAGTTTTTTCAATCAATTATTTGAAGAAAAATGCCAAAAATTGATTAAAACCTAATTCACATTACTCAATTTAATTCGAATTTCCCTAGAAAGTAAATGTTTTTTTAAAATAAAATAAATTAACCCGGAAAAATCTACTTTATTAATTGATGAAAATTATAAATTGTGCAAATACAAAAAAAGAAAAGCAAAATAAAATTTTCGTATATATATATATATTTTTTTTTGGATTTTTTACTTTAAAACTAAAATATTTAAGAAACAATAAATGATCAGTGACTTTTGTAAAAAACATTAAAAGCCAGCAAGGGTGAAATTTCAAATTTGGAAAAAAATAAGTCACTATGATACACAGTGTATCTCATGAATAAAAATATTTTGGGGATCATCAAACAATCTATCATTTACGTTAAAATTAAGCGAGAAAAATTTGCACAATGTTTCGCGAATAAAAAAAGTTAAAGATCCCAGATTTAGTTAGATAAATAATTTAAGCTAATTTAGCTGTGGCAGACGAGTAATTCAGTTGGAGTATAATTAATAATGAAAGTTCCACTAAGATCATTATACCACTGTTCACCATTCGTTTTCACACTGCTTATAGCATATTTGCCACCACCAAGGTTAACACGACCAATAGCAAATTGGAAGTTAAAGTCATATGTTCGGACAAGTCCAGGAGCAGTTGTGAACAAAACAGCAGAATATGGAGTCCATGTGCAATTACAGGAATTTGGCACAACTAAATATTCAATTTGAGTTCCTTGTGGTTCCGTAGAATATGTATTATAAATGGTTGGTGTTCCAGAGATAACAAGTCTACCAGCTAAATTGTATGCATTAGTATTAGCACGAGCAACATAAGCAGTGTTTCCACTTCGATCTGTACCAAATGAGAAACCATTTGATGCAGGCCAGTTATTTCCATTATACCTAATTTAAAAAGAAATCAATTAGTATTTTTAAATTTTAAAGTTGATAGACATTATACCTTGTCCACAATCCACAAGCTCCATTACTTGCAAAATTAAATGTTGGTTTAACTGACATATCAGAATTTGATTCACAAACGAGAACATCAATTGGTGATGCTGGATAATAAAGGATTGTCTCAGCAAGTGGACTTGGTTTTGTATAATCTGTAGTGTAGTATGGTGTCGTAGTTTTACCAATTGAAATTCCAGTACTTGTTGTTGAGTTGATTCTGGAAATTAAATAATCATATGTATTATCACCAGTTCTAACTAAACCAGGATGATTTGATGCCAAATAATTTGGTTGCCACGAGCAAGAACATCCGTTAACCAATACCAAGTATTCACCACCACCCAAATTTGGTGGATATTCAAGTCTAATTGTTATATAAATTGTACCGGTTGTACCCGACATTTGCACGCGTCCTGGGATCATAATATTTCCAAACATTCCACGAGCAATCCAAACAGTTGTACCAGCAGCAGCGTTTTGTGTATAAGCAGAGATACCAGCATTGAAACCATTTACAGTAGGGCCATTATCACCATTATATCTAATCCAGTAGGCTTAAAATAACACAAGAAATGAATAATAGGAACCTTAAATATCATTAAAATTTGCTTTACATACCACATGGATTTGCTGGTGGTGTTGGAAGATTATCACAAACAAGTAATGGATCAGACCATGCCATTGTTGCAGTTGTTTGTTGATTTGCAGTTGTACTATAATATTCCCAATAAGCTTTATCACCAATATCGACAGTAGCAATTGAAACTTGTGTTGCTGAGACATTTTTATAGCTCACAGCAAAATTATAAGTGTCATCAGATGATGTAATAAGACCTCTTCGAACTAAAGCTTGATCTGCTCTTAACCAATAGCAATTACATCCTTGTGGTACAATTAACCATTGTGAAAATGTCATGATTGTTTCACCAAGAGCACCATTTGGAGTGTAAGCACCTGATGGTGATTCATCTTGATATCTTCCGATTCTGGCTTGTGCAATAATAAATTGACCTCTACCAACATAATTTGTAATATTTGGAAAAATACTTTGCCCAATTGCAAAGCCATTTGATGCTGACGATGGCACCATATTATCTGTGCTCCAAACTCCTAAAATAATAAAAATTAAGTTATTTAAATTTCTAAGTCAGTTGACATTTTTAAAAAATTTTACCGCAAGCTTCATTAGCAAAAGTAAAGACGGGTGCAGTTGCAGTTGAAGCAGTTGTTTCACAAACTAAAAGTTCAGTTGCAGGTTCATCAACAATTTGAACTCCAGCAGCGTTATTGTAAGTTTGTTTCATATAATTTGTTAAATTTGAATTCATTACAACTTTGGTGATAGAAATTGTTCCATCTGTGAATGTTTTACGACCAATTGCCCAATTATAAGTTAAATCACTTGATAAAATAAGACCAGGATGACTGGAAGCAAGTGATGGATTAATCCAAGAGCAAGAACATGAATTAGGAACAACAAGATATTCAGGGTAAGTGACTTGAACTTCAGCTCCTGCTGATACATAACCACCAGGTGTTCTTGGCAATGTTCCAGTGCTAGTTGTTGTAATTTGAATACGTGCTGGAAGTTTAAGATCACCATAATCACCCCAACCAACATAAACAGGTGAATTATTAATTGTACTATTTCCAGCATAAAAACCATTGATAGCAGGTGCATTGTCATCTAAGTAGGCAGCCCACAACGCACAACCTTGTGGTGGTGGCGGAATATTTTCACATACTAAAATTTGAGTTGCATAACCGCCATAAACCGTTAACAAATTAAGACCAACATATGTTTCATAATTATTAATATATAATGGAATTGTGACAGATTTCTGACCAGTACTGAATGTATGCAAACCAATCATAAAGTTGTCACTATCATCACCAACTAAAATCAAACCTTTACGAGCTTTTGCTAAATTAGGTGCCTGCAAAATAAATTTATAATTTAACTTATTTTAAAATGATATTGTCATTAAATAACCTACCATCCAATAGCAATTACATCCTTGTGGTACAATTAACCATGCACTGTTGTAAGCAAGAGCATTTGCTGATCTAGTAACAAAAGTTCCAACATTTGGTTCATAACGACCACCTTGTGTATAAGCAGCTGCAAATCCTTTACCGATATATAAAGTTGTATTTGCATTACTCGTGCCTACATTGAAACCGTTTGTAGCAACTGAATCAACCATTCCAAATGAGCTCCATACACCACAATATTCATATGGAAAATTAATAACTGGTCGGCCTGCAGTTGAAGCAGCTGTTTCACAAACTAAAATTTCTGTAGCATTTTCAGAACGTTCAATGTTGCCAGCATCTTCATAATATTGTTTCATGTAAAAAGCAGTATTAGTAGGATCAAGGTAGACTCGAGAAATTGCAACTTGTCCATTGCCAAAAGATTTACGGCCAACAGCAAATTTATATAGTGGTTGATTGTTTGTATAAACTACACCATTATGATTAAAAGCATCTGATGCTGAAATCCATTGACAGCTGCAACCTTGTGGAAGTACCAAAAATTCTCCTACTGGAGCTTGCCATTCATATCCAAAATAAGGTACATAAACGCCTGGTGTGAAAGGTGTAGTTCCATTAGTTGTAGTTGTGATTTGAACTCGACCTGGGAAGACAACATCGCCATATTGTCCTAAAATATTTTTATTAAATAAAAGTTTTATTTCATAGTGATAAAAAAAATTGAAACATTTACCTCTTCCAATATATGCAGTTGTATTTGAGCGTGGTGAAATGCCAGCTGAGAAACCAATTGTAGCTGGTGCATCGTCATTCAAATATCTAGAGCAAGTAAAAATAGAAAATGATTGTCACTATCACTATCATTTTTAAATCAAAAAAAATTTATTTTAAATTATTTTTGTTATTTGTAATTGACTTTAGGTAAGTAAAAACATTAAAATAATTTAAAATAATAAAAATAAACATGATGTAATTTTTCTTACCTTGTCCATACAGCTAATGATGAATTATAAATTAGTTTAGAATCTTTTTTAATAGAATAAATTATTTTTACTTACCACATGCATTAAGTTTAGGTGGAACTGTTGTTGTAGTGGTTGTTGGAGCTAAGTGAAATAAAAAATTAGAAAAATTATCCAAAAAATTATCAACTTTCACTTACTTGTTGTTGTAGTTGTAGTAGTTGGAGCTTTGCAAGTTTGATAAAAAAATATAAGTAAAAATGAAAATGAAATTTTAGTAAAAATATAAACCTACTTGTAGTTGTTGTTGTTGCTAAATAAAAATTTCAAAAAAATAAAATCATTAAATTTGTTGAAAATTTTTCCTCGTTTCAATTATTGAAATTTTAAAAAAATATTTAAGAAAATTTTTTACTTTTTAATTTTTTAAAAGTAAGCAACAGGATTAATCTAAAATCATTAAACTAAAGATTTTTTTTACAAAAATATAAGTAGCACACATTTTAAATTCATATTGTATGTAGTTATGAGAAAAAACTTACTTGAAGGTGGCAATGTAGTTGGTGGTTGTGTAGGCGCTGCTGTAGGTGCCACTGTAGGTGGTAATGTTGTTGGTGCCGCTGTAGGTGCTTGTGTTGGTGTTTGTGTAGGTGCTTGAGTCGTTGGTGCCGGAGTTGTTGGAACTGGTGTTGTTTTAGGGAAGCATTTTATATAGTTTGCCTCAGAATTGCTAACTAATTAGGAAAAAAATTAGAAATTGGTTCTTAAAAATTTCATTTAAATTTTTCGTGTTTCCACGTCAGAATAATGTTTTTCAATTCTAAAGCTTTTCAGCTTTTGTTCGCTATTAGGCAGTTTAAACTCGTTTTACTTACCAAAAATTGCTGACACAGCTAAAAAAGTAACAAAAATTTTCATCTTTTTTTATTTTAACGATAGTTTCTGTTATTAATTTATCTCAAAACTGAAAAACTATTGTTGGAAAAGTAGCTTTCGCAACACCTTTTTATACTCATCAGTCTCCAGTCTTGCTATGTGGCTTACAACATCAGTATTAGTTTCAATGAGAAATTCCCCTCAAAACTTAAGGTATTTCGAAAATGTATAAAACTCATTTAAAAATTAACGGTAAAATTTTTAAAATTGAAAATATGAAAAAACTAAAAGTTAATTTTTATTTCAACGATTGATGTAAATTTTTTAAAAAATTTCTCAAGTTTAAATGAATCAAAGCCTTAAATAAACATAAAATTTTTAGTGCGAAATAACCATATTTTAAAACACTTGTTCCACCACAACATTATTAATACAAAAGTCTCATTTCGTTGCTATAAAAATTTTCTTTTCATTTTATCGTACCAATTTTTATATTCCTGAGTATCATTATTAAAACAACTGTTGGAGTGTCAACATTTAGGTTATTATCAAATTATTAGCTTAGTAAAAATTTCGTTTCAAGAATTTTCACTTTTTTTAATTTAAAATTTTTTCTATTTTGTAAAAATTAAAATAAAATCAGTCACTTTTTAAATTATTGCAACTATTTGCTAAAAACTAATGATTTTTATTGATTTTTCAAAGCATTTCATTTTTCATTGATTGTACAATTATTTTTCAGAGTTTGAAATCTTTTAAAGAATAAGAAGAAAATTAATTCAACCGAATTTATTGACCATAATTAATTGACTTTTATTTCAAATTTTAATCTAATTAGTTTAAACTTTAATTAAATATTTGCAATTAATTAATTAAAAAGTCTTAGTTTCTAGTATTTTAAAAAACTTATTAAAATGGTTTTACTTTGTAAATTAATAAATAAAGAAAATAAAAACTTTTCAATTAAATAATTAAAATAATGATGATGAATTCTACTGTGAAGCATATGATGCTATCGAAACTTTTGAATCAATTAAAATGATAGCTTTGTTTATAAGTTTAATCATGTCCCTTTGGTTTAGTAAGATTGAAAGCACACAATTAACATAAGTATTTTAATCACCATTATTAAAAGTCCTTCTAAAATTTTAATAACAGAGTAGTGAAAAACAAATTTTTCCATCATATATTGTTTTATCTATGGAAAATAACCTCCAAAAGTATTGAAACCAAATGTTTTATATCAATGACTAAATATTCAAATTATTCTTCTTAAAAACTGAGATTTCCTAAAATTTGAATTTTTAATTTAAAAAAATTTTTGTAATAATTTCAAAAAATGAGATAATTTTTGTTATTATGTTTTATATCTCCATTATTTCAAGAATCAACTTTTGCATAATTAATAATTTTAGAGAAATAGCGTTTTAATTGTGATGAAAAAAATATTTTCATTTTAAATTAGAGTTCTCAAAATTTTTAGTAAATCTTGAGGTTTTCGATGATTTGTAGATAATTTTTACTAAATTATCTAAATTCTAAATATCTAATAAGACAAAAAATCTTTCAAAATAATGATCATTAAAATTTTTAAATGTTCATTTTAAAAAAAATTCACAAAGAGAAAATCACACAAAAAATAAATATTAAAAATTAAATATATTTAATTTAATATAATGCAGTTAATTTTAAGCAGTTTTTTATGAAAATAGGCTTTTATATAAAAAAGTATATTTATTTATAATTCCGTTAAAGAAAAAATTACTTAAAAAGTTAATATTTTGATTTATATTAATTAAAAACGTGCCTAATAAATCATTACTTAAAAACTTAAATTGAAATTCTAGAAATTTCTTAATTTAAATTATTTCAGTAAATCTTAAAAAGTGTCTGTTTTGAAAGAGTGTTTCATATTAATTTTTAAATTAGACAGAAAAAGCTAGTTCTTTCAATTTCTTTAAAATTTTTATAAAATTTAGTTCAAAACATGATTCAAATATAAAGCCACGCTTCGGATTGATATTTTCAGACATGACAAATATAAAGATAAAAGAGATGTAAATAGTATTTTCTACTGGCAACTGCTGAACGTTTCTCATCTATCAAACGCCAATTGAATAAATATAAAATAGCAAATAAAAAATTTTTAATTTAGACCTTCTTATTGTGTCTCAAGATTTTTTTTATTTACTAAATTTTTAATAAATTCCTTTTACTAAAAAATTTGATTTATAAAATCCTTTTTCACAAAAAAAATCTTTTAAAATATTTTTAGTTAAGTTTGAACCCTGCAAAGAGATAATTTGAAACTTTTATCATTTTTTAAAAATATTGAAAAGTTCTCATTTAAAAGCTTCTTTTTAACTAAAAATTAAATTAAATTGAAGTTTTTATTTTGATGTTCCTGAAATTAATGTAAGATGGAGACACAATATGAAAAAGTTTCCACTTTTTTAAACTTAAGAAAATTGCAAGGGTAGGGAAATGATATTTTTTTGATATTTGATATTTTTGATATTTATGATAGATTTTGATAGTTTTCTGATAGTCAAGGAAAAATATCATGATATATTTTTTGATAGACAAAATTTTGATAGTTAATATCATGATAGTAAATATCACCCTTTGATATTTATATCATGATATTTTTTGATATTTTCTTGATAGTCACGTAAAAATATCATGATATTTTTTTGACTATTAATATCACCTTGATATTTATATCATGATAGTTTTTTATATCATGATAGAAATATCATGATATTTACTATCAAATGATCTTTGATAGTCAAATTATTTAATAGAAATTCACAATATTACAATAAAAAATTCTGATATTTTCAAGTTCGGCGGCTGGATTCAAAAATATTTAAAAATATTTAATAAATATTAGGAAAAAATTAATATTTTTTAGTCCAGCGGCCAAACTCCGACTGAAAAAAATTCTCACTGTGGTGAGTAAAAAGTGAGTAATTTTTTTCCGACCAGCATGATAAACGATAAATTTTCATAAACTTATGCTGAAATAATGAAAACGGTTATATAATTGCATTTCTTAATAAAATTCAAGAACTGCAAATGCTTATAATTGATGTTTGTCAATCATTATTTATTTATCTACATGTAGAAAAATATTTTATAACTGGCATAAAGTTTTTGAGATTTGTCCCTATGAAGTCAAATTTATTGTCTTAAAAAAACCTTTAAGTGTAATAATTTTTTTGACAGTTATAAAAAATATTTATAACACTTATAAATTTTCTTTTAAAGGCTTATGAATTTGACTTTATAGGGACAAATCTCAAAAACTTTATGCTAGCTATAAAATTTTTTTTCGTGTATATTGTAATAAAAGTATTGATTTATCGTTAGACGTTTATGATTTTTGTATGAGAGAAATGTAAGTAATAAACAAGAACTATATAAAAACGAAAATATGGTTTTCTTCGTTATATCAAAGATATTATGATTATGAAACTAGCAAATATTACTTTTTTCTGTGCAAAACACATTTATACCTTTTGACGGACATAATTTGTAATGGTATACAATTATAAAGCAATATAAAATAGAGTCCAAAACCGAGCTAAATTTTGTTCGATTAAACCGATTTAGACGAAAAAATTTAACTCGGCTTCAGACTCTGATACAAATAGTTTTGAAAAAATATCAATGTTTTGTAAAAATATGACAGTTTGATTTGACTATCAAGGAAAAAAATATCATTTTCAAATATCATGATAGAAATATCAAGTTGATATTTACTATCATGATAGTCACTATCAAAAATTTAACTATCAAAAAAAATATCATGATATTTTTTCTTAAATATCAGAAAAAATATCAAAAAATATCATGATATAAATATCAAGGTGATATTTACTATCATGATATTAACTATCAAAATTTTGTCTATCAAAAAAAATATCATGATATTTTTCCTTAAATATCAGAAAAAATATCAAAAAATATCATGATAGAAATATCATTTTGATATTCACTATCATGATAGTGATATTTAAAATTTTGACTATCAATTGATGGAAAATATCACTATCATGATATTTCCCTAGGTATGGAAAATTGAAATCAAAAAGAATTAAAAAAGTATGATCAAGGATTAAGAACTGTCAGTAATTATAAAAAACTAAAATTGCGAATAAAAAATTTGTAAATAAGAGATTATGAGGAAATTTTGAAACCTTTTTTTAACGCTTTTTGACGAAACTTTTGTTAGAATTTGCGATTTTTTATTAAAAAATATTCATTTTTAATGAAATATTTAATTTTATAATGGTGAAATTTTTTGATTTTATTAAAAATAATTGAATTAATAACCATATTAAACAAAAAATCAATTCTTTTTTATTCTTGGGTAATTTTCAACATTTATAATCACAAGGTAAAGGTATTGAAACTTTTCCTTCTTTCATTTGTTTCTTGAATGCTTCACTTTTGCGAATTTCACGATTTGAAGTTTCAAACAATTTTTGAAGAATTTTTATGTAATTTCTTGAATTTCCTGTTCGAATTTTCTCTTCAATTGGCAAAGAATTGTCAAAAAATTTTACTGATTGTTTTTCCAAATCACCATTTAGATTTTCTTGTCCATTTTCCATCACTTTTGTGATTTCAGTGATAAAATTTTGAAATTTTTCTGCAGAAATTCTTTCAATTTGTTTCAATTTTTTATTAAAAATTTTCATCTTTCTTTGAAGTTTTTCTGTTGTAATTTCTGGTGTTGGATTTTGATCAATTTTATTCTGTATGTAAAATTCTATTGCTGATTCTCGTAATTCTTGAGCATTTTTGTACTGTTTTAAATTTTCTTTTAAAAATTCAACAAATTTCTTCATTTTTTTATCATTTTTAGTTAAAATTTCATCAATAGTTTCAATTCCATAACTAAAAAGAGCTAAAAAATTGTCAGAACTCAAATCTTCCTTTGTAAAATGTAAGTCCTCATGCATTTCAAAATTTTGATGTGACAAAATGCTGTGAATTTCTAAAATTGATTCATCAATTTCATTTCTTTTGTCATTTTCTTCTATATTGAAATGAAAATCACATTCTTGAGCCTACAAGAAAATATAAACTATTTGAGAATTAAATTCTAATTTAAATTTAAATTTCACTCACATCACGACCAAAATATTCATTATAAAAACTTTCTTCTCCCAAAAAGAAATAAATTGATGAAACAAATGATGAAAATGCTGAATAAATTCGACTCTCAAATTTTGATTGATTTGTAATTGCTTTGAAATTTATAAAAATTATTGCAATTTTTGACTTATTTTGTGATTCATAAAGAAAAATGTCATTCCAAAGTTGAATGCTTGTTGAATCTTGATTTGATGATTTTGTGCAGTCTGAAGATAAAAGTGATGTAAATTTTGATCGTTGTAGAAGACAGTCTGGACTGTTGACTGAATCAAACTGTAATATTTGAAATTTAGAATACAAATATCATCTTTTCTTATACAGCACTTTTTTTTACTAAACAATGAAATTTTTATACTATTTTTTAAAAATTTTCTACTCACATTCTCATAAAGTTCATTCAAAATAACTCCATTAAGAACATCAGTTTCTCCATAATTTCCTACAACATACAATTTTCTTTCCTTAATTGATTGATGACTAAGAAGCTCATTTAATGGCTGAAGATCAATTTTTGACATTTTTAAGTCAATGAAATTTCCACAACTGCAAATACTTTCTGCTTGAATTTTTGATGTTTGTTTTGAAAGTTCAATAAGAGAAATTAAAATTGAGAAGAATTTGCAGTAATTTTTCATTTTTAAATCTTTTTCTAAAAAAAATTTAAATTTTAAATAATTTCTTCAATGTATTATTAAAATATTTTTTTTATATTTAATTTTCACAAAAATTCACTTAAATTTTATAAATATTTATCCAAACTCACTCAATGCTTTTTCAAATAAGACTAAAAATAAATTGTTAGCTTCAAGCTTTCAATTGAATTTAAATTGAAAAATTTGAGTTATTATGAAATTCATTGAAGAAGTTTATCTTGCTCAGTTTCATATCATTCATCAAGGGAAAAGAACTCTTGATAATGAAATTAAAATTACTATTGCAAAACAGAAAAATTTTATGAAACTCTAAGAATCCTTTTAAAATATTTATAAAATGAAAATAAAATTTTAATGGGAACGTTATAAAAAATGTTTTAGTTTTCAATTGAATTTTTTAATTGAACGTGAATTCATCTGTACTGAAATAATTTTGAAAAATGTTTGTTGTAGAATTTTTTACTTAGCTAATTTTAGATTTCATAATATTAGTGAAAAATAAATTCTTTAAAATAATATCAGTTTTTAAACTCTTCTTTTCTATTACTATGTTTTTTTTTTAAAAAAATATTCTTTGTTTTATGAAACAGTTCGGATGTAACGTAATGTAAAGAAGTAGAGAAATTTAACTCCTTGTTTACCTCTACACAAGGATTTTTTTAGACTTTGTACAAAGAAGAAGTTGCGTTATGAAGAAAATTCTTAAATCGCTTTTCGTAATTATAGAAAAAATTCAAGAAATTTTTTTAAAAAAATGAATTATCTAATGACATAAATAATTTCATTGTTTCTAGTTTTATTTGAATTTTTGATTATGTAATATTAAGACAAATTTAATTTAATTTTTGATCAATAATTCATGATGAAAAAATATATATCAATTTTTGATAATATCTATAAAGATTTATTTTTATGAAATTTCACAAATTATGATTAAAATATTGAATATAATTAATTATTTTAAATTTTAAAATTTTAAATTCTTCAAGTTAAAACTTAAATTTCTTATTAAAATTAGTTTTCACTTCACTCAATCGACTCTTTTGTTTTATGTAAATACAAAAGTGAGCAACTCAAAAAAAAAAACATTTCAATTAAAGTCATTCTCTCGGAAGAATTTTTACTTTACCCAAGTGTTTTTTTCCATTTAAGTGGCATTAGCTGAACTTACAAGTTGTTTGCTTAAAAATTTTTACTTTTTTCAAAAAGATCTAAAATGAAGTAAGTAAAAAAAGCAAATTTAATTGTTTTGTGTTAATTTTAAGTTTTTTAAACAAAATTTTAACAACTTTTTATTCTAGTGAATTCTTAATCTCTTAAATTTTTCTTTTCTTTCATTATAGTAAATTAATTTTTGCACTTTTCGTTACTTTATCACTTCATGCGGTTTTTTCATCTTCAAATCTAAAAGAAGAGATATTTTACACATCTGTAGAAATAGTTCTTCATGGAAATAATTATGGAAGTTCTTCAAAAATAAAATGCATTGTACAACAATTTCGTAATATGAATCTTGCTGAAAAATATACAAACATGGACATTATAACACACTCAAAAGAACAATTCAAGCAAATTAAACAATATGCTGATGAATTTAATATCTACTGCACTTGTATTGAATTTATTGAGTCACCTATTGGATTACTTATTATTGCCATTTGCGTTTTTACAATTGCACTCTTTTTATGCTGCTGCTTGTTAAAAAAATATTGTCAGAATTTTTGAATTAAGTCTTGAAATTTTCAACCTTTTATATGGAAATAAAATTATTTTATAAAGAAATTGCGGAAATTGTGAGGATTTATATTTTGTGTATTAAAGATTAACTTATGTTTCTAACATTTTACAGATACGTAGAAAAAGTTAGAATTTTCTTCTGATCAAAATTAGTAAGAAAAATTTAAAAACAAATAAATTTAAAGATTTTTTTAAAAAAATTTAGTGTAATAATTTTTTTTATTCTTAGTTTTTTCGATTGATTTTAGATTGTCAAAGTTTCTAATTAAATAAAAATATTGAATATTTACAAATGAAAAACTTTTCAAGTAGAAGAAATTCAAAGAATTTTTGTAGACTTACAAATGAATCATCTCAGTTGAATTCATATGAGTGTAAAAAAATTATCAAGTGAAAGTCGCATTGTAAAAAATTTATTACATTTTAAGAAAACAATTGGAAAATATCAAGAAATGAAGTAAGAAAAAAAAACGAAACTAATAACAAGTTATTAAGTATATTTTTTCATTATTTTTACAGGAATTTTTTCCTTATCGCATTTTTAGCACTTTTAATTTATGTTTACACAAATTCCCCAGAAATTACTTCAGTTTCTTTTATCGTCTTATTTTTCTTAATGTTAAAATAATTTTTATTAAATCTAAAAATATAATCAAGATTTAAATCAATAATTTTGAAATAATTAAAAATCATAAGTGCTAAAAAATTGTGTCAACTCAGTAATTTTACTAAAAATACTTCATTAAGCCTTAGTTTCACTCATCATTCGTATTTAGCTCTTTAAAGTGAAAGAGTCAAAGAAAAATAAAATTGTTTTCTACTCAAAAACTTCAAATATGAAGTGAGTAAAAATTGTGAAATTCAAAATTTAATATTTTAATATAAAAATTAAGTGCAGAAAAATCAATAATAACTTTCATATTACAGCAGCAAAATTATTTTGATTGCATTTATCACATGCATTTTGGCATATTCAAGTGCTAATTTGATAACTGATGTAATTCAAGATGCCGCCAATGAAGCATTTTATACTGCTCTAGAAGCTGACTTGATGAAGAATTATGAAGACGAAGACAAGGCACGAGTTAAATGCGTCATGAATATGGCTCGTTCCCGACGACTTGCTGATAAAATAGTGAACTGGAAAATTTTTACCAGTGAAGGAAGAAGATTGTCAGAGGAAGTAAGTGATGAAATTGCATCTTACCGTGCAATCTGCTTTTTTAAAAGTCCACAAGGAATTTTGGTTTTATTTGGAGTTTTCATTATATTTATTTGCTGTTTAATTGTTTATTGTTGTGGATGTCGTATTAATAAATAAATTAGAGTTGGCAACAATAATTGAAAAATGAGTTTTTACCTTTATATTTGTCGTAAAAACAAAATTTCTCTAAAAAATTTAATTTCATTCAAAAAAGAGAATCAAATAAAATGTGAATTCAATTCTCAGAAAATAATTCTACTCTTGACTCAGTGTTTATACTTCAACTTCTTATTTTACAGTCACAGAAAGAATGAAAGTTGAGACATATGAATGAGCAAAAGAAAAAACTACATTGTAAGTATGATAAAATAAATTGATGAATTCAACAATTTTTTAAGGAAAAAAAATTTAAATTTTGCTCTAATTAATATTTATTTCTTGATAATCCAAAGCGTTTTTTTTTAAAAAAATCAATATCAAATTTAAAAAATATATCCAAGGGGTGTGAACTCTATCAAAAAATCAAAAAATCTACCAAGAAATCTACCAAAAAATCAAAATATCAAAAATTTCATCAAAAAATCAAAAATTGTATCAAAAATCAAAAATTTTATCATTAAACAGCTATTTTTTATTGACGTTTAAAGATGTATTTTAACTTGTTTAAGGCAATTTAAAATTCAAAACCACGCTTCCTTTTTTGTATCGCGCGTTTTAAACAAACATATTTTTTTCTCTCTGACGTTTTTATGCAAATAAAAATAGTTAAACGACTTTAAAATTGCTATTTTGTATGTGTTTTTTTAGAATCAACTATGAAATTTTCTTTTCTTTTCTAGGACTTTTTACGTTTCATTTCAAAAATCTACGATATTTCTTCCTAAATTTCTTCAAGACTGCGTTATAAGAAAAGCTTTTGACAATATGTAAAGTTTTCGATCACTCAAGTTTGATCAATTTCAGGATTTTATTACTGTCATTGAATCGCAGATTCGGAAGAAATGAAATTTATGTTTACATCCAATTTTTCTTTATAAAACTCGTAGATATAATAGTCAGAGTTATTTATTTCATATTGCAAAAATCTTGTTCCTTTTTATTTCACTCATGGATTTTTCAAAAACAGTGTTATTTATTGACAGCTACCACAATCTATTATACATTGTTATAATTTTATATTGTTAATTGTATACCTATAATGACTTACAAGTTAAAATACTCATTCTATTAGCTGATGACGATACAAATCTAATTTCTACTGAAGCAAAAAACCATTTTTAATGTACACATGATAGTAATTTTAATAACTAAGCTGTCATTGGGTTTCAAATTGAAACTTCATTCGATTCATGAGTTTTATACAGTAGCGGCCAAAAGTAAATGGGCAAAAAATAAAATGTGGATAACTTTTGAATGGAACGTCCAATCAAGCTAAAATTTTACATAGAAGTAGCATTTCATAAATGCTTTCTTGCTTGCATGTTGATTTTTCATTATACTGTATAATTCCCGAATAATAAATTAATTATTATAAATTCAACGGACAAAAGTATATGGGCAAAATGATTTATTGAATTCTTTTTAACTTTTCTCAAAATTTACGAAAGGAATTCATGTTCTCTTTGCATAAATCATTAAAACAATTAAAAATGATGAAACAATATTGGGGATTTCTAGAAATACGTCTTGGTTACATAGAATATGTAGTTTTAAAAATAGTCGCCATCTTGGATAACAATTCTATCCGAAATCATCTTTTAATGTCTTCTTTCGTTTCAAACTTCATTGTAATTCATGAATATAAGTCCAATCATTATTTTAAGAATCAGAAAGTTGCAGCTCAATGAATGATTCTAATAAATTTCAACAAAAATTTAATGTTCCTTCATGATTTTTATGCTTTTAACAATCTTGTGAAAGATGAATATTAATTAGTTAAATATTTAAGTTAAATATATATTAAATAAAGTTTAATATTTAGTCTCTTGCTTTTATTTTATTCCAGATAATAACTTTAAGTTTTAATTGAACGATTAAAACACTGAGCTATGTTTGCACAAATTGTATTAAAATGATCTCAGCGAAAGAAAATTAACAAAATGTTGTTTGTTTACATTTTTCTGTGATGTAAACAAAAGGTTTTTGAAATGTATGAAGAATTTATGGATACTCAAATATTTATTTGCTGTGAAGTCCTATATAGTTTATTTTAAGACTGATCGAATGGTATATAAATCATTTCAATCAGTTGAGTATTTACCGAGATATGGACATTTTAGAAAAAGTCGGGATTTTTAAGTCGACATTTTTGATCATTCATAACTTTTTAACAACAAAAGTAAATTTAATTCTGCTTGCGGTTCTTTGAAGTACTAAAAAGGAACTTAATTTACAGTGCACAAGCGATTTTTCGCCAATGGAAAACTTTTGAGAAAACCTTTCAAAAATTTAAGTTTAAAAAAAAAAATTTATATAATTTTTGTGGTAAAATTAAAATATATTCCGGTAATGTAATTGAAATTAAATTCATCTTAAAAACTGCTACTAAGCTCTATATAAATCATGTTTTTCGTCGTTTTCCAAAAGATCAAAACAGTTTTCTCATAAATAATAACTTTTGTAAAACACCTTTAGGGGTAGCCATTTTTTTCCGAACTACCTAATATAAATTTATGTTATTATAAAAATTTCCATGTCAGATAATAATTGAAGGTCTTTTCTTGATGAAAAAACTAGATTTTGCTTAGATTAGGAAAGGAGCAGAATTTACAAGATATAAGTTTTCTTATGAAGAAGTCCGGCAATCAGCAGTTGAATTAAACGATTTATTTGTGTCAGTCGAGCATAAGCAAATGTAAAAAATAGTTCATTGATGTTACATGATATCAAGCAAAGTTCGTATGACAAATGAATCATTCAGAATGATAACTCATACTATGATTCTTATATACAAAACATCCCTAAATTCTTCAATATTCTTTTGAAAATAATAGATGAATCAGCTTGATGCTGTTAGACTTTTTTCTAACCATTACTTTATTATACTTCATTAATGTTTGTATAAAACTTTGATAATATTTTCCCTTAAATATACTGCAATATATGAAAGATATCAATGCTTCCTTCTTAAAATTTTATGTTTTACCTATACAGAAAATTTAAAAAACCTTAAAAAGCAACATAATTGTTAGAATATAAAAAGCTTTCAAGAAATTAAAAATTTTATCATCTCAGTACATTCTTATTAGAACATACACATACATTTTAAAATATACATTTCATGTCATTCTGTTGTGAACTCTTAACGTGAAATGTTGTCTTAAATTTGTGAATCTACAAAAAACAAAGAAGAAATTTAACATTCGAGATGAAGTAAATGAAATTTAAAGTGAAGTCATTTAAAAATTTTTTATTGTGTTGACTAAAAGTTTTAGGAAATTTTCACATTTGATTTTAAATGTTTGAAACTCTGTCATAGCGTCTAGTGCATTTTTCAAGTCAATTTAAGCTATTAAAATTGAAAAAAATTATAAAATAATTAGAATATTGAAAAAACTTGAAAAAAACTTGCTTAGTTGACGAATTAATTTTTTAATGCCTGCACCTTATTGGAAAGATTAAATTAAATTTTACTGAGTATATTAACAGAAAATTTTTTTTTTATTGTTCACAGGTATTTCAAAATTATCGTATTTTTTGCGCTTTGTGTCATTGGATGCACATCAACAAATGTTTCAGAAAATGACAAAAAGATTCTCAACAAATATGCCTATAAATTTTCTGAAAACAAACTGATGGAAATTTATGACAACAACACAAAAATGGTCAACTGCGTTATGAAGAAAATTCGAACACATAACTTTGACGATTGGTTTTTGAACAAATCGACTTTAAACGAAGAAAAACTTGAAGAATTCAAACACGTTTTACTTAAATATAATTTGGTTTGTTTCTTACAAACTCCATCGAAAGTTTTTTATGCAATAATTTTATTGTTTGTATTGATTATTTCCATTATTTTCATTATTTCAAGTTATAAGAAAATTAAGAAATTTTTTAAAACCAAAAATCAAATTATTGAAATTGCTTGAAAAAGTTTGTTTCGATTGGTCATTTGCTGAATTTAAAGTTTAATTATTCAGTATTTGAATAATTTGTAATAATTTCCAATTGTTAATTTTACATTAAATTTCCAAAAAATTAAGAGTTCCAATATTAAATCAGTTTATTATAAAATTTAATTTTTTACTAACAAACAATAAATTTTTTTAAAATAATAAAATTTTATATTAAAAAAGAATTATGGCCAAAATTTTATTTTAACCAATTAATTTTTTTTAGAATGAAGTTAATGATTTTTTTTGAAGTTTATAATTTTTTAAAATATGCTTATGATCCCCTGAAGTAATTCATACGGAATGTCTTTGTAAAAAAACATTGTAAGACTAAATAATAAAGTTTTGAATTTCATAACAATGATGTTTAAAGAAGAGCTGAATGAAGATGAATAAATAAATGCTTCATTCTTTCGGTACAAATTTCATGATTCAAAACTGCAAAAAAATTTAAAAAATTTAATTTTAGAAATTATTCTCAATTTAAGAAAATTAAATCAACAGGAAATTGTAATATGAATTATTACGAAAGATCTCCGTTAAAAAAGTTATAGAGGAAAAGACACTTTAAAAAGAGTAGAATAGAGTTGTTTAGATAAAATAATTCACCCAGCTCCCTGCATGGACCATGTCAATTATATACACACAACTTTATTCGAGCTTATCTTTGGATGCATATCTATGAAATGGTCCATCCAGGGAGCTGGGTGCATTCTTTTATCTAAACAACTCTATTCTATTCTTTTATAAGTGTCATTTCCTCTGTTACAATTCCTACATGTTGAAAACACCTAAAATGAAATGAAAAATTAAGTTCTTGAAATTAATTTCAATTTTACATGATTGCATCAATTGTATTAGCATATCTGTTCTACATCGTTTTCATAAAGCATACATTTTCATTTTGACATTAAAATTTCATATATTTATAAACATATTTATTCTTTGGAATCTTTCAATATCAAATATTTGCGAAGAAATGCTTACTTAATTAATTTAAGAAATTTAAAAAAAAACTTATTTAAAAATGAAAAACAATAAAATTCAAAATTTTTAAGATGTAACTTGGTTCAAATAAAAAACATTATTTTACACATTCTGTACTAAAATTTATGTTTTTATTTCCTCATGAATTGGTGAATTTGCAAAGTCCTACATTAAAAGTAATTCAATTTATGTTAGAAAAATTCATAAAATTAAATGAATTTTAATAAGCTAATAAAAATTAAATTTTTCATTAAATTGCAAAACAAATAATAACATCGAAATATTTTTCAAAATTCTCTATTAAAAAATTGTGACGCATTTATTAAATTAAACCTTTTGAGAGAATTTCGTACAATAATCAATTAATTGAAATTAGAACAATCAGTATGGGAGAAGATGCGCTATTGTAAACATTTAATTGAAAATTTTTGTTTGTATTGAATGAAATTTTTACATTGAAGAATTTTATTTTAAAAATGTTGTAAGTATAAGAATAATTTCTAAAATTTTCAACTTTTCTAACATTTCTTTTATTTTAGTAAATTACAATTTACAATATTTTTCATTACAACTTCATTAATCTTCAAAATATCAGCAAATTCCAATGAAATTGAATCATCAATCAGAAATGATGGAAATCAAACAGAAATTGAAGAATTTTATACAGAAATTTATACCCAATTAATGAAAGACACAAATGGCTTCAAATATAAAGTCGATTGCATGATTGAAAAATTTCGCGAGAAAAATCTTGGTGAAAAATATTGGGATTTAGCAGAAAATGCAAATCGAGCTCATAAAGAAATTCAAAAACATGTTGATGAAGTTGATTTCGAATGTGGTGTTATTGGATTTTTTCAATCACCAGAAGGAATTGTTGCTGTTGTTGTTGATTTTTTACTTGCTTTTATTTTAATTATTTTATGTTTAAAGAAAAATGACTAAAGTTTATTTTTAATAATTAAGGTTTTGAAACAGCAAACAATAAAGAATGCAAGTGATAAAAATGCAATAATAAAAGCAATAAGAAAAAAATAAAATTCATTTTGTGATGTCTTATAGCATCTTTTTTTAAACATTTGATAATAATAAGTAACGTCATTTGATAATTTTGTACTGTTTGGATCTTTCTCAAAAATTGCTCCAAATTTTGTTCCAAGTGTGTTGCTTTTAAATTTCTCTATGATGCACTCGACTATTGTGTCGTCATCATTTTTATTTTGAATCATTTCATACCTCAGGGTTTGGTAAAAATTTTCTATACTTTCTGTGTTCTCTGTACATTGACAGTCTTGCGATAGAATCGACGATGTGATGCATAAAATTAGTAAGATTATAAAGATAAAATATTCCCTAAAAAGAAAAAAATCATGTTTAGGGTAAAGGAACCTATTTATCGGCGTATCCTAATTATCGTCGTATTTTGAAAATCTCAAATTTATCACTATAAACTCATTCCATTGATAAACTAATGATTTATTATGTTAATATATGACATTTAAACACTTTTTAGCACTTCATTTGATCTGCAGAGTCTTTATTTTACGCGAAATGTTCATTTTTCAATTTTTAAAAATAAATAGAAAATTTTGCAATATTTTCATTCGACAATTTTTCACTAAATAAATTCATTTTTCCCACTGTTAATAACTTCACTAAACTACATTTATCTCAAACAGCACATTGCAAAGATTATTATATAATTTAAATGATTATTAAAAGAGCTAAATTGAGTGAAATTTGATGGAACCTAATTATCGGCGTATTGGAACCTAATTATCGGCGTATGAAAATTGCGATTTTAGCTGCGCTTCACGAAAAAAAATACAGAGGTCGTCGGCAAAAATGAAAACAAAAAATTTCGAAATTAAATTTTATCGTTTTAAATCAATTTTCTTAGTATTTAGTGAATTATAATGTCTTTAGGAAGTGATAATAAGTGTAAAAGAATAGTTCTAAATAATGTTTAAAAGTTTTTGTGCAAAAAGTAAAGTGTAAACATATACGCCGATAATTAGGTTCCGAGATACGCCGATAATTAGGTTCCATACGCCGATAATTAGGTTCCGTATTCAAAAGTGAAATTGTGACTAAACTATTTATCGCTTACTTTTAAATAATGATTCAAATAAAAGTGCTTCGCTGTATACAATATATAATTCAAACAGAATGGAAATCGGATAAAATTAAGTGAGATATAGTGTTTTGAATTTTTCTTAAAATACGCCGATAAATAGGTTCCTTTACCCTAACATATTTTTTACATAAAATTTTAAATAAAAAAAATATACAAATTTTTATTGTTGAAATTTTGAGTAAAAATGTTGTTCCTTTCATTTGGTCAATACTGGTTTTAATTTTAAATTAATTTTTTAGATTTTATTTTCAATTTTTTAATTTTTTTCTAAGTTAAAAATTTCTAAATAATTACTGAAAATACCAATCCAATTAATTCCATTACTCTAAATTTCTAGAAAAAAAAAACATTACATTTCTTGATCTATAATTTTTCTTTTTTAATATTTTGAAATACACAGTTTTCTCGTATTTTTACTAAAATTCAAAATAAAATATTTCTTTTTAAGGTTTACAATTTATTTAAAAAAATTTTACTTACTTCATATTTTTTTATTTTTGAAAATTTAAATATTTATGTGAATAACAGCACACAAAGCATTAACTAACTAATTGACGTGACCTCTCACAATTCAATGATGATGATAACGCATCTCATCTTATTCAGTGTGTTTCATATTTTCTCTTATGAAAAGAGAATTTTGAGAGTAAAAAATTAATAATGAGAGAATTGAGAGAAATTTTTTTAAAAACAATATGAAATTGTTTACATAAAACGCATGCTTTAATTTAATTTAAACAAATATTTAAAATTTTTGTAAATCTTTAAATTAATTTTGTTGTCTTTTGAATTAAAAAATACTTTTTTATCATAACAAAGTTTAGGAATTTTTGTTAGAAAAAAAAATTTAAATAAAATTAAAATTTGTATAAAAATTGTCGAAATAATTCATTAGCTTTTTGTAAAAAAATTTAATTTTTTGAAAATTTTGCATTATACGGAGAAAAATATTTTATAATTGGCATAAAGTTTTTAGCGCATTTTTGGAACAACAATGCCGCTTATATCTTCACTTTGGCTGGCTGGCTGGCTCCCGGTGAGGCGCGAGATCTCGAAAACTACAATAGTTAGCGATTTCCGGTTTGTTGTGTTTGATTTGTGCTATCGAGTTATTGACGGCATTCTTTATTAGAATGTTGTTACTGATTACATTATTTAGGAAATTGCGAATTTAAATTTCCAAATTAAAAAATGTAAACAAAGCGAAGTTGGCTTCTAAAACGATTGCAGCGCCACCAACGGCAAATATTGGAACTTCAAATATTTTAAATCCTACTCAACCGTTATTTTAAAACAATAAAATTTAATATAAGATTCTGTAAATTGCAGAGTCTGAAACCGTTTAGTATTATGTTTGCAAAAAATTAAAAAACAACTAAAACTTATTCAATTAAAATTTTCAACTAAAACCAACTAAAATTTAATCGATTAGGCTTTTATTTTTAATCGAATAAATTTAAGTTGATTTTTAGTTACTTGTAAAACGGTTTCTGACTCTGGTAAATTGAACTTCAATTGAAAATGCTCGCCGTATTTTCATGCATCAAAATTTTATAAAGAAAGATATTTGAAAGAGTAAATCTATTTTTCAAACGAATCTAATAAGTCTGTAATTTGTCAACATACACTGATCTAGGCACCAAAAATGCGTTAAAGTAATCCGTCCTATGGCGGACACTTTCGGTATCATTTAGACTTGTCCCTATAAAGTCAAATTTATTAGCCTTAAAAAGAAAATTTATAAGTGTTATAAATTCTTTTATGACAATTATAAAAACATTTATTACTGTTATAAAACTTTTATAACTGTCATAAAAAATTATAACACTTAAAAATTTTTTTTTAAAGCTAATAATTTTGACTTTATAGGGAAAAATCTAAAAAACTTTATGCCAGTTATAAAATATTTTTCTCCGTGTACTTTTGACCATTAATTTAAAATGAAAAAGACAAATTTGAAAAATTTAAAACAAACAATTTGAAAAGAAATTCTCTGAAAATTAAAATTGCTGAAAATACAAAAGTAATAAAAACTTTGTAATTTACTATGGGAAATCGAAAATGAATCACTTTTATTTTGTCATGTTGGTCTTTGGTTAAAAGCTACTTTGGATAATGTAAGAAAACTAAATCAAAATATTTAGTGAACTGGTTTTCCTTCCAAAGCGCTGAAGATGACGAAGTACATCTTGTCGAAGGCATCATCCCAAGCGTGATTGACATCAGCGTTCCACATGTTGTGTGATTTAAGGTATGACATAAGAGCTTGGTGGAATTCTTCGAATTGAGCCTTGGTGACACCACGGTTTCTGTGTGATTGACCGAGTTCGTTCAAGATGGTCTTAATAGCTGGTTGAGTGTTTTCAACTCCCAAGAATGAAATGTATTCTGAGAAGAATGAGACAATGCGTGAAGCGTGAACAGCGAAATCAGCTGATCCTTTGATTGAGTCGAGGCTCTTGCCGGCGAATTTAGGGAAACGGGCTTGGATGTCTGGGTAGGCTTTGAAGACGGCTTCAAGGATGGCAACTTCATCGTGTTTAATGTGGTTCCATGTGTCTTTAACAGCAGCGACTTCGTTAGCTGGAAGCATAAGCCAATGTGGGTCAGCAGCGACTGCAGCAACGCACAATGCAAGAATCAAGAATTTCATTTTGGTTTGATGAGCTGTTTTCACTATTAACGACAGTAAAAAACTGATGCCTTTGCCAAATTTCTATGCTTCTTTTATACTAATTTTTTACTTGCGTTTTACTCTCCTTTGTCTTATCAAATTTTTCTTTTTTGTTGTTTTTTGAATTATTAAAATGAAGTTCTAGAAACACATAGGTTCATATTAGAACATTACTATCTCTTAATTATGTGATTACATTCTTTATTATTAAATCACTTCGCACGTAATTTTAAGTCCTTTTTTTCTTTATTTATTCAAAACAAAGCTTTTAAAAAAGGAATTTTTCTCACAAGAGTTTTTAGTTCATTTTAAATTATTTTATTGCAATTTTTTTCATATAAATATTTTTGACAAATAAATTTTTTTTTTTTTGAATTTAATTAATTTATTTATTAAAAACTTTTGATAAATTCATTATTATTGAATTTTCTATCATATATAGGTATAAAATTTTTGATTCTATAAAATGCTTATTAACTCGTTAATTTAAAAAATAAAATTATTTTAGAATACATTGTAGCTGATCACCTTTTGACTCTTCTCCTGAATATTTTACGCATATGACGTAATTAATGTGAATGAATGTCTTATCAAATACGACACGGAATAAAATTAAATGTTATTTAATCTCGAATTGAAAGGCTCGTGTTTCATAAAAGTTCTAATGAACCAAAATAAACAAATAACATTGAAAATATAACAATCTAAAAATATCTAATATGATTTAAAATACTTCGTATTTGTGTTTCTTTTTTAAATTTTGTAACTGAAATTTTATTATCTTTATTATTGACATGCAATTGGTTTAAAATATTATCAAAATTTTCCATTCTTTGAGATAACTCAAATTACTCATAAGTATTCAAATATTTCTAAACAAATTGGTTAACTAATAAAAAAAGAAATGTTTCTTTTTGAAGTTTTCTAACAGATTTTTTTATATTAAAGAAGTAAAAAAATATAAAATACTTAATAAATTAAGAAAACTTTTTTACTCGTAAAAAATTTTGAATTACTTAAGTTTCAAAATAAAATAAATAAAAACTGGACACTTTAAAAATTTGTAGTCGAATTTAAAAATTACAGAAATCTTATATTTCTTGGTAGAAAATAAATCTGAAGTCACATTAAATGAAATAAAATATTTCTTAAATTTTGTTTTGATATGAATATAGTGCACGTAAAAATATTATATAATAATCATTGAAAATAAAATCTTAATAGAGAAATCATAAAAATTTAATTTTTTTTAAACTGTCAAAAATATTTCTTTTAAATGATAGTACGTAAATTTTCTTTGAAATAATGATAATTACACATGTGCTTTTTACGTGATTAAATTAACACTATATTTCGTTATTTTTATAAAATAAATTTTTGCAAGAGGTGAGAACTTTTGATAATGAAAACAGAGTAATCATTAGAAATCAAAAATTTTGTATTTTTCTATTTAATTTTGATAATTTGATGATTTAATTTTTGACATTCCTTTGTTTTTAATTAAACTGTGTAAGTTAGTTTTAAAAAATCTTAGAAATTTTTTGTAAATTAAGCAAAAAAGAATCAATTTTTGTTATTTACTCTTCTCATTTCTATGATATATTGAAAATGTAAAATAAGCGAAATTTTTTCTAAAATTTTATCTAGTGTAATTTTTTTGTGTCTTATTTGATATTTGAGCTTCTAACTTTTTCTTTTAAAACTTTTATTTTTAAAAGCTTTCAGTAAAGTTTTCTAATCAGAAATGTATGCTTTTTCTTTCTATAAAGGCAGAATGAATAAGCAAAAATTTCAAATTATTTTTAAAAAAATTAACACAACTTTTTTGCACTTAGCAATGAAAATCGAATCACTTCTTTTATTTCTTTAAGGATTTTAAAAAAATATTTCTCCATACCTTAGAATAAATCACACTTTGTTCATAAGATGTCCATATGATGAGCATAAATTGATTATTTTAGGATAAAAAAATATTTTCAAGTTATTTTAGGACTATAAAGGACGGATTTTAAGCTATTTAGTTAACTGGTTTTCCATCCAAAGCACTGAAGATGACAAAGTAGGCCTTGTCGAAGGCATCATCCCAAGCGTGAGCAATATCTGGATTCCAGTTAGCATGACTCTTAAGGTAGGCGTTCAAAGCTTGATGGAACTCTTCGAATTGAGCCTTGGTGACACCACGGTTTCTGTGTGATTGACCGAGTTCGTTTAAGATGGTCTTGATAGCTGGTTGAGTGTTTTCAACTCCCAAGAAAGCAATGTATTCTGAGAAGAATGAGACAATGCGTGAAGCATGAATAGCGAAATCAGCTGATCCTTTGATTGAGTCGAGGCTCTTGCCGGCGAATTTAGGGAAACGAGCTTGGATGTCTGGGTAGGCTTTGAAGACGGCTTCAAGGATGGCAACTTCATCGTGCTTAATAGAATTCCAGGTTGATTTAACGGCAGCTACTTCATCAGCTGGCAAAACAAGCCAGTGTGGGTCAGCAGCGACGACAGCAACGCACAATGCAAGAATCAAGAATTTCATTTTGGTTTGATGAGCTGTTTTCACTATTAACGACAGTAAAAAACTGATGCTTTACACTAAATTTTGAATCATTTTTATACTCAATTTTCAACATGATGACAACGCAAAATTTTAGTTGTATTCCGAAATAAATAATATAAATAATTAGAAAATGACAAGTCATCATCACTTTATAATCGCATGATATGTTATAAATTTATATGATAAGGCTTAACATAGAATAGTACATAATTCAACTTTTTTCTCAAAGTAGTAATTTTTAAAAAACCACAATGATTTCTCATAGTAATTTAGGATAAATTTGAAAATACTGCATAAATTTACATTTAAAATTTCTTTAAATAAAATTTTCATTTTGAATAAAATACTTATTCACTTTTATGGATTAAATTAAATATCTATTTTTGAGTGCTGAAAGATAAATAAAATAGTTTTCCTTAACTTCTTTATTACAATTAGTACAATTTCCATTAAGTTAAAAGTTTGATCATTTTTCAAATCCAATTTATTTCTTTTATATACTTGCAACACATACGAAAGCATAAGTAAAGTATGAACAATTTTATTATGAATGTTTCAATTGAATGTTTGTATATTTCATGTTTTATAAAATTGACAAAAAACTGTGTATAACAATAAATTTTATAATCTTTAAAGCTTCAACAGTCTCAGTTTGAAAAAAGCTAAAGTTTTATTATTTAAGTTCATAAGTTTTAAAAGCTTTTTTCTTCGTTTTATAAAATAAATTATTGCAAATTTCTTTTTTTTTGAATAAAATAAATAAATTTCTAGCTTAAAAAACAAGTCTCTCATGTTAGAGATTTAATTGAATATCCTTTCTTCAATCATACAGTCGAATTAAAGATTTTTGTCAAAAAATAATAATTTGTTCATAATTTTATCTATAAATGCCACATCAATTGCTTCTGCTTTACTGAAGTGCTATAAAATATGAAAGATGTTTCCATTTGAAATACAATCTGAGAGTAAATAAACAGTCGAAGAATTCAATTGTAATAAAAAATTCTGAAAAAAGTTTGAAATGAAATTAAAGCTTGTATTTTAAAATTTTTGGCATTCAATGATTTACAGATCAACCAGTTTTGTCACTAAATTTTCAAAATATTTACCTTCTTTTTAAAGACAATGATAAAAAATAAATATATTTACAAATTTATTTCTAAACTTTTTGGTATATTTTAAAAAACAAAGATTGTTTTTTAAATAGATTTGTTAAATTTTTCCTATTAAAGATTTAAAATTGTCACGAATAAAAGGATTTCTTTTCAAATATAAAAATCACATTTTATTTCTATGAGGTTTATGAAAAATTCAAATACATCTTATAAAAAATCAAGCTATGTTCGAGCGATGTTTTTAATCCATAGCCATGTGATGAGCGTAAATTGATTAGTTTTAAGGTACGGTAGAATTTTTCAAACAGTTGAATTGAGTTAAGCGATTGTCGTCATATTTATGAGACTGGATGTCCTTCCAAGGCGCTGAAGACGACGAAGTACATCTTGTCGAAGGCATCATCCCAAGCGTGATTGACATCATTGTTCCACATGTTGTGTGATTTAAGGTATGACATAAGAGCTTGGTGGAATTCTTCGAATTGAGCCTTGGTGACACCACGGTTTCTGTGTGATTGACCGAGTTCGTTCAAGATGGTCTTGATAGCTGGTTGAGTGTTTTCAACTCCCAAGAATGAAATGTATTCTGAGAAGAATGAGACAATGCGTGAAGCATGAATAGCAAATGCTGAAGTTCCTTTGATTGAGTCGAGGCTCTTGCCGGCGAATTTAGGGAAACGAGCTTGGATGTCTGGGTAGGCTTTGAAGACGGCTTCAAGGATGGCAACTTCATCGTGTTTAATGTGGTTCCATGTGTCCTTAACGGCAGCGACTTCGTTAGCTGGAAGCATAAGCCAATGTGGGTCAGCAGCGACAGCAGCAACGCACAATGCAAGAATCAAGAATTTCATTTTGGTTTGATGAGCTGTTTTCACTATTAACGACAGTAAAAAACTGATGCCTTTGTCAAATTTCTATGTTTCTTTTATACTTCTTCTTTATATAAAGAACACGTAGAATTTTCATGAAGTTGTTTTGATTCTAATTTAAATTAAGTAAATAAGTTTTTCAATACAAGTAGGAAATGTACACAAGCATGTCCAGAATATTTTTTTTTATTGATATAGTATCTAAGAATGAAGAGCGCTTAGTTGAAATTTAAATTTTTTACAGAGCTATGAAAGAAAAGTTTAACGGAATTTTGAATTCTTTAGTCTATGTGGTCTAAGACCATAGAAATGCTTGGTTCTATTTGTTTCGTCGCGTGTAAACGTTATGTATATTATATATATATATGATTAAAGAAAAATTTAAAGATTTAAATTCTAATGTTTACAAAACAAATTATTTAATTTTTATTATACATAAAAAAATTTTAATACGGAAATACAGAGTTTAAATTATTCTTAGAATATTTTGTGCTTCAGATTGATTTCAAAGTCATTTTCAACATACAAAAATCACTGTGAAAATATACTTTAATAGTTTGTAATGATTCAAATCTGATGTGAAAACAAGAATGCTATTTTAAATTTTGTTATGAGAACAGTGGAAGTATCAAAATTTTATTTTTTTAAATTTATCTGATATGAAGCATTTCAATAAAGTTCATATAAAAAACTTTTCATTTAAGAAATTTTGTGTGTTCGTCATCAAATTTCAACTTAAAAAGAGTGCAAAAATGCATTAATGTAATTTAAATAAATAATAAATTAGGCCTATGGAAGTTTTTTGAATCATGAATATGAATTTTTTCTGAATATTTGGTTTCCAACAGTTTGTGATTATTTTTAACTTGTAACGTCAAAAAAGCACATCGATTTCTATAAATAAACTTTTAATACTTCAGTTTTAGATTATGATTGAAAAAATAAAAGGCATTTTTAGTGAAACAAGATCAAAAGTTTATAAATTTACATTCTTCATATCAATTAAATACTAGAATTAAGTTATGAAAAAAATAAATTTGAAATTAAATTCATATTCTGAAATACAAATGTGATGATTCATTTTTTATGAAGCTTAAAATTTTGCTTTTTTATAAATTGTGTTTCAATCATGAAGTTAAAGATTAGGCAGTAAAAAATCTTAAAATCTTTACCTTATTTAAGATAAATCTTAATCGAGCGAGAAAAATTAATATTTCCATTTAAGAATAGCATAACTGTGTAAAAAATAAATGTTTATTGCAGATTTAATAATTCGCAGATTTTAAACTCTCAAGGCATAAAAAATTTGAAAATTAAAAATATTCAGAAAAATAATGAAAATAAAAAATTGTTAAAATATTTTGATTTTTTGCTTTATAGATAACTTTCCTCTTTGTACATATTAAAGTCTAAAGAATTTTTACTTTTGTCAAAAAAATAATGAAAGCAATAGTAAGCTCATTTCAAAGTTCCATTTTTACTGAAAGATAATTTACTAAAAATTTAATCAAAATCTACTTTTGGATAAATCACTTCAAACCATTTACATTTTATTTCGCTTTGATTGACAGTTTGTATCGGTAACATCTACTAATGTTAGTCCTAATTTAACAATCATGAAATGAATAGTAGTTTTTAATAAAAGTTAAAAAATCGTAGAAAATTCACAAGAAAAATAGAGAATTAATTTTTCTGTCATCCAAAACAAACAAATAATTTCATTATATGATTATATAAAGACTGACACAGAATTTCAAACACGTGATGTGTCATATCAGCTTAATATAAAATCATTGTCAAGAGGTCAAAAACTTGTTCATGATTAAATTTGATTCCAGCTGTGAACTTTCTTTAAAATAAAAACAATTTTTGAGATATTTTAAATATGAAAAATCTAACATTTATTTTGCAAGGAATTTGAGAAAATTCATCTTAAACTTAGAAATAATCATTTTTGGTTGTTTATAAAGCCTATTGATGAGCCCAATGTGATTATATACAAAGCATAGAGGAATTTTTTCAGACTATCGTAAATCGTTATGTTTTATGCAGGTATATAGTCGTGAATAATTTAGTTGACTGGGTGTCCTTCCAAAGCGCTGAAGATGACGAAGTACATCTTGTCGAAGGCATCATCCCAAGCGTGAGCAATATCAGCGTTCCACATGTTGTGTGATTTAAGGTATGACATAAGAGCTTGGTGGGTGGAATTCTTCGAATTGAGCCTTGGTGACACCACGGTTTCTGTGTGATTGACCGAGTTCGTTCAAGATGGTCTTAATAGCTGGTTGAGTGTTTTCAACTCCAAGAATGAAATGTATTCTGAGAAGAATGAGACGATGCGTGAAGCGTGAACAGCGAAATCAGCTGATCCTTTGATTGAGTCGAGGCTCTTGCCGGCAAATTAGGGAAACGGGCTTGGATGTCTGGGTAGGCTTTGAAGACGGCTTCAAGGATGGCAACTTCATCGTGCTTAATGTGATTCCATGTGTCCTTAACGGCAGCGACTTCGTTAGCTGGAAGCATAAGCCAATGTGGGTCAGCAGCGACTGCAGCAACGCACAATGCAAGAATCAAGAATTTCATTTTGGTTTGATGAGCTGTTTTCACTATTACGACAGTAAAAAACTGATGCCTTTGTCAAATTTCTATGTTTCTTTTATACTTAAACCTTCCGTTTGTTCTTCTTTGTTTTAAAAATAATTATTCACAATAAGAAAAAATGTATGCAGAAGAAGACAAAAAAATTTGTGACGAGATTAAATTTAAAATTTTGATTGCGAGTTTCTTATTGATATGATGTCATTGAATTTTTTTTCTAAATTTTTAAAAAAACTCTCTGATGCTAGAAAATCCCTTCTCAATTTTTTTTAAAATTTCGAAGAAATAATTTTAACAAATGCATAAAATTATGAAGAGAACAAAATTTTAAAATACTACACTTGGTAGCGACTCAAGATTGAAAGAAATAGAAAAGTTTCTTCAAAATTACCAATATTCAGAGAATATGATCAAACCAATATTTCTGTATAAAATCATTAAATTTTGATCAATATTTTTTGTGGCATGCAATTTTACTACTTAAAACTTTAAAAAATTTAAAAAGCACACTCTCAAGACTTTGAATTAATTTAAACCTAAAAATATTTTTTTGATAACTAGCTTTTTCAAATTGTTTTTTGTATCCATTATGAAAATATTCAAACGTTTAATAATTTGGTACATCAAAAATTTATAAATTCATTTGATGTTTTGCATTAGAAGTAATAGTATTTGCTATCAATTGGTGAATTCACACGGAGAAAAATATTTTATAACTGGTATAAAGTTTTTTAGATTGTCCCTATAAAGTCAAATTTATAAGCGTTAAAAAGAAAATTTATAAGTGTTATAAATTTTTTTATGACAGTTATAAAAGTTTTATAACAGTAATAAATATTTTTATAACTGTCATAAAAAAATTTATAACACTTATAAATTTTCTTTTTAACGCTTATAAATTTGACTTTATAGGGACAATCTAAAAAACTTTATGCCAGTTATAAAATATTTTTCTCCGTGCAGATATCAGTCAATTATGAATATTAGTTTATTCTAAAATCAAATGCTTTTATTGAGTAATAAATACTTTTACAGCTTTTAAATTATTAAGTTAGTGAGAAAATGAAAGAAAAAATTGACCATATGAATGTTTCTTTTTTTTGATATTATGCAATAAAATTAGTCCATGAAATTGTTCTTTATACATTTGAAATAGTAAGAGGTAAAACTTATTATTATCTAATATTAAAATAACCATAAGAATGACAAAAATTATTTAAAAAAGGTTTCAATGATATTAAATTTTAAGTCTTAATCATTCACTTATTCACAAAAAATTCCATAAGAATTTAGTATACGTGACTTTTACTATCATTTTTTATTTCAATCATATGACGAGTTTTGTGAGCATAAAGAATATGCGAGAATACAAAAATTATGATTAAAATAATGAGCTGCCAGTTCAAAGGAGAATTTTAATCTTTTTCAAAACATAGAAATTCACCTATTTGTTTACTTAAAAATTGTCAGTAAAAGTTTGAATAAATTTTTTTTACAAAATAAAAAATTTCTTTTTTTTTTCTTTTTCAAAAATTTCATATGTTCTAGAATGAAGAGGTAAAAAATTATTTAATCGCAAAAAATGTTCACAGCATTTATTAGACACGTGCCAGAATTTTTTCGAGTTATCAATTTAAAATAGATTATTTAAATACACACCCAAGTAATTTTTTTCTATGTTTTTATAAATGGTGATAAGTGTGACGCAAAAATAAATAATAAAAATACATGGAACTCCCATAAGTTTCTCACGTGATAATAAAATTGATTATTTAAATGAATTAAATTACCCAAAATTTCAAAGTTGAAACTTAATAAAAATAATTGGATAGCAACATAAACCAGTGATAAACATTTTTATAAATATAATTAGATTTTTATTACTCTTAACTCAAATATAATACAAAATTACTAATTATTGAATAGTGCAGCAAAAAATAGACGAAAATAAATTTAATATAAAATGACTTATTTTCAAACAAAATTATGTACGTTTTAGTGTTTTTATTACATATAAATTTTTCAGTTCTCACATCATGTTAAAGCTTAAAAAATGAGCGTCTTAAAATTCAGACATTTTAGTTTACAAAAAAAATAGTCTTAATAAAAAGTTGCTGATCAAATTAAAATTTTCTTACAACAAAACAAATATTACATAATTGTTCAATTATTCTATATTTAAATAATTGTTGCTGCTCGAATTGTAATGTTTTGAACTCGTGTTTTTGATAAGAAAAATCCAATCTTTCTATTGCATAAACAAAAGTTAAATAATGATTATTTTTGGCATTTAAAAATGAAATTTTGTTATCACTGACTCAATGCACTTTCACTTAAACAAATTTTTCGAATTTGCTGTTGATAATTTTTTTCAAATGAATAAAAATAAATTTTTCGTTAGTAACAAAATGAATGTGACCTATTGTAGCCTTTCAAGATTATTCTTTCAGTTAAATCCGGTTTAAAGGCTTGATTAAAATAAAAATTATTCTTTTTTAATTTGATAGTTGAAAAATTTTAATTTGTTATTTATTAAATAATTATCTTTTCAGGTAAAATAAATTCCTTAAATAAATCGAAATTATAAAAAAAATATTAGAAAATTTCAATAAATGAGAAATCTGAATATAAAAAAATTTGGCATGAAAGTAAAATTAGCTGTTGAATTTTTTTATAAAAATTTGTTAACAAATTAATTAATTTCGTTAGAAAGTTTGATTCCTTAATAGTTTTTAATTACGTTTGTATCTGTTATAATTATTCGAATCGCTTCCTTTGAAATTTAGAATATTTTGTGGTTTTTTGCAGTCATGACTAAAACACTTTTTTAAATTTTAGGTAAACTATGTCAATTTTGAGTGATACAGAAAATTTTTCTTCTGGGTGATTTAAAAATTGTGAAAATTTTAGGTTTTTATGAAGGATTTTTGAAGAATTTACTATTATAACGGTAATTTACCATCGCAACAATGACACCATGATTTCAATTGCAATACTTACACATGAAATTCCAGTTTTATTTAACTCTTTAATTGGTTTTCATTCAAATATTATCAAAGAAATAATAAATATCATTTTACTTTAGAAAATAAATAAAAAGAAAAGTCAGTACATGCAAATAAAGAATTGATTGAAAAATTTTTTAAAATTAGGATAAATTGTTAAAATCAGTTTCAATTTAGTTCAAAATAAAAATTTAATTTTACACATCAATTTAAGAAATAAAGGAATTTTTTTATACAGATGATCCCTGAAAGTATAAAAAAAAGTTTTAAAATTTTTTTTTTGATTTTAATTGGCATTGAAACCAAAAGTAATTTTTTTATTCTTATTCATTTATATTGTTTTCCAAAGCAAATCACAAAGTTTATAAAGAGGTGAAATTTTCTCATTTTCCATTTTAAAGCATAAAGTCCATCGTTAAAATAACCCAAGAAATTGAAATTTAGTTGACAGTGTGTCCATCAAGATTCTCAAAGATGACATAGTACATTGTATCAAAAGCTTTGTTGAATGCAGTTTGTACGTTGTCACCAAATGGTGAATGACTTTTCATATATGTCATAAAAGCGGTTCTAAATTCATTGAATTGTGCTTTAGTAACGCCACGTCCCTTGTGATTTTGTCCCATTTCATTCATAAGAGTCTTCATAGCTGGTTCGGTGCCATCATGTCCAAAAAGTCCAAAAACTTGTGTCATGAATGAAACAATACGAGTAGCATGAACAGCAAATGCAGCTGATCCTTTAATTGAATCGAGATCCTTGCCAGTGAATTGTGGGAATTTGTTTTGAATGTCTGGATAGGTCTTGAAGATGGCATATAAAATGTCTGATTCTTGAGTCTTGACTTTATTCCATGCTGTCATAATCAGATTGGCTTCAGTGCTATCCAATTCAGTCCAATGTGGATCAGCAATTGCTGCAACAACACACAATGCCAGAATTAAGAACTTCATTTTTCACTGTTAATTTCAACTCAATCAAATTTGTGAATTTGAACTGATGCTAATGCAAAATTTTACTCCGCTTTTTATACTCGTGAAAGTCATACAATGTTGTTTAACGAAGATGCAATTGATAGAAGAAAGTTAAAAATATTGCGCTTTATTTTTGATAACAAAATTTGACCTTAAAGAATCCCTAATAAAATGAAGATTAATTTTTAAAAGTAAGAAATTGTTTGGTGATTCATTAATTTTTATTCAACTGAAAATTCATCAAGATTTTTGAATATTACAAAATATAATTTTTCAAATGCGTCATTCCAAGCATGAGCTGCATCATCAGTAAAATTTAAGTTCAGTTTCAAATATTTTAAGAATGAAATTTTAAAAAATTCAAAATTTTCCTTTGTTATTCCACGTTTTTTGTGGTTTTCACCCATTGTGTTTAGCATTTGTTTGATTGCTGGCTGTGTTGAATCTTTTCCCAATAAAATGATGTATGTGTTTAAAAATGAAGCAGTTCAAGTAGCTTGAATTGTAAAATCAACTGTATTTTTTATCATTTTTAAATCTTTGCCAGTAAATTTTGGAAAACGAGCTTGAATATTTGGATAGTCTTTAAAAACACCATATAAAATTTCAACTTCGTTTTCTTTCACTTCATTCCATGTTGATTTAACAAGAGTAACTTTATCAGCAGACATTGTAAACCAGTGATAATTGGAAGCTGTTGTTGCAGCAATACAGAATGTGAAGATGAAGAAAAGTTCCATTTTTTTCTTATTTGATTGCAAATGTTTGAAAATAATCTGGTAATTTTTTGATATTTTGATTTTACTTTTATACTCTTCTAAAGCTGTCGTTTAAACTCATAGTGCAATTTAAATTAAATTACAAAAGGAAGAGTTATAGTTAAACTAGCAAACAACTGAAAAGGACTTGGCACTAGTTAATTTGTATCCATTGGCAACTAATTACAGGCCAATAAATCAACAATTTGTCATAAGAATTGCTTTCAAATTTAATTAAATTTTATGGAATGTAAGAATTCTATATTAGCTTGAAAATTCATTCAACCAAGGCAAAGCAAAGAAGTAGTTCTTTAATATCTTTCTTAATTGCTCATACCGTATTTAAATATTCTCACTAAATTTTTTTATTTCACAAAAGAAGTTAATTAGGATTTCTATGCAATGTCATATAAATTCTAATTTCACTTATATTGAGTTGTTTGATTTACTGTTTCTAAGTAATTTAACCAACAATTTAAAAGGTTGCAAAAATAGATATTGAGAAAGTCATTCATTTAAACCAGACAGAAATCCAATTTTATAACCAAGGCTTTATTTAATTTTAAATAAATTTATAAATAGAAAAGGGAACAAATAATCAATACTATGGTTAATATAAAATAATTTAAAACTTCTTAAATAAAAGAATTATTACTTGCTTGTAATCAGAATTGCTTTTATTAATTAAATATAGTAAGTTCATTGTTTAATTATCTAAAACTTAGTCAATTATTTCAACATTAGTCAAAAATATATTTAATAAATAGATCAGTCGAAATGTACAAATCAAAAAGTCCATTTATTACAAAGAAGGCAAAAAAGTAAATCTTAACAAAGACATCAACCTAAGCATGAGCAACAACATTATTAGAGGTGACTTAAGCTTTAATATATGTAAAGAATTCATTTTTGAAGGAATTGAAATTATGCTTGGTAATTTTGCAATTCTTATAATTACTTCATATTTCGTTTAATGTGGTTTAAATATTTTAAACTCAAAAAAATGTAATGTACTGTAAGAAGATTGTTACAATATGAGAGAATTACATAGTAAATCCAACTAATCCTTTGACTGAATCGAGATTATTTAGAAACAAGCTTAAATTATGGCTGCATTTTGAAGATATTGTAGAGAACTTAATATTTCATGATATTTAACTCTATCCCATGTTTACTTGATTGTCTTTATTTCTTCATATGTTAACATGACGTAATGCATTTCAGCTGCTACTTGCAATGCGTAATGCAAGAATCAATAATACTACATATGAATATTTCTAACACTCAAATTGCATATGCTCAATTTTAATTGAATTTACAAAGCTGAATTTGCTAATCTAAAAATAAAGTTCAATTTAAAAAACAAAAAATAAAATCTGTTTCTATGTATACCTACAAAAAAATGCATGGTGCTTATCGGTGAATGAACTCTTTCAAGTCATCACTTGCTAATCATCATTAGCAAAGAAGTTTTTTTTGTTTTGTACATCATGAGATAATTCAGTGCATTCAGGTTACTAACTTTGAATACAAAAATATTGATAACAAAATAAATAAACTTTTTATTATTTTCATTTGACATTTTACTTTCAAGGTGAAAATAATTTTAAGTTTCACATTTCAAAAATTACTTTGAATACTAAGTAAAGAAGATTTAATGAAAAAAGCATTGTTTTCCATAAGAAATCAAGGCCTGAGAACTCTTTTGATATTTTTTGATATTTTTGATATTTTTTGATATTTTTGATTTTTTTGATATTTTTGATATCGTGATTTTCTCTTTAATTAAAGACCATAAAAATTTTATTGATAGCTCAAGAGAAAGCTATGAGCATGAGAAATGAAAATCAGAAAGAACTGTATAGTTTCTCCTTATTGTTTTAGAACTGAAGTCATTTTAAAAAAGTCCATGTTTGAAAATTTTTATTTTTCGAAAAACAAAGGTATCTTGATGCGAAATATTAAAAAGAGTTCTCACGCCTTGTAAGAAATAAATAATTTGGTTTTAGATTTGTTGAATTTCTTATTAAGAATGAAAATTTATCTAAATACCATGGTTAAAGTTAGAAATTGTAATTTTTCTCAAGGGGTTAGAACTCTTGTTATTTTTGATTTTTTTTTTGTTAGATTTTTGATTTTTTTTTGATTTTTTTGTTAGATTTTTGATTTTTTTTTGATTTTTTTGTTAGATTTTTGATTTTTTTTTGATTTTTTGATACTTTTTTGATAGAGTTGATACCCCTTGATTTTTCTTTATTTAAAAATTTCTCTTAAAAGGTCTATTGTTATAAGATTGAATGTTCAATTGACAGCTTTCATGTTGCAGCAATTATAATTAAAAAATATGTAAAATTTTATGGCTTATGACTTTTTTAATAAAAATCAATGGAATTTAAAATTTTTAAATTTGAAAATTTTTGCATTAAAAATGATGTCATACTTTATAGGAAAAAACTCATCATTTTTATGTTGTATCTTTATAAATTCAAAAGTTTTCGCATAAAACTTTATATGACAACAGATTTCATACTTTTTTGTTATTTATTTATACATACAGCACTTAAAAGAAGCAAAATTTCTTAAATTTTTTTCATATTTTTTAAAAAAATGTTAATAAAGCTCTAAAGCATTAAAATCAATTGTTTTTTATGAAAATTGAGAATTTTTACATTTCAAATTCACTGCTGATGACGAGATTGAAAAATTTTCTTTAATATTTAGCACTTTTAAAAAATATTGATTTCATAGTTATAGCTCATTCAATTCAATAATAATAATTTTCCTTTAAAAGTAAATTGTAATTCAATATAAATAAAGTAAAATGATAAAAAAACCTTATGAAGCTTGATAGTATGTAACAATTTTTTTGCTTGATTTTACAAGAAATAAAAAAAAAAATTTTTTACAATTTGCATAAAAATTTGAATACCTTATGAGCATATTAATAAAATGTTTCAATGCTTTGTTAATAAATTAAAGTTAGCCTTTCTTAATTATTAAGTCAATTTATTTGAAATGTCCTTAAAATTTTAAGTCACAATTTTAGAATGTATTTTAAAAATTTAACTCAGCTTGTAAAAAAATTAATTTTTTTATAACTTTATTGTAATCTTTTGTAACAATTAACACAATTCAAAAGTATTTTTATCAATAAATTTGTCATAGTTCTTAATTATTTTCAAATTAAAACTTTTTTATCAACTTTAATAAATAAAAAATAAAATAAATTAAAATTCTTTCATTTCACTAATCTTTACGCATTGAAATCTAAATAAAAACTAATTTTTTTCATTGAAATATTTGAAAATTGAAGCAAAAAAGCAGTTTGCGTTAGACATTTAGTCTAATCGTCAAGCAGAAATTATTCTTATCACAATGTTTTGACTACGATTTTTTCTTAAAAATTTTCAGGGTTTTAGCTGAAAAATTTTATTTTGGAAAGAAAATTTATTTACAAATATTCAAATTCTCTAAATTACTTTAAGTGCAAAATTTATTTTAATAAATGTAATTTTATTGAAAATAGACAAGTTAGACTCAAAATATTTAATAAAAAACAATAAAATATAATTTAAAAAAACTATTTCATTTTTCATTATTTCAAAATAAAGTATGATAATTAATTTTTAAACTTAACATTAAAAAAAACTCAATCGAAATAATAAACAATTGATAACTTTGCTATGCAAAAAAAATATTCAAATTAATCAAGCAATTTTTTAATGCACGGAAAGTTCATTGACATTATTATCACATGTTTTTAAAATTCCAAAAAGCTTCAATTAATCATTCCATGACATTTTGCCTATAAAATTTCAAAAATTCTTTAACTATCAAAATAAAGATGGCATTAAATTATTTTGACATTTCAATGTTTTTTTCTGAAAAATAATGAAATAAAAAAGTGAATTTTTTGGTTAAATGAATGCAAAATGTTTTTTTTTTATTTGAATATAATTGAAAATAAAATATCGTTATCAAAATATTTAGATCATTGGTTGTCCATCAAGGTTAGAGAAGATGACGGCATACATTTTGTCAAAGGCATCACCCCAAGCCTTCTCTACATTTGGTCCAAATGAAACATGAGCCTTCATGTATGACATAACAGCAGTCTCAAATTCATTGAATTGTTGCTTTGGTACACCACGGTTCTTATGGTTTTGTCCCATTTGATTCAACATTGTTTTGATGGCTGGTTGAGTTCCTTCTGATCCCAAAAGTGAAATGTATTGTGAGAAGAATGAGACAATACGTGATGCATGAAGAGCGAATCCAGATGTTCCCTTAATTGAATCGAGATCCTTGCCAGCGAACATTGGGAAGCGAGCTTGAATGTCTGGGTAGGCTTTGAAGATGGCATACAAAATGTCAACTTCATTCGTCTTAACTTGGTTCCATGTGTTTTGTACAAGTGCGACCTCATCAGCAGGCATCATGAACCAATGTGGATCAGCTGAAGCTGCAACAACGCACAATGCAAGAATCAAGAATTTCATTTTTAATAGGTTTACTGTTTTCACTCTAAATGCCAGTAAAAAACTGATACTATGCATTTACATTCAGAGACTTTTATACCCCACTTCTGTGCACAAAAATCACGTAATTCTAACTCTCACTTTGACCGATTACTCTCACGGTTATCAAATTTTTTTAAAAAAACATTTTTTTATTTACAATGTTTTGCTTTCTTATAATAGCACCAGATGTGCTCAGTTAAAGACGAAAGTATTTCAATCAAGAATTATCTCATTATCTCTTGCATAACGTTCGCGTGTTTTATTTTGTTTGAACTTTAAACCAACAGTTAAATGCCGGTAACAGTCTTCTGTGAGACGTTGTGATGAATATGTGAAATTTAGTGCAAAATTAAAAAATTTCAGTAATTTCAAAGGCAAGACGGTTTTTGATATCGGTTTCGATAGCAGTTTTGAGAATTTTGATATCGTTATCAAAACTGTCTCGTCTTTTAAATTTTTTCATCAGATAAGTTATTGTTTAAATCAAGGGATGGTATCTTAATTGAAAAATTAATAAAAGTTCTTTTAAAAAATGTGTATAAATTTCCATAAATTATTGTGAAAAATTAAATCTATAAATTTTTATTTAGGAAATTTTGATGTTTCACTCCTTGAGTTTAATCAAAATTTGTGTAAGATTATTTTCAAAAAAAAAAATTTTAAATAAATCAACAAATTTACAGATATTAATTTTTGGTAATTTGTCAAAGTTCTACAACTTTTGTTTAAAAATAAGTTAATTAATAAAAAGTTTGACCTTAAATCAATAAAGTTTTGTTATATGAAAATCGCAAGAAAATGTTCAAAATGAATCAATTTTACAATACGTAAAATCTAGAAAACTCCATAGTGAAATACTTGAAGAAAAAAACAAAAATGATTATTGATAGATTAAGAAATTTTTGTGACTAAGATTATATTTTTATTTTTAGAAAATTCAAGAAAAAATTTACAAGTAAAAGTAATTTTTTTCTTCTTTTTCTTGAATAAAGTTCTTGAAAGTTCTAATGAAAGCTTCAAGTTTGAAGTCAAAAATCTCTAAAAAGACGAAGTAAATTTGTCAATATAAAAATTCAAGGTCGACAAAAAATGTTTTTGTGATTTCATATGCATCTTATATTTCATGCGAGGAGGTGTGTTTATTTTACTTTATATGCACGCTGTTCACTTATAGTAAAGAAATTTTAAAAAAAATATTTTTTTTACCTGTTTGTGCTTAGAAATCTGATAAATTTTGATCTATTAATTTTTATATGCATCAAAAATTTTAAATCTATTACCTAAGTTTAAAATATGATTTATTTATTCCAGTTTTAGAAAATTTTAAATAAGGAAATTTTTTTCTATGAAACTTGTATCCACTAAGTATGTTACTATATTTACTAAATGCTACAAAATCATAATAAAATGATTTCATTTCTTTTGTAATATTTTTAATAAATCAAGTTTCTAATACGAATTCATAAATTAGAGGAGATTGAAAGATCTTGTTGGCATAGTCATTTATTTAGAAAAGAAAGTAATGAAAGAACACGCTATAAAAATTTGTAATAAGTTTTTAGATAGTACAGAACAAGATTGAACTTTAATTTGAATTAGAACTATTTTAGTCAATACTAAATACAAAAAAATTTAGTTATTTTAAATATTGTTAAAAATTTTGCTTTAAAAATTTTAAATTAATTTCTTTAAAAAACTGTCTCTTGAAAAATCCAAAAATATGACATTTTTTTTTCCAAAAAATTCAGGTATTTGTGATAATTTAACGAATATATTTTTAATAAAATTCAAAAAAAGTGTAATTAGAAAAATTAAAATACTTATAATTCACCCAAACTAACTTAATTATTAAATATAAAATTTTAAATTTCACTGAACATCAACATTTTTTGCAATTTCTTTTTTCAATGTCCATTTATTGAATTGCTTTATAATTTAATGTGTTAGTTATAAAATTTCGTCATGTTTTCATATCGAGGTTGATCTTCAAAAAAATTCATATAAAAGGGCTAAGCATAAAAGTGTTTTGCTTTTATAATTTTTTATTCATTTCATGTATAACAGTGAACTAGTGAAGATATTTGTTTTGTGTACATAATTTTAAAGATTAAAAAATTTTTGAAAAGACAAAAAATTAATGAATGATTGATTAAAAAGTGATATTTTAAAAAATGGCAGTGAATAGAACGGAAAACTCTTCATTATCAATTTTCTCATTCTATCATGAACTTTTTTATGAGAAAGCTGATCCAAGAATTCGTGATTTTCCACTAATGGGAAATCCAGCCGCAATTGTGATTATTTATGGTTGTTATGCAATTTTTTTTAAATTTTTTATGCCACGAATAATGCAAGATAGGAAGCCAGTTGATGTACGGAAATTTGTGTTCTTACTACATATTGTATTATTTTGTAATTGTGCATTTTTCACCATCTGGGGACTTATAAGATATCCATTTTCAAAATGGCGATGCTTTGCACTTGGTCATAATAATTATGGATTTGATTTAGAACTTGTTTATTGTGTTTACATGTTTATGCTTTCAAAGTTTTTCTTTACTTTTGAAAGTATTCTTGCTGGCCTTAAGAAAAACATGGAAATGACTGAAACTTATTTATTAATTCATCATACAAGTTTACCTCTACTTATTTGGAGTATTATTAATTATTATCCTGGAGGTGAGCTGAAAATTTACCAAAATATTCTTTAAAAGTCATTTTTTAAATTATTTTCAGGTCATGCAACATTTGTTGGATTTATAAATAGCTTTTGTCATACAATTATGTATGCTTACAGAATAATTTTTTGTCATATTATTCCTGAAAGTAAACTTTATAAAAAACGACAGAGCATCACGTTTTGTATTTTTGTAAGTATTTTGAATTTTTTCATAAAAATATTTTGGTAGATTGTATGTTAACATGATACAACTTGCAATTCATATTAAATTTACTTCATGAGATGCATCCTAATATGAAGTTAAAGTTTATAAAGATTTTTTGTCCATTGATTCATGTAAATTTGAATTTTCTTTAAGTATATAAACAAATTTGAGATATGACCGTCAAATTTGATCCAAAAGTTCTAAAATTTCTAATTTTCATAAGAAGTCAAATTATCGTTATTCTTTTATTAATTATATTTTTTATCAAAATGCTGACCTGTTACGGCTCTTAGATAGATTTTTAATTAAAAAAATTTATTTTTTAAGACACATTTAAATAAATTTTTTACCATGAATTAGTGCCATTTTTGATTAAGTTTTTTTTTCTAACAGTTAAAAATCTAGAAATTTAGGAATAGTCTATAAGATTTTTTACAATTCTAAGGATTTTTGGATATGTTCTCATTTGTAATTGTTCATGCTTAATTTTGTCTTTTCTAAAATATTAAAATTTCAAACCTCTTTCAGCAATTGTATAGTAATTTCTTTGCAAAAAAGCTCTGAAGTATAAAAAAGTCAAATGCCATTTTTGAAATTTACGTTGACTTATACAACTTTTATGAAAAATAATCTAAATACCTTTTTAATATTTTAGGTACTACAATTCATTGGGATATTTTTCCACACCTTTCAACTTTTCATTTGGAACGAATGTAATTTTCCAATAGCGTATGCTTATTTGATAGGAGTTTATGTTACTTTTATTACTATTTTATCGCTTGTTCTTATTGTTCCTCAATTATAAACCAATTGATAATTATTATGTATTGTTTGAAAGAAAAAATTAACAGATAACATACAAAATTTTTGTTCTTTAATTTTTTATTATAAAAATTCTCTCTTTTAGTTAAGTCCCAATTTGGATTAATTCTACATAATAAGAAAATTATAATAACGTAAACTCATAAAACAGAAGAAATAATTTGTTAAAAATTAATCATTAAAACAAGAAATGAATTTCATTTATAATTGTATTAAATCATAAAACAGAAAGACAATAAAATGACAAAATTTTTTAAGTAGGTTTTAAAACAACATACATTTTGTTGTAGCTTCAATTAAAATAATAGATCTTATTGATTTCACTATTGCTTTTATTGAAATTCAAGATTTCTAAGGGCAGATGATGTAAAAATGGTCAAAAGAAACAAAAACATTGTAAATGCTGTCTTACATAAGTTAAAAAATTTATCAAAAGAAATGTTAATTAGCCCTTTGTAGTTATTGCTCTGTTGATTTTCTCTTTAAACAAGGTCAATGTTCGAATAAAATATTTTCACATACAGTAGCAATATTTTCTCAAGTGAGCATCCAAAATACATGAACTTTGATTTCCATATTTATTAATTCTTGATATTTCACCAATCAGTTTCATTTCTTTGCTATCACTTGAGTATCTTACTGTTGCTTCCATTTCTCCTTCCGATGGCATAACATCAAATGATACCAAAAAATCTAATATCGAATTTGTAGTTGTTGATCTTCGTGCTGATAAAACATTTTTAAGTTCAAGTTTGGCACATTGTGGATAAATTGAAAGATCTTCATTCAATTGAGTTACCGCAAAGTTTGCAGCTTTTTTTATCAAATCTGAATTTTTGTTTATTTCCGAAAAACTAGTACAGGTGCACCAAACACGCGGAATGCAAGCATCTTTGCAAGTTCTATTACTTGGAACTTCATAAAAAAGACTTTGACAAGTTGGACAGCCATCAGCAGTTAATGTCATTGTTTCATTATATTCACCAGAAAGCATCAAAATATGCTTAAATGTTACAAACATGTCATATGGAGAAATTAATCGATCAGCATTTATTTCTAAATTTTTAACCAACTCAGGATGTTGAGCTTTAAATTGTTGTGGAATATAAATATGTAGAAATGGAAGACGTTCTTCAAGCCATCCTGTGAAAAATTTTCGAATTGGTCCAAAACGCATACCATGATCAGATAGGAAAATTATAATTGTGTTATTAAGAACTCCAGATTTTTCGATATTTTCCAAATGGTTCTTCATTGTGCTGTCGTAACGTTTTGGCATACTAGAAAGAAAAAGTTTTAAAAAATTTTTTTTAATGTTCTATAAAATTTTTTTTCAAAAATTGGTTATGGCAACTGAAGTCATTTTAAAATATTTATGTACATTTAAAATAGAAGTAAATAAAAGAATGCTCACCTAACATCATCGTGACTAAAAGAATTTGTCCAAAAGAAGCCAAAAAATGAATCATTTTTATATTTTCTAACAAATTCATTTGCATAATCATAAACGTAATCAGCATAATGACGATAACCCAAGCATTGTGTATTCCAAAAACTTTCACGTTTCAATGTCAAATGTTTTTCACCAACAAGTTCCATTGGTCTCATATAATGATCAGTTGGTTGCAAACTGAAGCCAGTTGTAAAGAAATTAAAAGTAGCCAATGATGCACAATCTTCAGCAAAAGCAGTTGCATAGTTGGCTTCATTGAAGAGATTCCAAAGCATTCCACAATCGTCAATTCCACCAACTTTCTTAGGATTGCATTTTCGATAAGAAAGTGAATGATTGAGTCCAGCTAATAGTGCCATAAAGTTGGGAAAAGTATTGTCACCAACTTTATTAAATGCTTTCATTTCTATCCAACCATCACGTTTGACATATTCATAAGTTTCTGGCATAGCTCGAATGAGATTCAAGCGTGAAATTGAGTCGATGCCGATTAAGAGAACATTTGTCTTATTTTTAACTTTTGAATTTTGTAATTTTTCAGTTGTGTTGACTTTTGTGTTGATAGAACCAAAAACATCTTTATAAATATTGTTCTTAACTCTGAAGTTTGTTGTATTTGAAAATCCACGACATTTTATGAGTATAAATTCATCATCATCAGTTAAGAGATAACCAGAAGAGAAATTTATACAATCTGATAAAATATAATGATTGTCAGCATTTTTACCAGATTCAGGTCTAGTAATTCTTTCTAAACAACACTAAAAATAAAAATGTAACTAATAAACATTTTTAACATTTTTTAATTTTATCTCACATCATAATCAGTCATCCAAGACTCTAAAAAGAATTGAGCATTCGTGTCATTAATTATAAGACGTTTTCCATCTTCACTGTATTCAGTTGACACCATTGGTTCTTTTTCACTGCATCTTTTGGCTGGAACTGGTTTGTAAACTTTCATTGCATCATCAGAAAATGGATCGAGGTCTGGAATTTTACAGTTTTCACCATTTATGAGATACACTTCTGGATCTAAATTTTGATATTAAAAAATAAAAAAAGGATTTCAAATAAAATTTAAAAATTTTCAAGATTAATAATTTCTTATCTTTAAATAATTTTTTTTGGCTTTTATAAGATTTTCTACTTTTATTTTTAAATCACAAAATTTTCATTAAAAATAAAATTTCTTACCAATTTTAGGAAGATCATCACTTAATTTTTCAATTTCTAAATCATTTTCACAACAGCACAATGTAATTAAGAAAAAGAAAAATGCAAAACTTAATAAAATTTTTAAATTCATTTCTAGCTTGAAATTAATAAAAATGTGACTGATTCAAAAAACGTCTGAAATGAAAATGCAACTTGTTTTATTTTCTAAAAGAAATTTGTCTCCAAATATTTCAGTGTTCTACTTTTAAGATGCATTTCATGTTTTGTATGAATAAACAATAGCATCAGTCTCTCATCTATGACGTCTTTATTTTATTACTATGAAACATTTGTGAATGAACAATTTTTGCTTTTTCTTCTTCTTCTTTAAAAATGTGTCTTTACTAAAAATGAATAAATTATGCTAGAAAGAGAGAAAATTTTGTGTCTGAGATAAAAAAATGTTTGTATGAATTTTTACTATACAAAACGTTCAATTAAGTCATGTCTTATTTAAAATTTTTAAGAAAAAAATTAAATTATAATTTTAAGTTGTAAGTTATCAAAATACTTCTTTTATTGAAGAACTTCATTAAAAATTTGCATAATTTTAATAGCATCGTAATTAATATTTTTTAAGTAATTTAATAATTTTAAATACTCCCTAATTTTATTAAAATTACACACATTCTCAGCCAATCTTTTTCAGTTTGAATTTTTTTGCTTTACAAAATACAAACAATTATTTAGTAAAGAAATTTTTAATTACAAGCCAAACTTGAATGATTTTTTGCAGATTCAATAGGAATTAAAATTTTTTAGTAGATTAACAAACCTTCATGGAAGAAAAATTAATTATTGATTATTCCACAATTGACCATATGGATTTTTATCTATATTTGTGCAATTTCTGATAAGTTCAATCATAATTGTCACCAATTGAGCGAAAAATAACAATATTTTTAAAAATATTTATTAATTTTTACTGTGTCAAAAATTTTCAACTTAAGAAGGTTAACTAAGCGCTTTTTAATGAGAATGCAAATACTTTGATTTTACTTTCTTTTTAAAAAATGATAAAAACCAAAACAAGTAACAACAACCAATAAACTAAAACTTATAATAATTATGAAAAAAGTTGCATTATGAACTCCAGCATTTGCACAAATTTGTTCAATTTCTTTTATATTTTGTTGTAAATTTTGATTCACTTTTAAAGTTACACCAAAACCAAAAAAATTATTGTCCACATTCATTTCACGATATTTTTTCATCATGCAAATCACTCGTTGTTCATCATTTGGATATTCTTCAAGAAGTGCAGCATGAAGTGTTGAATAAAAAACTTCTAAAAGTTGCTGCCGTGATGAGCAATTGACCGAGACTGTGATTGTTATGAAAATAGCAATGACCTTGCTGTGAATTAATCAAATTTAGGTCAATGGAACAATTTAAATCTTTTTAAACTTTCTCACTTCATTTTTAGCAAATTTTTTACATTTTTTCGCACAAGTTTTTTACTTTAAGTCTGCTCATGGCAATTTTCAATCACTAAATAAATTAATAACGATAAAAATAGAAAAGAAACAGGAAAAAACCGCAATAAAAGTAAATTCACATATTGTACATCAATTTCTTTCAATATAAATGAGAAATGAGCTTCTTTTACGCTTCTTTTTATGAGATGTGATGAATGAGATATAAACAAAATATAATATGACGATGATACTATAGAATGAGTAAATATATGAAGAACTTTTATTAGGAGAAATTTATTGCTTGATTTTTTGATTCGATTTTTATGTTTTCACAAAAATTTCTTGTTTTATAAAAAAATTTTAAAAATTTTTCTATTTTTATGGAGAAAAATCTATTTTTAATTACTTTTGTGAGTATTCAGAATCATATAAAGAATTTCAATAAATATTCGTATGGATTTCACACTTTAAATTTTCCAATTTTTAACTTAATTAAAGAATTTCCTTTAAGCATTTTTTCTTATCGATTCCATGACAATAAATCTTTCTGAGATGCAAATGAAAACAAATCACATAGCAATTTATTCTGATAATCTCATGCAGCAGTAACAAACCGCAAATAGATTTTGTTTTTCAGTAATTTATGAACATTCAAACAATCAAGAATGTTTTTCACAAAACTTTTCATTATTTTCATATTTTTGAAGTTTTCTGCAGAAAATGCAGTTGAAGAAAATATTTTTTTCAATAGATTGAACAAATTACTTGACTACTGCATTTTTAATCCAACATTTATTGATGAACAATTGACTTTTGGGATAATCATTACTAATGCACAATTGAGAAAAGTTGAAAAAAATTGTGAAGTCGAAAAATTGATGAAAAAATGTGACATGGTAATTAAAAATTTTGAAGAAAGAAAGGAAAATCGGAAAAATTGTGAGAAATTTTCTAAAAACAAATCGAAACATTATTTTAATAATTTGAAAATTTTCAGCTTCACCATTGAAATTTTTGAATTCATCACAGTTTGAATTAAATTTTCCTTTGATTTATCACAATTTTAATGCAAAGCTTAATAAAATTTCATCAGTTGAAAATTATTTGGATCTCATTTACAATGCAAAAAATCAACCAGATGGAAAAAATTCAGATGCATGTTTAAGAGAAATTTTTGAGCAAAATTGTCAAATTTCTACAAAATGCAAACTTTTGGAAAATACTGAAATTCGGTCTTATGGATATCAAAATACACACAAGTAAGTAAATAAAGACCTTATTTATTTTTTAAAATTTTTTGATTAAAATGCTAAGTATTAAAAAATAAATATTAAATTTATTCAGGTAAAATTAAACTCATAATTTTTACATTTGAATTATCAACTCCACTAAAATAATAATCGGTGTTTATTTTGTACAATTCATCGTATCTGAAAGATAAAAAGAAAGAAAAATATTTTTGAAATAATTTGTAGAATTTCATGAATTTATCCGGATAAAAATTGTTTGAAAGAGATTTGAAATTTTTTCTCAATTTCTGAGTTATCAAAAAAAAAAAAAATAAAATTTAAGATTGTCTAATTTTTTGAAAATTGCACACAGTTAAAAACTATAAAATTTTTTGTTTTTAAATATTTCTCAAATATTTTCACTTACGATATCACTAAATTTTCTTCATAACATGCTTTTGCAGCTGCATTTTGCCCACCAACTCCAACAAAATGTGATGTTGCCACTTTAAGACCAAGAGCTTTCAATAAAAGTGGTCTAACTTTGAACATTTCTGTTGCTATTCCTCTTCCTCGATAATCTATAAACATTTTTGCTTTATTTTTATAAAATTTTGAATATTTTTATTACCTGGATGAACAGCAAGTCCACATGCATAAAGATAAGCATCAACTCCATAATGTTTGAATGGATCAAATTGTTTCTGCAGTAGATTATGCATATGTAGAATATCATTGAGATTTCTTGAATGAATTTTCTAAAATACTAAAATTTTAAGTTCAATTGTTTTATAAATTTTTCAAAGGCACTCACTGTATTGTCATCATCATCACAATTTTCACTGTCATCATCAAATTTTGTTTTCACTGTCAATAAATTCATAGAAATAATTTCATCACTTTCTTCTTTAAAGCAAGCTATTGAAATATCTTCTGCTAAAATATCTCGCCATAATCTTGAGCCTTCAATCAATGCTACTCGATCACTTCCAATGTCTCTTGCTTTAAAAGTTGGCACTTCGTCAACAAAATAATTTATCATAAATTTTACACCATCTTCATGTCGATCACGTGGAAAATCTTGAATTCTATATTGAACTTTTGTCTCACCATCAATGTCTAATGCTTTAAATTTATAATAAATTGTTGGATATTCAAGTGATGAAGGTCGAGTGAATTTTTTCATAATTTAATTTCTTTTCTCTTTTCACGAATGAAGTCGAAAGGTAAATAAAGTAAAAAAAATTTGTAGTCTGTTTTTAGTTTATCTACAAATTTCTAAGATAAGATTGTAAAAATGAGATTAACGAAAAAAAAAAAAAGATTTATGAAATAAAATTTATTTCTAATGGTCAACTTTTTTTATATTTTAAAACTCATTACTTTGAAATATTTTGTGTCAATTCCAGGAAAATGAAATCTTGGATTAAGTTTTTCTAATTCTTCATATCTAAAAAAATATAAATGTAAAATTTTGTTTAAATTTTTATGCTTAAAACTTACGTTATAACAAAATTTTCTTCAAATCCAGCATTTTTAGCTGCTTTTTGACTTCCACCTGCTGTTGCATGTGTTGTTGTAACTTTCAATCCCAATTCTTTAGTTAAAATTCGTCTAGTTTTAAACATTTGATTAGCAACACTACGTCCACGATATGCTGGATGAACAGTGACTGTTAAGGCATAAAGAAGTTTGTCTACATTGTAATGCTTAAAAGGATTAAATTTAGTATTTGCAAAAGTTATTGTTCCCAAAATATCACTGAGATGTTTTGATTTCACCTAAAAAATTATGAAAAGATTTTTTAAATTTCATTTTTAATTGTTAGTCAAAGTTAGAGTCCGAAAGCGTTTCATGAGTAACCAAAAATCAAGTAAATTTACTCAAGTAAAACTTATGTTTGTACTCGAATAAATTAAGTTGATTTTTAGTTAATTCTAAATAAAATTTAAACCGATTTCGCACTCTGGTTAAAGTTTTTAGTTTTCTTTAAATTCTTAAGTCAATTTGATACCCACTTCATAATCTTCATAATATTCCTCTTCATTTTTTACACACATGATATTCGCTGATACAATTTCATCTGAATTTTCTTTCAAACAAATCAACGAACAATTTTTCTTTAACAATTCAGTGAGAACATCTGAAAACTCTTGACATGCCACTTTATCATTAATAATATTTCTTGTCTTGCTCATTGGTTCATGAGCAAAAAAATGATTTAATGTAAATTCAACTCCTTCAGCAAAACGATCTTGTGGAAAATCCTGAATTCTGTATTCGACTTTTGTTTTTCCGTCAAGGTCAAGTGCAGAAAATTTGTGATAAATTTTTGGGTAAGTCAATGAAGTTGAGAAAAAACGACGGATTATTGACATTTTAAGATCTTTTATTTTTATTTTTTTAATAAATAAAATTTAACTTTTTAATTAAATAAGTTTTGTATTGATGTCTTCAAAATCTTGTCGAACTGTGCCTTACGCTAGACCTAAAAAATGTGACAAATTATTTTCAAATATTTTCTTTTTTTCTGTGTTTTCTTCTTCTTTTTTCTATTAATAAAAACACACAGAAATTTTTTTAATCAATAAAAATTTTTTTTGTTTGCTTTTCAGTCAAGGCTTGAGAACTCTTTGTTTTTCATTTTTTTTTTTTTTTGTGATTTTTCTGCACACATATTTTGCGGAATCTGCTTCTTAAAACTGATGCTTTTAGTGAATTTGCACTTCTTTATTTAAAAATACTAAGAAACAATCTTTAAAAGTGAAGATTGTTCTTAAAAACTAAAATATTGACAAAAAATTTAACGATAGTAAACAAAGAGAGTTTTAAGGTCTAAGTTTCATTCTAAATGTGTTTATTCCTTATCAGTCAAATTGAATAACTAGGTGAACTTCTTTTTTTGATAAGAAAATTGAAATTTAATTGAAGTGTTTTTAATCTAAAAATTCATTGTCATCATGAACTTTATAAAATTGATAACTTAATTTTTTTCTTCTTTTCAGATTTCTTTTTCATCTTTTAAGTTTCATCAACTGCAAATCTTTGAATTTTTATCAAATTTCAATAAAACTATGCTCACAAATTTACCAAGAATCAAGTTTAATTTTCGAATTTTTCAATGTCTTGCCAGAATCAAAAGATCTTTTTATGGAACAAATTTTACTTTGTTCGATGATTGGATTTAGTGATTTCTTAAACAATCAATGGATAATGAATATTTTAAATTGGCAATTGAAATCTGGATGTTTCAGCTATGACGACTTTAATTGCTCTTCACATATGACTGGATTGGCAGCAGCAAGCTTAAGTGTTTTTGGAAAATACTTGGTATAAATGTTTAATATTTAAGATCAGTGATGTCGAATTTTTAAATCGTGAGGCGCCTTTATGTTGTCTAAAAATTTTAAAAATTGAGACAGAATTGAAACATTAAAAAATTCAACATGAGGTTGATACACAATTTGATAAATTTTATTTGTACTGTCTCAACTTCGTATTAAAATTTATGATTCTGTGTTGCCAAGAATTTTTTTGTTTATAAAGATTTTTCATGGGTCAAACTTTCGATATTTAAAATGTCGAGATTAAATAAAGTTTGGCCCCTAGATTTTCTTAAAAACAAGAACAAGACGGTGGAAATTGAAATAAATTTATACAAGAATTTGTAGGTGAAATAAAAATTATTTGTTTACTCAGCTGAGTTTCATATTTTTTCAATAATCGTTTATTTCAGTGACAAAAGAATATTGTGTTTACATGAAAAGCATCTGTCAGTAGGTCCCATTAGCGCAGTGGATTAGCGCGCTGGACTTCTAAATGATAGACATCATTTGGAGACATCCAGAGGTCCTGGGTTCGATCCCCAGATGGGATGCAAAACTTTTTTTGAATGCAGTTTTTGTTGCTTCATTTTTGAATAATTTCAAACATTTTCTTCATGTTTTCATTTTCAATTTTATCAAAATGTCTTGCAAGTAAAGTTTCAAAGTCAGCAATTTCAATTTCATCTCTTGGATCTTCCTCTTGTGTCAATTTTGTAATCAATCGTTCAGCAAATGAAACAATTCCACAAAATGTTCGAAAATTTATCGAAGTATGTTCATCCATCGAATCGAGCTCTAGAAAATCCAAAACTTCTTTTACATTTTCATCAGTTGCATGAAATCCAAGCACTTCAAAAAGCGCATCCGATAGCTTATCAATGGTCATGACTCGTGAATTTAAAAGATTTTCCATATAAACCTTTCTCAATGCACTGTTATTATAAAAATCTTCATGCTCCGTTTCTTCATTCTTTGTCTGAGTTTTTGGCAAATAGTCAACGAAAATGCGATGATAGAGCTGCTTTTTATCGTCATTGACATGAACGTATTTGCTGAGATAATAAAATGGCTTCAATTTTGCCATTTCACGAATGTCAATTGGCAATTCAAATCTGGCAGATGAGCGTGAAAATTTTCTTGGTAAATTTTGCCATTTATCGTAATCGGTTTCCTGCAAGTTGAGAAAACTCTTCATTTCTTTAACGGCCTTTGAATCAACGCCTAATTTATCTGGTGTGATGGTTCGAAGGGCTTCTTGAAGAAGCCGATTTCGCTAAAAAAATTAATTTTTTTTCATTTTAACGGTTTTATTAATTTTGAAATTTTAAAAAATTGATGACTTTTGAAATTCTTTAAATAGAATTTAAGATACTTTCTAAAAATACGTAATTAATTTTTAAAAAAATGTCAAAATCTACTCACATATCTGTCAAAAACACATTCGACCATTTCAACATTCAATCCCATTCTCAAAGTCTTCAATGAATCATCAGTATGCGAAACGTCTTTCTCAACAATATCATCACCAATTTTTCTTGCTACTTTAGAAACAGCAGAGCTAGCAACACTCTCAGGAACGAGTGATTGTCGGCTTGATAAATTTGGTGAATCTTGATCTCCATCATCAAATTGTGCTACATGAGTTTCTGGTTCATTGCTAGGTTGAAATGTAATGACTTGCATGCTGCCTTTTGACTTCTTTCTTCTCAATTTTCCACGTCTTCTTAATGTGTCATCATCTTCATCATCTCTAGCATTTATGCAAGTCAAAGTTGGATCAATGAAATCTTCAGTTGCGTTAATAATTCCTTCACCATAAAGTGCCATTTCAAGTTCATCTTCTTCAATTTCTTGGATATCTTCAATTTCTTCTTTTTCTTCTGCAGTTCCAGCAATTTCAATTTCATGTTTGATAACTTGTTGTTGAACCCATGATGAAGAAGTTGAATCTTGTCTACCTGGATGTGAAATTTCTGATGATGCATTCCAATAAAGTGTCTCCTGTGAGTGACTGCGTCTTAAATCGAGAATTATTTGTTTCCTTTCTTGTTCGTTTCTCATTGGCTCAGGAGTAACACAACGACGAGCACTGAGATGTGAACTGCTTATGCCATTATTACGAGTTCTAGCACTTGTAGCACAACTTGGCGTGGGCGTCAAAGGTCTTGAGTCAGTATCAGTGAATCGACGGAAAAATTCTTCTGGGACATGATCAGGAATGTCAATAACGTTTTTATCTGGAAGAAATGATGGTGTTGTTTTAACTCCTGCTTCTGGGTGCTAAAAGATGGAAATTTTAACAAAATTTCTTAATAATTTTTCATTTAATTTACTTTATTTCTCGATGGATGATTACACAAAACTGAACAACCTTTTGCATATGGATTAAAAACACCGGCATAAGGTTTGAGTGAAAATTGAGCTGGACGTGTGATAGCACAAGGTAATAAAGAGTTGATGTCAATAATTCTCTTTGTACGTTGAATTAATTTCCTTGGACTTACAATTAAACCTGTTCGAGTTGTCATTTTTATAAAATAATAAAATATTTTTGAGAAATTTGAAAAGAATTATTTTAGTAATTTACGGAATAAGACAAAAATTATTATTTTCTTGTAATAAACAATCAATATAATAAAAAATTTAGTCTCATAGTAACGGTTGTCATAGGTTGTAAAAATCAGTTCAACAAGTTGAATCACACTGAATTCTATTTTGTTTTAATGCAACAAGTTAAGCAAATAAAATCAGGGTAAAAACTTCATTGACTTTTTTTGATAAAATTTGGACTAAAATGGAATAAATTTCAAAACTTTAAAAATAAATTAGCAATAAAATTGAAAAGCTTTAAAACTTTTATTTTAAAATTTCTAATTAAATTATTCATTATTAATTTAAAAATGTTATAATAATAAAATAAAGTGTTGCAATCTTTTACAGTTGTTTTATAAAATTCTACAACTTATTTTGAAATTTAATAAATTATGTGAACCATCAACATATTTATCAAAGTTTAATGTTTCACATCAATGTTTTACTTCAAAAAGCTTAAATAAAAAAAGAGAGTTTTCAAAATTACTGAGAGAATTTTGTACTAAAATTATATTGAAGACTTTCACTCTCTTAGTATTAAAAGCTTTTCATATTAAATATATTTTCATTTCTGGTGTGATGCTCATTTTTATTTTCTCTTCTCTCTCACTTTATGTTTGTTACTATGAAAATTTTTGCTCTCAAGTTCAATGACAACTGAGAATTTCGTCAATGTTTTATGTTAAAAATTCTCAATTAACAGAGGAAAAATTTAAATAAGCTGCATTGTTCTTCCAAAAATGCGCTAAAAATTATCAAATGACATTAGATTTAACTGCCAAATGAAACAAAACGATTAGTTAGTTTTTCAACTTGATTTTTAATTTTTCAATAAAAATAATGTAAAATGATGCAAGAAATTAAACAATCATCGAAAATGGTAAAATCTAAGTTTGAACTCATAAAAATACAATTTCAATCGAAATACAATACTTTACAAATAATGAAATGAATAAATTTTGATCAAAGAAAGTGAAGATTTGTTGCTTATTCGAGTCAATTTTGAGGTTTTCAAGTTTCATTTTATGAAAAAAAACACTGAATTTTTCTGTTATATACAAACTTTTTTTTATTAGAATCCAATCATCATTAACTTTGATGCTCTATAAAATAACAATTGAGTGGAAAAGATAATGATGCGTTAAATAAAGGAAAAAGTCAATTTCCCTAATTAGTAATCTTCATAATATTCGTTTGATCAAAATTTATAATCAATTGCAGAAATGAATTGTCAATAGGTTTTACGCCTGCTGATAAATAAATGACAATGTCTGACATAAAATAGCTGCATATGTCATAGTTATCTAACTTGTTTTACCTTGAACTTTGAACCTAAAATAAGAAACTATGAATTTTTTTAACATTTTTAAAATATTTTCTTTATTTTTGTCTTCTTTTTAACTTCGATATATAAAAAATTTGTGTTTTCTTCATTCTCTTCATTGCAACAATAATTTACATTTATTTGATTGAAAGATTTAAGCAGTGATAATTTTATTGAGTATTTTTTAAGTTTTCATTTCTTGAGTATTTTTTTATCTTTCTTTCAAATTATTTTTAAAAGTTTCTAGTTTAATTACAAAGAAAATTAAAATTAAGTGAAAAATTTTGCTCAATTTTAAATTTGAAACAATTTTAATTAAAAAATTTTGAAATTCTAAAAATAATAAAAATTGAAAAAATTATAAAATTGTGAAATTCTATTGAATTTTATATTTACAAGTGAAAAAATAATTTTGTAAGGCACTTTTTAAACTGACATTTTTCCCAAATATTTTTTAATGCCGAAAAAATGGGAGAAAAATATTAAATACTATAATGGCAGTGTCTTTACAAACTAAACTCTTCTTTCTCATTCTTATGCAAATTGATATCCCTTGAAATTGAGCGTAATCGAAATAATTTCTTTTTCCTCAGGCAGTGAACGTTTCTTTCTAATGTAATAATCATTTTCATCTACAGAATTTTCCTCCTTTTCGCTGAGACTAGAATCAATTGTGTGAAAATCGGATGCGCCTGGTTGCACAAGATGATTAATGTCCTCAATAAGAGTGGGATCAAGTTGTCTATTTTTGCGAATCACATTAGTATCAGGTTCAGGGAAAGGCGGCAAATATGTCGATGGTAATTTTGTTGACGATGGTCTATAAGGTAAAAAAAAATTGTTTTTTTTTGTCAAATGAAAAATAACAAATTAAAAGAAATCTATCAAAAATATTCACCTGTAAGGTTGCGGACATTTTGGATCAGGTGAACCTGGATAACATGATGATGGTGTTGTGAATGGTCTTTGAGTTGTTGTAATTGGACGTTGTGTTGTTGTAAAAGGTTTGGGACATCTTGGATCGGTTGAACCAGGTCTGCAAACAAATTGTGTAGTTGTCGGTTGAGTACGAGCAGTTGTTGGTCTTTGTGTTGTTGTTTGACATCTAGGATTGTTGAAATTGGCTGGATTATCACATGAAAATGCTGTAGTTGTTGTGAAAGGTTTAAAAGTGGTCGTTCTTGGACAACGAGGATCACGATTTCCAGGATAGCAGTCTGGTGCACAACGAGGATCTGTAGATCCAGGTCTGCAGATAAATTGAGTCGTAGTTTCAACTCTTCTTGTAGTTGTTGTCACAGGTTTTTGGGTAGTTGTTCTTGGACAACGAGGATCGTTAGGATTGCTACGGCAATCTGCAGGACATCTGGGATCAGTTGAGCCAGGTTTGCAAACAAACTGTGTAGTTGGTGGTTGAGTTCGTGCTGTTGTTGTTGGTCTAGGAGTGGTTCTACATCTAGGATTATTATAATTTGCTGGATTGTCGCATGAGAATTCAGTTGTCTCTGGTGGAAGATAGGTCGATGGCGGTCTCGTGGTTGTCGTCTTAGGACATCTTGGATCATTTGGATTGCTTCTACAATCGGCAGGGCAACGTGGATCAGTTGAGCCTGGTCTGCAAACAAATCGTGTGGTTGTCGGTTGAGTACGAGGAGTTGTTTGTCTTTGTGTTGTCGCTTGACATCTAGGATTGTTATAATTGGCTGGATTGTTACAGGAAAATGCTGTAGTTGTAGCTTGAGTTGGTTTTTGAGTAGTTCTACATCTTGGATCATTATAATTAGCAGGATTGTCACATGAAAATGGTGTTGTAGTTGTGAATGGTTTAAAAGTGGTCGTTCTTGGACAACGAGGATCATTAGGGTTATTTCTACAGTCAGCAGGGCATCTTGGATCTGTAGAACCAGGTGTGCAACTGAATCTTGTTGTTGTAGTTTGTACAAAAGTTGGTTTTTGTGTTGTCTGACATCTTGGATTGTTATAATTAGCTGGGTCATTACATGAGAATGCAGTTGTTTCTGGTGGCAAATATGTTGTTGGCGGTCTTGTTGTGGCAGTAGGTTTCGGGCATCGTGGGTCACGACTTCCAGGATAGCAGTCTGGCGCACAACGAGGATCAGTTGATCCTGGTCGACAGACGAACTGTGTAGTTGTAACTGGTCGTGATGTTGTTGAAAATGGTTTAGGACATTTTGGATCGTTAGGATTGCTACGACAATCAATTGGACAACGTGGATCAGTTGAGCCTGGTCTGCAAACAAATTGTGTTGTAGTTTCAACTTTTTTAGTTGTAGAAATTGGTTTTTGTGTTGTTTGACATCTAGGATTGTTGAAATTAGCTGGATTGTCACATGAAAATGGTGTTGTAGTTGTGAATGGTTTAAAAGTGGTCGTTCTTGGACAACGAGGATCATTAGGGTTATTTCTACAGTCAGCAGGACATCTTGGGTCTGTCGAGCCTGGTCTGCAAACAAACCTTGTGGTTGTCGGTTGTGTACGAGGAGTTGTTTGTCTTTGTGTTGTCGTTTGACATCTAGGATTGTTGAAGTTGGCTGGATTATTGCATGAAAATGCAGTTGTTTCTGGTGGCAAATATGTTGTAGGAGGTCTTGTTGTGCCAGTTGGTTTTGGACAACGAGGATCATTTGAACCAGGTCTGCACACAAATTGTGTTGTAGTTGAAACTTTTCTAGTTGTAGAAATTGGTTTTTGTGTTGTTGTTTGACATCTAGGATTGTTGAAATTAGCTGGATTATTGCATGAGAATGTTGTAGTTGTAGCTTGCGTTGGTCTTTGAGTTGTTCTACATCTGGGATCATTGAAATTGGCAGGATTGTCACATGAAAACACTGTAGTTGTTGTCACAGGTTTTTGGGTAGTTGTTCTTGGACAACGAGGATCGTTAGGATTGCTACGGCAATCTGCAGGACATCTTGGGTCAGTCGAGCCTGGTCTGCAAACAAATTGTGTAGTTGGTGGTTGAGTACGAGGAGTTGTTGTTGGTCTAGGAGTGGTTCTACATCTAGGATTATTATAATTTGCTGGATTGTCGCATGAGAATTCAGTTGTCTCTGGCGGCAAATATGTTGTTGGCGGTCTTGTTGTCGTTTTAGGACATCTTGGATCATTCGGATTGCTTCTACAATCGGCAGGGCAACGTGGATCAGTTGAACCAGGTCTGCAAACAAATCGTGTGGTTGTCGGTTGAGTACGAGGAGTTGTTTGTCTTTGTGTTGTCGTTTGACATCTAGGATTGTCATAATTGGCTGGATCATTGCATGAGAATGTAGTAGTATCCGGTGGCAAGTATGTGGTAGGCGGTCTTGTTGTGGCAGTTGGTTTCGGACAACGAGGATCTCTGCTACCTGGATAACAATCTGCAGGACATCTTGGGTCAGTTGAACCTGGTCTGCAAACAAATCGTGTGGTTGTCGGTTGAGTACGAGGTGTTGTTGATCTTTGTGTTGTCGTTCGTGGACATCTTGGATCGTTAGGATTGAGTCTACAATCAGGAGCACAACGAGGATCAGTTGAACCTCGTTGGCATACAAATGCAGTTGTAGTCTGAATTGGTTTTTCCGTTATTGTTTGACATCTAGGATTGTTGAAATTAGCTGGATTGTCACAAGAAAACACTGTAGTTGTTGTCACAGGTTTTTGAGTAGTTGTTTTTGGACAACGAGGATCGTTAGGATTGCTTCTACAATCGGCAGGGCAACGTGGATCAGTTGAACCAGGTCTGCAAACAAATCGTGTGGTTGTCGGTTGAGTACGAGGAGTTGTTTGTCTTTGTGTTGTCGTTTGACATCTAGGATTATCATAACTGGCTGGATCATTGCATGAGAATGCAGTTGTGTCCGGTGGCAAGTATGTGGTAGGCGGTCTTATTGTGGCAGTTGGTTTCGGACAACGAGGATCTCTGCTACCTGGATAACAATCTGCAGGACATCTTGGGTCAGTTGAACCTGGTCTGCAGACAAATTGTGTAGTTGTCGGTTGAGTTCGTGCTGTTGTTGATCTTTGTGTTGTTGGTCTCTGTGTTGTTTGTCTTTGTGTTGTCGTTTGACATCTAGGATTGTTATAATTGGCTGGATTGTCACAGGAAAATGCTGTAGTCGTAGCTTGAGTTGGTTTTTGTGTTGTTTGACATTTCGGATTGTTATAATTAGCAGGATTGTCACATGAAAATGGTGTAGTAGTTGACACAGGTCGTTGAGTAGTTGTTCTTGGACAACGAGGATCATTAGGGTTATTTCTACAGTCAGCAGGGCATCTTGGATCTGTAAAACCAGGTGTGCAACTGAATCTTGTTGTTGTAGTTTGTACAAAAGTTGGTTTTTGTGTTGTCTGACATCTTGGATTGTTATAATTAGCTGGGTCATTACATGAGAATGCAGTTGTTTCTGGTGGCAAATATGTTGTTGGCGGTCTTGTTGTGGCAGTAGGTTTCGGGCATCGTGGGTCACGACTTCCAGGATAGCAGTCTGGCGCACAACGAGGATCAGTTGATCCTGGTCGACAGACGAATTGAGTAGTGGTTTCTACTCTTCTTGTGGTTGTAGCTGGTCTTGTTGTTGTGCGTGGTCTTTGGGTAGTTGGTCTAGGACATCTTGGATCACGAGGATTAACACGACAATCTGCAGGACATCTTTCATCAGTTGATCCAGGTCTGCAAATAAATTCAGTTGTTGATGAAACTGACTTTGGTGTTGTCGTTTGACATCTTGGATTATTGAAATTCTCGGGATTGTCGCATGAGAATTCTGTTGTTGATTCTGGTGGCAAGTATGTAGCTGGCTGTGTGACACGACCTCTTGATCTGGGACGTTGTGTTGCAGCTGTTGTCTCGTCAGCAACAACAATTGGAACAATGGGACGAGTTGGTCGAGTTCGTTGGCATCGTGGATGATCAGGATTGTCAGCACATGAGAATCTTGTAGTTTCAGCTTGTGTTGGACGTTGACAGCGTGGATGATCAGGATTGGCTGTGCATGAAAAACGAGTTGTATCTTCACGACGTGGTGAAGTTGGTCTTTGGCATCTAGGATGATCAGGATTTGATGTGCATGAAAATCTTGTGGTCTCAACTCGTTTTGGCGTTGTAGGACGAGCACAACGTGGGTGATCAGGATTATCGGCACAAGAGAATTTCGTAGTAGCTTCAACTCTTCTTGCTGTTGTCGTTGGTTTAGCACAACGTGGATGATCTGGATTTGATTCGCATGAGAATTTAGTTGTTACTTCAATTAGACAACGAGGATCATTTGCATATTCTGGATCATCACACGAGAAAGCTTTAGTTGTCGTTGGTGCTTGGGTCGTTGTTCTACCTCTTCCACGTGTGACTGTTGTGCGTGATCGAGTTGTAAGTGGAATATCTTCCTTTGGTGTCACTTGACTTTCAGCCGGAACTGTTGGTCTTGCTGATGGTCGAGTGCGAAGAGGAACTGTTCGACCTGTTGTGACACGACTGAGTGGCGAATCTGTGACAACTGTTGATGGTGTGACACGAACACGTGTTTTTACAGTTGTCTTTGGTGTTGCTGTTGTTGTCAATTTTGGACGTTTTGAAGTTTCAACTTTATCATCACAAATTGGTTCATCACAACCGAAGCGGCAAATCTAAAAAAAATTAATTTTAAAAATGACCTATTTTTTAACCAAATTAAAATTTTACCTCAATATCACATTTGAGAAAAACTTGAGCTTTATCAGGAAATTTGAAGGCATAAAGTTGATTATGCAAAATTGATGTTGCACCTGAGTTTCCAGTCTGTTCTGTTTTAGTCCATCGACCAAATAATTTCTTCTTTCTAGAACATCCATTTCCATCAGACAATTGTAAACGTCCAGTTGTTTTTGCACCATAATCTTCATTATCATAAGCCCAACAATCACGTACGACAATGTCATATTCTTTACGATCATCTTTAAGATAAACTAAAACACTGACTGTTTCGCCAATTTTTATTGACCCAGATATTGGTGTAATTTTAGGATAAACACCAACTTGAATGTCCATCCAACATTCAACACCACCAGTTTGGGTTGGAACATTGACGACTTCCAACATGTCAACTAAAATTTAAGAAAAATTGTTAGATTATTTAAAATATTGAAATTCTTCATTATTTACCAACGAAAGGTTTGAAATAAATTGTTTTTTCAGCAACTTCACTGCGACTGCAAGTGATTCTTCTTGCTGTATCCCAAGCTTCAGTGATGCCCTCATCTGATTGAATGACGAGAATGTTGTCAACTGAAGCACAAACTGAGCATGATGCTTTGCTACCGCATCCTTCATATGGCACTGTAAATGTATATGTTCGCTCATTGCCACCTGCTTTGACATATCTAGAAGAAAAAAAGAAAGATTAAACTTTATTTTAAAACAATATGTATTACATACCTGCACTTTGGTTCAGCATAATATCCTTGGGAGTAAATAATACCCGAGAACACTTCTTCGAACTCAACCGTGACAATCATTCCGGATTTAGCATCGCATCTTACATCAATGAGTTCAATGTTCGTTTGTCCTGAATGTACAGCCTCGTGCTTCTCACGCACGACTGGCACTAGGGCATTGCTTTCATCTACATCATATGTCGATTCATCAACATCGTAGAGAGTATCAGCGAATGTCTGTAGAGTAAGAATGAGATGGCAAAAATGAGATAAATTGCAGTACATTTAAACATAAATAAATAAATCATTGTGTGTAAGTCACAAAAGATAGCGAAAGAGTCGTAAATCTACACAAGTGACCAAAACAAAAGCCGGATAGTTATGCAAGTTGACCGAAATAATGCGCACTTTCATTAGCGGTAGCTGTGGTTGTGATCATCGACCCACACGATTGCTATTATTTTTCTAATTTCATTATGACTTCTTCTTCTTCTTCATTGTTACTTCTTCTCATTTTCAATTGACTTTAGTCAATTTTTTCTCTCATGACTTTAATTGTAAAATTTGTAAGTAAGCATAAGAGCGATAATTTACTTTTTTAAAAGGTCTAATTAATTGGGTTTTATGCTAAGAGTGATAAATTTGACTGTGAAAAAATAAAGAAGGAAATTTTTCTTCTTTTTATTTGATCATTGTTAAAATTAGTGTTGAGCCATAAGAAGGAAAAACATTGAGAAATTTAAAATGATAGAAAATTTTAGTTTTTGATTGGATTCACTTAAAAGAATTTTTTATTTTTTTAAAAATTGATTTTGAATTAAAATTTAATAAAAAAAAATTTTAAATTCTTATTTTTAATATTAAACGTACAGAATTTGAGATTTTACTAAAAACTTCAAATAAACGGAATTTCTATCAAAATATCCATCATCAATTGAAATATGCAAATTCATCATTTTATAACTAATCGTTAATTTTAAATTTTTGCTTAATAATTCTCATCAAAAAACAAACACTTAAAAAGTTCTCGAAAATTCTTTTCATCAAATATAAAAAGTCAGACGAAAACAACCATTATATTCATGTAATTCGATACATTCTCATTAATGGACACTCAATAAAGTCGCCACGAGCTTCATCTTTTAATTAAAATCCACCCAAAAATTGTAAGAGAGCAATTTACACCGCACTTGAGCAGCTCGAGAGCAAAAATTGCTGTTTATAAAAATGTCAAATGAACAAGTGAAGTTATTATGTAAGCGTGTGTGAAGATGATTGCTGTAGCGTAGCTGAGAGTCAATTAATTTGAAGGTGGAAAAGACAGAAGATGTAAAGAGATATAATTAATTGTAATTGGTTGTGATCTGATGAGATGTGGGTAAGAAATATGAAAAATATATGTGAAGTTCGGAAAAGGTGAAAAAATTATGTCAGAAAAAAAAATTTTTTTTTAAAAATGTCAGCATAGATTTTTGTCAACATTTAGAGATTTATAAAAAATTAAAAAAAAATTTAACAATTTCAATAATAAGAAAATTTTGTAAAAAATTTATAAAATTGAAGAAAAAATTCAAATTTGTTACAAATAAAAATTATTCATTTGAATTTTTTTTTAATTAAACGAAGTTAGAAAATTTAGTTCATTTTAAAAACACTAATAAAATTTTAAGCGCAGCTAAAGTAATAAAAATAATGCGTAACAGCAGCCTACAACACTAAACCATAATGAATCTTATAAATAAGTGAGAGGAAATGAAAGTTTTTGTGTGTCTCTCAAGAATGGAATTACAAAACACATTTTTTCTTGCTCTTACAAATTACCAACGTTGTGCACTGTGCAGATTATGATTTATGGCCCTTGAATTCATATCAGCTCATCGCGACTTTTTTTACACAAACGTAATTGGTTTTATTTTCTTTTCTTTTAACATAGTCACGAGTTTTAAAGACTTTTGTAAATTCTCGCATGCAAAAAAAGTGAAAGAAAGAAAAGAAAAGTTCAAGAGCGATGATCGATGTTAGTTGTTTATATTGTAGTTAGAAATATTAATCAGTTTTATTAAACAGAAAAGATTTTTTAAATAGACTTATATTTTTAAAAATCTTTAAAATTTTATGAAATTTTTGTTTTTTATCAGTCTTTTGCTGATTGTTTAAAAATTTATATTTGAACTTATCATCATTGTAGAAAATTTTTGCTTATTCATAAGTTACACTCTCTTTTCTCACTGCTTATGAAATAACAAATCAAACTGATACAGTGTAAACAAACTATCGAAATATCGCGATTATGCCAAAGCAGTAGTTTTGAGATTAGAGATACACGTGAAGTGGTAGCTACTTAAGTGGTCACTCAATACTACCAAATTTGTAAATGTGTGACTCAACTCTTGATTTGATGATAAATCAGTTATGAAGTTGAAGAAGAAGAAGATGAAGATAAATTAAGTCATTCATGAATGGAATTTTAATATGAATTTTTATAAAGCTGAATTTCAGGAAAAGAAAATAAAATCATTTTTTAGTAGAAATAAGAATAAGAAGAAAAGTTCAAAATTTTATTTTAAATAAAATTCTTAAGTATTCAATCAAAAACTATCATAACAGAGAAAGAAAATTTTCGAAAAATTTCATTACCACAAAATTTTTGTATTAAAGAAGACCAATAACATATTTTTTGCATCACAATTGTAGCATATCAGCAAAATCATTTTCTTCTTTCATTAAAAACACACAAAACAAAAATGTCACTATGCCAGCAGTTGTAACAAGGCATTGAAGAAGTCAGTGATTAATTGACATGTTATAATTCAACTATGAATACTTGTTTTATTCAATGTGCAAAATTCACAAAATTAAATGAAACCGGTCAAGTGTTAATTCGCGATGACTTCATAATGAAACATTTTTTGTGATTACATATTTACCTAGAGAAACGAGTGATATTAAATTGTGTAATAAAATAAATATTTTTATAATTGGGATTTTTCGTACAAATTAAAGGTTTATTTTAATAGGCACTGATTTATTTAAATCAAACATAGATAATTTTAATCCATTCTTTTAAATTTGTTTTAATAAGTTTTCAAGACCTGAGAACTCTTTGATCCGAGTTTGATTTTTTTGATTTTTTTGATCCCAGTTTGATCTCGGATCAAAAAAAAAACAAACTTGGATCAAAGAGTTCTCAGGCCTTGTAAGTTTTATTTTATTTTATTCTAACTGAGATTAAATATAATCTAAATAATTTTTAACTTTTATCATCAAAAAAATTTCAATTATTGACACATTTTCAATTTCATTATTTTAGTTCATCTTTAATGACTAATTAGTGCCACAAAATTTTTAATTAATCCATTTTGCATGCACTAAATCTCAAAACGCTTGGTAAAAAATCTCACCACTAATTATTGAGCAAAATAGAGCCAAGTCATCTCATCAACCTCAACTTTGTCGCTTTTGACATCTAAATCTCATATTACAAATTCACATGCTGCGCCATTCATCTAACAATTGCACAAACGAACAGCAAAGAAAAAAATAACAAATTTGTAATGTCATAAAGAAATTAGCAACAATGCATGCATGTGAGAAAAAATATTCGAGAATATTTTGCTCTGTGTAAAATCAAGATAAATTTTATTATGAGTCACATGTGAATTTGATTTTGAATTGTTTTTTGCTAACTGAACTTAATTGGGATTTAATTTATGTGTTTTTAATTGAAGATGAATTAAAAGAAGAAGAAGAAATTTCTAGGTTTTTTGCTTTGAATTTTAAAGCTTGAAGAAAATCATTTTGAAATTGCAAAATGAAACAAATAAAGTTTGATTAATATTTAATCGTGAGATTAAAGATTAAGTCTTAGATTAAAAATTTTAATTCTTGTTCAAAAATTACTAATTATTTTTAATCTAAGATTTAAATTAAATCATTATTTTATTATTTAATTACAAGATTTTTAAAAGTTTTCTACAGAGTTGTTAGAGGCGAGAGGCGAAAAAAAATTAAATTTTTCAAAATATTAATTTTTCTTTTTTATTGAGTGTTACAATTATTAAATACCATGGGAAAAATAGTGGAATAATTATTTCTCAAAATTTCGATTTTTCCGAGCCCAAAAACTGTTTTTCACATGCATTTTTGTCTATTTTTGTGTTTGAAAATTCATAAGTTTTGACAAGCTTATCCAAAAAATATGGTTAATAGCTTGTTAGAAAGGTAATTTTAAATCCAACAATATATAAATTGTTATATATTACTTAAATTTGTGGCCACAAAAGCAGCATTAATGACGTCTCGTCGCAATTTTTTGGCATTTAATTGGGTCAAAAATTCGAAAAGCTTCGTAAAAATTATTTTAATGTCCTAATTTATTTGATTTGGATTATTTTTACGCAAAACATACAAAATTTTTTCAAAAATTTGATTTCCTACAAGAGAGCATGCAGTACAGCATGTGCTGCCGGTCTAAGAAAGATAAGAGATAAGTAATGATAGAATATGCAATAAATTTGATTTTTCAGATGATATTTGTAAAGAAAAGTACATAAAAATTTACTTAAAAATGACAAGTTTTCTTGAATTTCCTTAAATTTAAGTCGTGATTTAAAAAATGAAATTTCGTCTGAAAAATCAAATTTATTGCATATTTTATTATTGCTTATCATTTTAAAGATATTTAAAGCAATTTTAACAAATTTTCCATAAAGGCTTTCTTAGACCGGCAGCACATGCTGTACTGCATGCTCTCTTGTAGGAAATCAAATTTTTTGAAAAAATTTTGTATGTTTTGCGTAAAAATAATCCAAATCAATAATTAGGACATTAAAATATTTTTTACGAAGCTTTTTCGAATTTTTGACCCAATTAAGTGCCAAAAAATTGCGACGAGACGTCATTAATGCTGCTCTTGTGGCCACAAATTTAAGTAATATATTACATATTATATATTGTTAGAAAGGATTTAAAATTACCTTTCTAACAAGCTATTAACTATATTTTTCGGATAATCTGGTCAAAAGTTATAAATTTTTGAACACAAAAATAGGCGAAAATTCCCATGAAAAACAGTTTTTGGGCTCGGAAAAAATCGAAATTTTGAGAAATAATTATTCCACTATTTTTCCTATGCTATTTGATAATTATAACAACGAAAAACCATAGAACAGATTTTTCTCGATCAAAATTTTCTCGCCTCTTTTCGCCTCTCAGAGGCGGCCTCTTTGAGAGGCGGCCTCTGAAAAAGTTCCGCCTCTGTCAGAGGCGGCTCTTGGAAAAAGTCCGCCTCTCAAATTTTTTTCAGAGGCCGACTTTTTCAGAGGCGCGCTCTGCCTCTATTGGAGGCCGCCTCTATTTTCGCCTTTAACAACTCTGGTTTTCTACACCCAAAATATTTTTGAAGTTTTCCTTTCTAAGAACCTTACGTGACACTTATAGCACTGTGAAGTCATCAGATGAAATAATCTAAAACATCAAAATCTCAAACGACCTCACAAACCATCTTCACACTGTTTTATTTTCACAAATTCCAAATTTATCACCGACAAATAAATTTTCGTGGGAGACCAAAACAAGCAACGGTTTCACATAAAATTTATTTGACAATAAAATCTTAATCGCATCGTAATTAAACTTTTCTGCCATCAGTCAGTTGCAAAAAGTGTTAAATTGCCAATAATAAGACTACTAATATGGCAATTCCATCATGTATTGAACATAAATCATCAGTAAAGTTTAACGATTTTTGTGCAATTTCACTACTCATTTTTAGACAGCTGGAAGGCTATTGTGATGCAGTTTAGAGTGAATTGTTGGAAATAAATAATAAAATAAAGAAGAGGAAAAATTGTGTGCAGCATTATATTGTGGTTTGTTTTGAGATTTAAAGATATGAAATGTGAACTGATTTTTACAAATTTGAGTAAGGTAGGTAAGTAGGTTGTTTTTTATTATTTATGGTTTATTTTTTATTCTACTGAAATTAATCTTTTTTAAAACAAATTTTTTGTAAATAAAAAATTTAATTTGAAATTTCTAGAATTTTAAAATATTGAAGTTTCTGAGAAAATTTATTTAAATTTCTTTTAAAAAAAATGAACTTTTTCTGAAGATCAGAAAAATCTTGAACTAAAAAGTTTTAATATTTATGTATTCAATATTTTCTAAATTTTTCAAGGTGTAAATTAATCAAAATTTTCTTTTCAATAATTGAATTTAACATAAATCACCAAAAATGTTGTTAAACTTGTAAAATCATCAACAAATGCTTCTCATATTACAATCAACTTTTATTATTCATTCATCAAACTCTTGTCTCACACTGTACAACTATAAAAAGCTTCTTTTGACTAGATAATTGATTACCTATTGAGGTTTACCTTGCCTCATTTTATGCGCATCATCATAGTGCTGCAACCAGCAAGAAATGATTAAAAAAATATTCGCACTTTAAAGCAAATTAATGGATGTATTTTTTACGCTTGCTTACTTGAATTTATTACTTTCATTTTCAATCAATTTGTCATTACAGAAGTGATTTTTTATTGCACACTCTACAATGTCGACATTTTGATTAAAAAATAATATTTGTGCATTTTTATGATGCTTGAAGGGTTTCTTTCATTTATTTGTGTATTATGTGTAAAAAATGTATTTTTGATACATGGAGAAAATTTTTTTCATTAAATTTCAATAAAATTTTTATATGAAATAAAAATCAATAAATCATCATCAAATGAAATTAATACCTAATTTTCAACTTTTATCTTTTCCACTTAAATCAAATTACAACTCAATTACAATTAAACTCCAATTTAACAAAAAAACATCTTTCTTTGGTCTTTTTCTATTTTTTGCCATTCACAAAAAAAATGTTTTGAAAAAGAAGCATAAGACACACGAATGATCACTCTCACTTGAAATATACAACCGAAAAAATTTTGTTCCCACAATTATACATTATGTAATTTAAACTCAAAACTTTTTTAAAGACCGCTAAAAAGAGTCTTTTTTTGTAGGAAACGCACGCGAAATGAATGAATGAAAAAAAATGTTTTTGCTGAATTTGTGTTATTGAAAATGAAAGAAATTGTTACAAATAGAGTAAATTGGCTATAAATAAATATTAAATTCATTTATGGTATTTTATATTGAAGAGGTGTTTAAGCCTATAAAACATGTTTAATTGAATATTGACAAAAATAAATTTATTAAAAATTCAATTTAGATATTAAAATTAAAAGCAAAGTTAGACCAGAATAAGACCAACATCATAAATGCGGAACAATTTTAACTTCTTTATAGTCTTTGTATTCTGACCTGATCAACTCAATAATGAAAAAATCACACACATTAACCTGATCTAATTCACTAATAAATTCATATTTTTCCGCCATATAAAGTTTCAAATGAAACAAAAGCATAAAATATTCAGCCTTCTTATTCATTTTTACTTGTTCACATATGATGGTCATTTAATATAAACGATGATCAATATTCAAAAGAAACCGCCGATCTTTTCATGATCTTTTAATGCAATTTTTCAAACGACGATAAAAATTAAATTTTTTTCGCTCTTTAGTTTGTAATGAAACGAAAAAAATTTTACACAATGCAAATGATGAGTTGACTAAAGATAAAAAACACGAGACTTAAAAGGTTAGATAATTTTTCATTGTCACTGATTGATTCTCGCTAGGTGACAAAGACAAACGAACAATCTGTGGCCATTGATTATATTTGCTTTGCGTCCTTGACTTCCTAGTGGTTTTTTGATGTAGGAAATTCATCAAAAAATTTCAAGATAAAAATTTTAATAAATTTCACATCTCATCGTTCACTCAACATTTTTCGAACCAAAACAGACACTTTTGAACCCCATTGTGTCTATAAATTTTTCAAAAAAGGTTAATGAACAATTTTGTTTGTCTATGCAAAAAAAGCCGCAAAGTAATTGAACATGTGCACAATATATGCATACCGCAATTGAGATTCATTGAACTTTTGACAATAAAAACCTTCAACATAGTGGTGCTTGAGTTTATTGTGAATTTTTTTAATGCAATGAAGTTTTTGATGTTTGAGTGATTAAGTGATATGCATGAAGGAGAAAATTGTTGATTTATGGAATTTTTTAATTGATTTTAATTTTTTGAACGTTTTAATTTACGGACTTTATTTATGATAAAATTTTTCAAATACTTTTGATTTCTTAAATGAAATTTTATTTTTTATCAAATGTTTAGATTTTCAAGTGATTTCATCTAAAAAATCAAAGCTCAATTTTCACAATTATTTTGTTAAAAATTCCTTACATTCTTTGTTTTAATTTAAGCTTATTCAAAAGTTTCTGTCAATATTTAAAAATATTAAAAGAAACAAAAAAAAAAATTCGTCACCAAAAGCACATGTCAAAACAAAACATCCGAAAAGAAGCCACAACAGAGCAACTGCATAATCAATCATTTGGTCACACTGTGGTCAATGAGATGACACAAAAATAAGGAAATTGATTCTCATTTCCAACTAAATAGTCACGTGCGACCGCAAAACAGCAGCAAAAAGTACACAATAAAGCAACAACTTGTCTCTATTGAAAGCGAAAGTTTTTCTCTTCATCTTTTTCATTCTCACACATTTCAAGTTGTAACCGCTTGAAGCTGAAATATTTTTTTGTGTTTATAGGCTTTTAGGTCCATCATTGGCGGTAAAACAGTCAAAAACTGGTTTTTACTCGCAAAATGGTTTTGCGTCCAGGTATATGATTAGCATATATTGAATAATATAAACTGAATGTGTAAGGTGAACTGTGCTTGAAATTTTTTCAGCTTTATTGATTATTTATTCTAAATAGAAAATATCAAATGTGAACTAATAATAGGCTGGATAGCTATAGAAGGGAAAATAATGTAAAAAACTTGAAACTATGCGAATTTTTCGGAATTTTAATAAGTTTTGGGAATTAAAGTAAGAAATTTGTTTAGAATGTTTTTGATAGACTTAGTTTTTTTCTGGATAAATTTAAATGTTTGTTTTCTTGAAATATTAGAATTGGAGCTTGAGATTGAAATTGATAGCAATTTTTTAAATGATCTTTAAAGGAAAAAATTTAATTAGAAACTTGACGTTGGGATTCATTTTTAAAATCTATGACAGATGCCAAATTGGTCAAGTAATGTCTATTGCAGTTTTGCCTAAAGACAGATTCTCAAAGATTACTTATAATTTACTAACCTTTTTATATTTTAAGCCAAACTCCTTTCAAAATATTAAAAAATTCTAAATTCGTCTAAAATCAACTTTTAATTATTTTCAACACAAAAAATTAAAAACCATTATTAATGATCATTTAGCAGATTGACACTTAATGTTAGCTTCTTGCAATAGTTTCCTTTCTGTCGAAAGCTAATTTTGTTTTTATTTCTTTAAAGAGGATGAATAAAAATGTCGATAATCAAGCCGGTTTGTAAATTGTAAAAGAAATATCAGACTGACTAAAAATTAAAATCATTTGCATGAATATTTTTTTAGATGATCTCATATAAATTGAGTTTAATGGGAAATTTATTTAAATTATCTTAAATATTTTACATTGAGGGCTATGGGAAAGAAAATTCATCGAATAAAAAAGTGTTATAGATATTGTGTCATAATTGGTCTAATTTTTCAAACCTTTATATTGGGAAATTTATGACACATTCAATCATTATTGATATCTTTTAATTTTATGAATTATGTAAAACGATAAAACATCAATGAAATTAAGTTTTCATTAAAAAAATAGCACATTAGGGCCAGTGTGCGGGTCCTTTTATATTCAAAATGTAAATTTTACAAAGCGTTTTATTGCATTTTTATAACAAATGTTAAATATAACTCTAAATGCACTCTAAAAACTTAATAATTACATGAATTCTAAATCACTCAATGAATATTGATTTTTAGTAACTGTTATCAGTCAGTATTTTTTGGTAGTTTTAATCACTTTAAATTTTCGTAGGAAGATCAAAATTATAAAACTAAAAAAACTGCGTTGATAATTTTTGATTTATTATTTTTTCCAATAAATTTATTGTTTATTCAAATTTCATTCTTCTATAAATGACATGTTGAGGATATATATTAAAATAGCCAAAAGCAAAAATGACCTTTTGATATTAAGTCATAAAAAATTATAAATAGAAGAAAGAAGAACAGATGATGAGAAAAAATATAAAATTACTGACATATATTTTTAAATATATATTTACATTAAGGATTCATTAAATAAATATTTATTTTTGTTTAAAACAAGGAAAAGACGCTCTGTTTCATCGCGATAATTTTAACTACTTTTAGGTATTTGGAGTATCTTTAATTTGGTACAATTAAAATGAACCTCAAATAAGAATAGAGTTTGTGTTGTGTTAATTTTTCAAGAAAACTTTTAAAAATAATCATTAGGAAATTTTTCTAAAAGTTTAATCAAATAATTCCTTCTAAGAAAGTAAAATACTCTTCTATTCAGTGTTTTTAATTTTTAATATGAATAAATTAATTTTTTACGACTGAAAAAAATTCTTTTATTTTCTTTCAGGGTTTGACAATGAGTTTATCTGCAGAAGAAAAAAATATTTATGAAAAATTTGATTTTAATATTTTTTGAGTTCTGCTTTTTTAACGAGAAAGTTGATATTTTTCATTTTGAGAGTGTGTTCAGAATGTTTATACTTTTCATAAAGTTATACCAGAGACCCTATAATATAAAATCAAAATGCATTTTAAAATTTTTTTTCTCAAAAACATAAATAAATTTTGCCAAAACATGCAAAATATGTCTCAATTTACAAAATTAAAGATATAGCACATTTTTTGATGAATCTTCAAAATTATTTATTAACAAAGTTATGCAATCAAGCAAAATATAATTTTGTCTAAAATTCAATATATTAAGCTCAATCAAATCTCATTTGCAAAAATTCATCATTCTCATCAGCAACAAGTTTAAATCAACTTTGTTTCAAACTTGTGAATTCTTAATTAACTGATTCTACCATCAAATCTTTGTCTTTTGATTCTTGACACTAATTTTTTATTAATTTGCAATTCTGAGCTGTCTTAAAATCATCAATTTAATAAATTCATTAAGTTGAAATAATCTCATTTTAATTGATCTCACTTGTAAGCAGTAGCAAAATGTTGGAAAGTTTTAAATGTCAAATGATCACTTTTAAACAAGATTTTTTTTATTAAACCACTTTTGTAATCTTAAATTTTAATTTACGCATCCTAAGAAGTCTCATTAAAATTCACCTGTTGTTATCGTCATCATTAAAGTCCTTGATCGACCTAGCATGCTAGTTATGTTTTAAAATAAACACATTATAAAAAGTGACTCATTTGACATTTGAAATCAAACTCATCTATTCGTTTTTTTTTTGATTTATGCATTAATTAAATGACGCAACATAAGCACAAATATTTTTTTATTATTACGCTTTGATTTTGACGACTTAAAAGTAGAGGAAGTCAAATTAAGTTTGTGTTGAAAAAATATTTGTTTGATAGAGTGAAGGTAAAAAAAGTTAAGGTCAAGTGTAAAAATTGACATTTTTGGTAACAAGAAGAAAAAATATGGCAAAGAGTCAACAAAATTTATTGAACTAATCAATATTTTGATTTTGTCAATAAATACTTTTGTAGTTCTTATGGAAAATTTATATTTCCGAGTAAAAATTTTTTTAGTACTTGAAATTATTTTGAAAAAACAAAACTTCTGAAAAAACATGAAACTTACATAAATGTGATCAAATTTTGCATTTAAAATAACTTCAAAATTCTTTCTTAAAAATTTCAAATATTTTTCACTCAACACATTTTAAATTCAATGAATGACACCTAACACACCCCAGAACATTTAATGACAAGTCAATTGACTGCTAAAACATTTTTACAATCACAAATGTTCTTTTAATTCATCTTTTTAGCACACATAAGTAAAATAACCAAATTTATTTGACACTTTCCTTTTAAAATTCAATTTGTATGGTCATAAAATTGTCTGAATGTTCTCTTTCAGCTGACATTGAATTTTTTTTGTTCAGTTCTCAAATATTTCATTCTAGCACTAAAAATTTATTCGCAAAAATTTCAATATTCTTGAGACGTAAGATTATTAGAAAAAGATGTGAACGTTTGACATTTCATCGATAGAAAGAAGCTAAATTAAGTTGATTCTTGTTAAGTCACGCGATGAAAAGATGAAAAGATTTTAATTTTATACTTGAGGTATTTTTTAAGGATGAACATTTTTATTTTTCGATTATTTTTGTAATTGTTTAAATTGATTAACTTCATAGTAAAACTTGAAATATTTCACATTCAATTTCATTTGATAATTTTTTATTTTTCTCTTTTTTTAATGAAATTTAATCTCAACTTCACTTAAAAACTTCACATAAAATAAATAAACATTAATAAACTTTCATGTTTCACTTTTTATACAATTTTTCATTCTCTCTTTCAGCAGCACAATTTATTATTCGACCTTCTTCTTTTGCGACTTCACAGTGACTTTTATTCTTTTCCCTTTCAGAATTGTAACTAAAAATAGCGAATTAAAAAACTCACCTGAAAAGCGAGCAGCAGCAAACAGAGATAAAAAGCTCCAACCTTGACCATCGCCGTCGTGTAATTGCGCTCGAATGTCAGTTGAATTGTTGTCTGATTTTTCTGGTTTACAGTTTTTTGTCTCTGCCGATTAAAAATTTAAAAATTCAGTCTTGATTGACAATTTTAGAATTATTTTTGTCAAATTCTTAACCCACTTAATGTTAAACTCTATGGCACGTCATTAAATAATGAAAATAAAATTATTTAATGGATGATGCAACTGATGATGATGACCTCTGTTGGCACTTTCAATTTTTTCACTGTAAGTAGAAATTTTTAAAAAAATTAATAAGCATTGGTCATTTAATGTCTCATCATTTTGATATATGTTCAATCATTATCGTCTGTCGTGATGATGTTTAAGTTTTTTTTGGGAGGTAAATTGACATGCCCAGCCCAGTCATAAGAAAATGATAGATGGAGAAAGGTATTGTTTTTGTCATGCTAAATTAGTTTCAGTAGACAACAATATTGTGTTGATGAGACTGACATTTTTATCATGATGAAATTATAAAGAAACAAATTAGCATGTGCATGCATATCATATCATATGTTAAACGTCAATTTTGATAAACTAAAATTTGCGAAGAAATAATTTAAATATTTTTCATCAGTTGAGCATACCAATAGCAACTCATTATGATGTGGTTCATAAAGAATTGATTTTTTTTTTCGTATTTTTAAATTGCTCAAAAGTTAAGATACACGTGCTGGTTCAGTATTCTACACGTTGATATTTGGACTTAAAAATTAATGATTTTAAACAAAATCATACGTTAGTTCATAAATTAAATGGAATAAAATCAAAAGATTTATTAAAAAGAAAACTTAAAATTTGAAGATCAAAAAATAGCCCAGAGTCCGAAATTGTTTTAAATTTTATTTACAAGTAACTAAAAATCAACTCAATTTACTCAAGTATAAATATAAATTTTACTCAAGTAAATTTACTTGATTTTTATCATAGTTACTCATAATACGATTTCCGACTCAGCAATAGCCTCTGAAAACATGTGCTTCCTAGAAGATTTTATTTGTCGTTTTGCAGTAATATTTTCATAAAACAATCATAAATATATGTATAAATATAACGATACTGAAATTAAAGTAGAATAGTCTTTTAAATTAACTTAAAAACTTAAACTTTTATATAAATTTCATTTATTTCATTAACATTTTTGCAGCTGATTTGAAATCGGTAGATTAAGATCACAAAAATTCATGTAGCTCAAAACTTAAGCTTTGTAAATTTGGGTAAAAGCAATAAAGAATTATTTGTTATGAATTTTTTTATCAAATTATTTATTGAAAATGTGGTCAACAATACTTTTTTATATTCTTTCTTGTTTTAAAAATTCACCTTACTTTTAAAAATACCTTCATCAAAACCATTAAATGCCCTCAAGAGCATAAGTGAAGATGCAATAGAGACTGCTCATTAACCAATTTTTTGTTGTTGTCTTTAACAACCAAAGGCGAGAAGTAAAACAAAAAATAAAATCTTGTAAATTATGTTGAAGAAGACAACAAAAATTACATAATAAAATTTTTTTCTTGTCTTCACAATCGACTGTAATTAAAAGAGTTTTTTTATGTGACCGATGTAACTGATTTGGGATTTTAATTGATGAAGGTAAAGATTTTTGAATGTAAATAAAAAAAAATTACATTAAGAATAAATTCTAAGGAATTTCGATGAGGAAAAAGTTACATAATCAAAATTGACTGCCCATCAGCATGACATTGAACCCATTTTTTTAAAAAAATATTCACTCTCTTATGTGATGAAAATGATGAACATAAATATAATTTTGAGAGAGAAATGGAAAGGAAAAAGATCGATTACAATATTCACATGATGTTCCTACTCTTTCATCATCATCTTCGTTGTCGACCTGATTGCTGTTGTTACTGTTGTGTTTATCTCTGAATAAATAAATAAAACGACCTTGAATTGATTTCTTGGGAGTTATATGAACTTTTTTATGCTTGGAAATTATTGGAATAAAATATGAAATTTCTGGGAAATTTTTTAAATAACTTTTTTAAAATTTCATAAAACAACGGCTTTTGAAGATTTAAATTTTTTAAACAAAAATTTGAATTTTTTTTTCTACTAAAAACATGAAACTTTTACTAAATTTTAAATAATAAAAGTCTAAATTTTTTAACAACTCTAATCTTCTTTTAGGCTTAAGATAATTCCAAAGTGCTTTTGCATGTTTCATTTTAAAAACTAAATCATCATAAATTTTTTAAGTTTAAACTTCTTCTTCATTACAAGATCATCAGTATCATAAAAAAAACTTAAAACATTAATTTAATTTAATTTTCATGATCATATTACATGAGACTATTAGACTGAGCGGTCGATTTGATCACCATTTGACATTTTGCATGCACGGAAATGTTTGAAATTTTTCTAGTTGCTCAACTGCTGTAAATTTTATTACTTTTTTGTTAGCGAGTTGATGCTTGAATTGTCGACTTTGATGCTTTTAAAAGTTTAATTTAGATAATTTGCATAAATATTTTTTTTACTACTTTTTGTCCACGAGCTATATTATGATGATGGGCGAGATTAAAGATAAATGAATAATGGTGATGATGATTATTTAATGGTAGCTAACCATTGGCTTAATTTTTAGGATTTAAAAGGAGCTTAAAACAATTTAAAAATCAACTTAAATTAGAGCTCAAATGTTCATTAATTTAAAATCCAATCTCTTCATCAACAACTCATCTCATTGTCCAATTTCTCAAGTCTCATGACACATTTGCTCTTTATATTTACAAGAGTCATTTTCGATAGCAAAATACCACACGAAAATCTCTCATCAACTTCATACACAACAATACATATGTGCCAACATATGACACAATTGCAACATTCAACAACATTCATTATGTGTATCAGTCAGTCCATACATCCATTGACCGAGATGGTATTTATCCATCATACTCTCTGTCTGCCTTCTTCACTTTTACAAATAATCTTCATAACAATGAATTGTTCAAGAGAAATATTTGCATTGAGATTTGACGTGTGTGAGCTCTTTTAATGATATTTGTCTGCTTGGATTTAAATTTATATGGAAAGATTACTTGCTTATTCAATAAATTGGAAATTGCATATGGTCATAAAATAAATTGAAGTTTTAAAATTTTATAAATTTTAAAAAGTGTTTAAATTTTGACAATTTTTGAATTTTCAGATTTTTTCAACCTAGGACTATTTAAAACTTAAAAAAGCTAAAAATTTTATAGATGATATGAGCAACAGGAACCAATAGTAGAAACATTGTAAGGCTTTAGTAAGGCTGCAATTATAAATAGTGAAAATACGACTTCTTTTTGTAATCTTTAAATGTCTTAGATTTTATTTCGTGTCTAAAATTAATTAAAGTGAGAGCGCTTTTAAATCAAAAGTCTTTTCACTGATAGAAATTCTCAATTTTACAAAGATAAAATAAAAAGTTTAAGAATACTCTAGAATTTCAACTAATATTCGAATAAAGGATTTTGAATTTACAAAAAAAATCTTCATAAAGAAACAAAAATACTTCAATATTTTGACATTTTAAAAAACATTTTTTCACTACAATCAAAAATAAATCATAATCAGTAGCGAAAATTTAAACATTATAACAATCATCACTTGTGTTTGCCCTTTAAGTTTTCACCTGCATTATTTTCAATATAAAAAGATGTCCCAAAAAGAAATGTATACAAAAAACAGCAAGCAGCAATCAAATATCAAATAAAAACGCGTGTAGTTTCAACCTTTTCAATAAGAAAAAAAAACAGCATGCGTGAAAGAAGGCTTGGTCAACAAACTCACAACTTGTCAATGACTTCATATTCGACCATATAATCAATTTTCATAGGCATACGAAGATGTAAGAAAATTTAAATTTCAAATTTTGATTCCTCGTGTAATCAATGTGATAATAATAAAATAAAATGTGAGATGTAACCCAAATTTGATTGAAGACACAAAAACACACTGACCGGCATTGTTATTTAATCAAAATGAAAATATGAAACTGATAAATCACAAAAATGATATATTTGGAAATGCATAATGTGAAGATGCAAAAGTTGAACTAAATTTTCTTTCAGATTTTAAATGGCAGATGAAGTTTTGTTTTTTAGTTTAATGTGTCACGATTTTCTTTATTATGCATTTTATGACAGTTTAATGTGATGTAAAATTTTTGGAATATTTTATTGAAAATTGATTGATTGATAGAAATTTCTTTTTTGCTCTATATTATGTAAAAATATTTTTTTTAACCTTAAGCATCATTTCTGTAAAGAAAATATTTTAATTTAAATTTTGAAAATTTTAAGCACCAAAAACCTCTTTTAGATGCTCAAATATTTCAAAAATACTTTGATATTTTATTTTTTAATTGAGATCTTTTTTCAAATATTTCCGGTCATCCAATAAAAAAGTTACAATCATCACTTGAAGTCGCAATTATCGACCTACAAGAAAGTCAAATATTTTTCTTTGCATATTCGTGACTTTCCCTTTCATTTTTTTATTTTCTTTCTCTTTCTTTCTTTCGTTGTATCATTATTTCATATTATTAATGAAGTTGTTCACATTTTAAACTATTTGTTACGGTGATCATTTCTTGTCGCTTCTTTTGAGCAAATAAATCATAATAAAAATATTGCTGTTTTTGATTTATTGTTGATATAATTTTAAAATAATTTCTATAAAATTTTATTTTTTGCTTTTTTCCTTCGTTAATTTTATTACAGGTCAAATGTTTAAAATGAAAATAAGAAAATTGAAAGTTCATTATGAGGTCAATTTTATTTTTGTTACTTTAAATGATCATTTTTCTTTATTTGCTATTAAAATTGGTGGCATAATGTGAGGGTAATGACAGTGAATATTTTGTTAAAGTGTCAAGTGTTGTGTAATGTGAAATATGCAAAAATATGATTTGATAAATTCCGACAAGCATAAAAGAAAAAAAAATTAAAAAATTTGTTTATCATTTGTATTTGTAAAACTTTTCAGTTATTTAGAATTTGTCTAGACTTCATAAAAGGCAAATTTGTCAATTATAAATATAAAAAAATTGTGTCACAAAAAATTCGATTTAAAATTTGTTTGAGGTTCAATATTATCACTCTTCGAATTATTTTACTATTTCAAATATTTGAAAATGATCAGAATAAATAAAATCAACACGAAAATTCTATTCACAAACATTCAACAATTTTAAACTTTGCACATTAAATTTAATTCAAGTAAATTTAAACTTGAATGCCATAAAATGCAAATAATTGACACTAAATCAAAAAGCTTTATGAATCAAAATGAAATAAATTAACAAATATTGCATAATCTAATTACTTTTGCATTGATACTCATCTTATAGAGGATTAATGACTTTATTCATTTTCTTACTGGCAATGAAGAATTATTAAATATTAAAAATTAAGGTTAATTAATTGGAATCAGTAAGAAAAATTAATTAGTGAAAATGAGGCTAAGTGAAGGTATTTATTATCATTGACCAATAAAGCATCAGTAAAACATAAAGTGTGCCTTGTGTGATGCCAATGTTACGAAAACATAAAATTGAGTTTATGATGAAGTTTGTTTGAATTTTATGAGAAAATAAATGAAAATTGATTTTTGATATTTTAAATAAATTTTTATGACTTTTGTAAATTATTTGAGTAAATTATGAAACAATATAATCCTTTAGGAAGTTATTGATAGATATTAAGAAGTAAGTTAGGTAAAACTTCGTAAAATAAACAAAATCTTTGTAAAAACCTTCAAAAATAAAAGACATTTATGAAAAATTTTATATCTGATTTTTGTATTCATAAAATTATTGATAATTTTTCAGTGTTAGAATTCTGCAAAAAATATTCATAAGCTTTCTCCTTCACGGCACTATAGTTTAAAATACCATTTTGGCATAAATTTTTGTTATTTCCCGACCTTCCAAATTCATTTATTCTGCACTATTTAGTAAATTCCATGCAAAAACTCATTTACAAGAGCACCAAAACGACCTCAGCACAAACTTAAGTCTTTAATGCTCATCATATGATAATTCACATCACATCTTCACTTGAAATAAAAAATCCTTCACAATTGATCAAATTTTGCTACTTCAGACTTGGTCATATTCCATAATCTTAATCTACTTATTAAACTACTTGACAATTGATTCACTGCAAATGTCATTGCTCTTTTGTTTTCATTTTCAATATGATGCTGATTGTGTGGTAGGCAAATGTCAGAGTATTGTTAATTCTCAATTATTATCTTTCTTATATCATTTTTAATGTTGACCATAATTGACAATAATTTATTATCAAAAAAAAAAAACAAAAATTTTGGCTCTTTTGTTCGCTATAGTGAGAGGAAGTTGAGTAACAAAAGAAAAAATTAGGAGAATCAAAAAAACAGAAGAAGAAAGGAAAATGAGACAAATAGATCAAAATGATATTTGATATTTATGCTTAAGTGAGAGGTTCACCATGGGAGGTATAGACAAAATTATTGAAAATTGAAATGAGTTGATTGTGGCGTTATTGATTGAATAATATTTGTTGGTCATTTATTTGAGCTTTTTGTTTTCTTAAAAAATGACATTTGATTTTCAATGACCATAAATGAGGAAGATAAATAATGACAATTATTTGGTAATAATAATAAATGAAAAAATGTTGAAATTTTTTAAAAAAATGACAAAAAAAATGAATTTTCTGAGATTTTTAATTTTAACAAACTCAGTAGAATAATTGAAAATGCGGTAGAAAATTTATTTTAAATATTTCTATAATTAACCCATAAATCAATTAAAAACTCATTCAATAATTTCATAACACAATTCTCAACCAGTCTAAACAGCAACAGTAACAACAACTTCATCTTCAACTTTAACTTTTTCTTATTTCCATTCACTTTCCAGTACAAGTTTTAGTCTCATAACCTCTCATATTTATCTCATAATTCCATTAATAAAATTATTACTCGCAAAAGAGAAGATTATAAAGCACTGTGTCAGTTATTTTTCATATTTATATAGTCGTGATACAAAAAGTCTCCCATAATTCACAACTAAGTTTAATTAATTCAATTGAGCTGCCGGCCGAGACGAACAAGTGAGCAAAGAAATATAAAAAAATTTTCATGACATTTGACTTGAGTTTAGTTTAATTTTTTTGCCTCCATTAAATTTGAAAATTACTGCTTTAAGGTTAATGGTTTAGTTAACATGTGCGTATAAGTTGAGTTGACATTTTAGATTTTTTTTTCTCATTTTTAATAATATGATTGTTGAATAAATGAATTTTCAATAATATGTGAATGCCAATGAATGAAAATAGAAGTTGAAAAAATAGAAGAATATTGAAAAATTAAGAGACGACTTGTCTAGTTCCAAAAATGATACTCTGTAAGTTTCAATCCTGTAAAGGAGCCTAATAGAGTCTTTTTGTTTCTAGTGAAGTGCTTTTATATTCTAAGTTTTCAAAGAGTATTTCAGAACTATAGTTGAATGCAGCCAATCTTTAAGGCAGCTATTTGGCAGCTTTCAACTTTATTCAAAACTTGAAAACCTGTCAATTGAAAGTTTTTTAGCTTCAGTTCTACCAATAAGTTTCGTAAAAGGCAGAAAAATTCAAAATTTTTGAACACTAGAATTTTAAAAAACATAAAAAAAGAAGGTCTGCATTTAACTTGATTTACATTCAATGAAAAGAAAAATAAAACTTCTCGTACTGTAACAATAAAATCTAGCTAAAGATACTCTTATTATTCGATCATTCATAATTTAAAAGACCACTGATAAGAAGAGATTTGTCTTATCAAAACTACAATAAAATGCTTCAATTTGAATAAAATTTACAAATCGTTTGTATAAAATAAATTCAATTATTTTGTAAATTATTTTAATTTTCAATGTTTTACAAAAAAAATTATTTACTACGATTTGTTAAGACATTTTCCAAAAAAATAAATTTAAATACCAAAAATCTACAGTTTAAAACATCAAAAAAATTTCATGCCATCTTAAATCAGCTTTAAAGTGACTAATAAACATCAAAAACCAGTCCAAAAAAGAGCAAACAAAATTATCAACTTAAAACTCATCATCACCTTTTCTCCAACCGCATCATCATCTTTCTCTCAGTCCATTTCTAAGCAGCAGTAAAAAGTAATTTAATAAAACAACTTCAAACTCTTTTCTGACCGCCCCGCACTTTTGCTTCTCATCGTTTTTTTGCATAACACAATTTACATTTTTTCCAACAGCGCGCGACTCATCGTAAATGATTACGTGCATTATAGGCTTGTGCTCATATCCTCTGCAACCGATAGACGCTCTCTTTTTTCGGACTTGCAATAATTCACTCAGAAAATTTCACTTTTTTTTGCTCGTTCACTGCAAAATCGATTTATTATTAACGGCTGTTCCTCAACCAAATTTGGACAACAAAGCTTAAAGATGAAGAAATTTGAAATTTTTTGTTTTGCAATTTTGCAATTTTTTTGAACTTCGGGGCATGAAAGGAAATTGAGTCATGTAGCGAAATGACACTTTTAAGTGAAGATTTAAATATTGTGAAAGATGTTTTTTGCCAAATTTACCCAAAAATGGTCTTTGATGAAGAAAAAAAATTAATTCAGAAGAAAATTTAAATGTTAATGGTTGGAATTAAAATTAGAATTGTGAAAATGTCGGAGAGGTGAAATGAATAAAACAGGATATGAAAATTGTTACCTTGGATATTTTCGATTTAGATTTTGATTAAAAATTTAATTTCTAGAAGAAGGTCATAAATTTAATTAAAAAAAAGTTTTTTTGTACAATTTTTTAATTATGAAATCATTAAAATAAAATGAATGTTCAAAAAGTTCATTAAAAAGATTTGAAAATTTTTTAAAACAAAATTTTATGTTTCATTCTTCAATATTAAATTTAATTTTCATCTTTCAAATGTCATTTAAATTAAAAAGTTATAATAAACTTCCAAAATTTTATCCAGAAAATGTCAGTTGATTATTCAACTTAATTAACTACTTTAATAGTTCTATATCAAGTCCATTTTATATTCTTAAAAAAAACATTCAATAAAACTTGAAATTATTATTTAAAGGTCAAACTCCTTTTTACTACGTTGAGGATGATATGTCATAAATGCACGCAGTAGTGAAAGGAATCGCTTCAATAAAAAATTGACTAGAAATTACCATAGCAATGATTTCATCATTAAAACAGCAAGTAAGGCATGTGCATTTCGCACTAAAAGCTATAATGTTAAAATGCCAAATGGTCATTCAGGCGCGTCGTTGTCGGATGAGTTTGCGGTATGTAAAATAAAATAACACACATTTTTAAATGACATAATTTTATCGTTATAATAAAAATAAGTGAAAATTTAATAAATAGATAGACACGAAATGTGAGTGCGATGATTATTATGCAAAAATGTTGTGAGAAAGACGAGGGATAAAATGAGGTGATATTTAATTGATGTTGATGAGTTGATGACTAATAACTTTTTTATGTAAAAGAAGCTAAGAAAAAGATAAATTTTTTTAAAAAATTATTTGACATTTATAAAATTTTGAATTTCTAAAAAAATTTGTTTTTTTTTCAAAAATTAATTTTAAATAGTTCAAAATTTTTAAAGGAAATTTTCTAAAAAATCAAAAAACTAAACATAAAACAAGCTTCTACTATCAGTTTCAAATTTTATCCATAACTCACACCATGTCATCCCATTCAGCCACATCAAACTCAATATTTTATTTTTAATCACTTCTCTTTAGCCACGCACATAAAAAATCTTCATTTTGCCTCCGATTGTTTGAATTTATTATGCGAAATACAAAAAATTTTATCGCTGTCTTTTTTTTCGGCTTACACCAAAGATGATGTTGAATTGAAAGCGAAAGTTTTGCTTTGGGACACACGAAAAAAAAGAAGCAGTGAATGAATGAGTGAGAGAAATTGTCGAATGATCTTCGCAGTCGTCTTTTACACAGAAGATGTAAATTAATATATTTGAAATTTTTTCTATTGCATAAGACACAGTTTGTTTATTCTGTGTGTGACTGTTGATTGTTTTAAACGCTTCTTCGACAATTGATTTGGAAATTTTTTATGAACTTTTTTTTTGTCTGTTTGTTTTATATGAATATTGAATTATTGTTGGCTTGCAGCTACCGCATTTGATGCGTATGTGAGAAAAATGTGTTACAAAGTTGTAAAAATTATCGCATTGACCAACATTCGAATGTTGGTGACAAATTTATGTCATTGTGGTATGGAAGCGTCATATATGAAGATTTTCATTATAATTAATATGTAAATTATTTTTTATTATTGGTAAATCGCAATAAATTAAGGTTTAATGTGGATGTATTAAATTACATGAAAGGAGATTTAAATTTATCTCAATTATGAAAATTTTTTCAATTTTAAATTATTTGTAATTTAATATATTTTTTTAAAACTTAAAATTTTTAATGTATCAAAAAAAAATTTTTTTAATATTTAATAAAAATGAGAATAATTTAAGTAAATTCGCACTAAATTTTTCAGTCGGCTTAATTAATCATTTTAAAGCTCATATTTTTGGATTAAAGTAATTTTTCACTCAACAAAGAATTTTGTTAGGAACTTTTGAACATGAATTTACTTAAAATTTTATTTTCTTACAAAAATGGAATAAACCTATGATTTTTCCAAAATTTACAACAAAAATACATCATAGAAGATTTTTGAGGAAATATTTAAGGCTTATAGGAATTATCATTTTGAATTTTTAAAATTTCACATTTTTTAGGTTTATTTGTCATTTTTTGAAGAACTTTAAAGATTTTTTATTTTAAAATTTTTGTTTGCTGTAAACCGTAGAAAGTTCCATATAATTGTTCTTATTTTCATCTCAATTTTTGAATTGAAATATTTTTGATCAAAAAAGTCAATTCGTAAACTCTCAAAAATATTCTACTAAGAACAATTCTTGTTTATATTTTATAAAAAAAATTCAAAAAAAAAAAATAGAAACTTGATAAACAGTTATGAATTAAAATTTGCATTAAAATTATCATATTATCGTAGAAAACATCAAAATTCTAAATATTTTGCATCAGAATATTTTAATATCAACTTTTACTATACAATAAATATTTTCTAAAAAATTCCATTATAGTAGAATAAAATTCAAATTTGGTATTAAAATTTTCAGAATGCAAATTGATTAAAAAATTTTTAGAATCCGATTTAAAACAAAACAAATGTCAAGTTATATTTAAACCAAGAAAGTTTGGTTGTTTTTAGAAAACAAAAAGATTAGAATAAAATAAAAAGAAGTTAGAAATAGAAAAATTTTGAGCATGTCAAAATATAAATAGCATGGAAGAGATCTCTTTAGTAATCATTCAACAACCAAAATCATAAATGGAACAGTTTGGTATTCTGATAATTTTTATGATTTGTTGGAAAATTTCTTTTGATTTATTTGGATTTTTATTAAAATTTTTCTATAAAATTGATAATTTTTAATAAAAAATTTCATTTAAGTATTAAGAAAAATTCCAACAATAAATGTCAGTTTATTGAATATCATGATCAAAAATTCCGAATGCACCATCAGCATATCTTAAATTTTCTCATTAAAAGAAAGAGAAAGAAAAAAAGTTCAATGTCATAACAATAACTTCCATATAAATAATAATAATAACGACCATTACAAATAGGAGAATTCTCTTTTTACATCATTCCACTGTCTCACTGATATTCGTTAAAAATAAAAAAATCTGTGCCAGTTTCAACTTTTTTTCTCTTTCTTTCATTTTTTCTTCTCTTCTCCTCGATAATCATTAAGTTCACTTTCATTTGCGCTTGTTGTCTTTCACACATGCACCTTCAGCTTAATCGAATTACATAACAATAAATTTACCGAAAAAAAGTGTATTGTGAGTAGACAAAAGAGACTGCATGATCATCTGCTTCACTCCACTACAGGATCCATCTCATTAACATCACTCGACATATTTAAGCTTTTTAAAATTAATTTTCTGTCATAATTAACCGCTTCCTCTGTCTATCGTGTTTTAATTTTCATTATTTATGATTTTCTATTGTCACTTTTATTTTTCATGCTACTGCGTTGTAGAAAAAATTTTTTTTGTTGCAGTCTCATGAGAACTGATTTAATGCAAAAGAGATGTTTGTTATGAGATAACAAAAAAGTCGCTTAATAAGTTTGAATTTTTTATATGATAGAATTTAATTAAGAAAAAAATATATTTTTGGCCTTTAAAGAAAATATGAAGAACTGTAAAAGTGATATTGAACTTGAATATTTTTTTTGGTGTGTAAATTTTTAAAGTGATTTTTATTAATTTTTTTAGGCTAAAAATTTTTTATGAAAGAAGAAGAAATGATTTCGATAATTTAAATTGTCTGATTGGACATGATAACTTTTTTCTTAAATAATTTTTTTCAAATGTAAAATTTGAAGCTTCAAAAATTTATTTCATTTTGACTGCAATTCTTTTTGAATAAATTTTGCAATAAAATGCTAGCTATGACCAAAAAATTTATTTTATTAAAAAAGCGAAATCACAAAATTTTTATATCATTTTGATTAATTTTTAAATTTCCTCGTCTTTCATTTTTCCAAAAAACTTTTCATTAATTAACTTTGAGAGTCTTTTGATTTTTCTCAGAAAAAGAAATTAAATTAATTATATAAACAAGAAAAATTAGTCTAAGGACAGTTTTTATGAAAATCTGTAGAGTAGTTTTTGTATTCCTCAAATTTTACATATTTCTTGGAATTTAAAATGTTCAATACTTTCATTCCCTAAGGAATACTCCTATTTATAAATAAAGTAAAATAATATGAATTTTTTTAAAAAAATTAATTTTTTGCTGATGAAAACTGAACACAGTGATTTATTATAAATTGAATTTTCTGTATAAAAACTTTAAGAAAATAAAAACATAGCAAAAGTTTGGTAATTTTTCTATATATAAAAAATAACTTTTTTTATATATTTAAATTTTGTCATATAATTATATTTTTCTTAGATCCTTTTTGAAATAAAACTTAATATAAAATCTAAACATTTTAAAATTTTTCATTTTACAAAATTGATTTGCTAAATTATAAGTCAAGTTTATTTAATTCACAAAAAATTCAATTTTTTTTATAATTATAAAATTTGATAGCAATAAAAAAATTTTTTTTATTTATAAAATAAAATTCATCTGAAAATCATCACGAAGGTTTACAAAACTATCCAGTAATTTATTTTTCTAATAATTTTTTATTACTTACCACAAAAATTTATCATCCACTTTTCAAAATAATCCACAAACTTTTTTTATTTCACACTTTTTTAAGTTCTTTATTCTTTTTCTTTTAAAATCTTAAAAGCTTTTCAATCAGACACAAAAAAATATTTTCTTATTTTTCAATGCACTTTTAGCTCCAATTTAATATTTTTTTTAAAATAATTTTTTAATTCACATTCCAGAAACACCTTTCACCTTCGTTGGACCGCGACGGTCGTCAAAAAACTGAAACTGATTTTATGGAAAAGTCTGTCTTTTATACGAAAAAGACGAACTTGCGAGCAAAACCAGTTAGCGAAAAGAAGTATCAGCAAAAGTAAAGCTGTGAGATGCACGCTGTAAAATGTGTGTTGAGACGCAGCCTGGGAGAAGAAGAGACAATGACGATGATGATGATGATTGTGATTTTTGTCGGCTTTTAATATTTTCAGTTAGTATGAGTGACTGACTGTGTGGTGAACAATTTGATGTGATTCATTTATTTTGAGGTTTTAAAATACAATTTGATAAAAAATTTAATAGAAATTTTTTTGTTTTGATTTTCTTTAGTTCTATCTAAATTTTTCTTTAAAATTTATTTAGGTTTTGATGTTTTTAGCTATGATAAAAAAATTAGCTTCTTTCCCGTTTTACAAATAAGTTTATATTTGAAAAATATTTAAAACAGAGAAATAAAATGAAATATTTTGTAAGTATTTAAAAATAGTTTTCAAACCATGAATGGAAATAAAAATTTTCTTTATTGTTTTTAGAACTTTACTTTTATTAGTATTTTTTGAAATAAGCACTGCAGGATTTGTGTCATTTACAAATCCACCACAACCAAAAATAGAAAAAGAAAGACATTTGTTATCTTCTAACGATGTTAATTATGACGATTTAACAACTAAAACAAAATTAATCAGTTCTTCAATTTTAGAGGCACAAAATGATAACTCCCAAAGCATAGGAAATTATTATTTTCTGTTACTAATCCTAATATTTCTTTTATTTAAAATTTTGTGCACATTTTCTATTATATTAGGAAGAAAGACACTGTTGTCCATATTTTTTCCGTTTGTTGGTTCGTTCATTTGTCTTCCATACTAAATTTTACTAAAACGATTTTAAGGTTAAATTCTTGCACTAATCTATTGGTTCTATGTAATAGAAATTTTCTGTTCCAAAAATTTAGTATATTTTGTAGCTATAAATTATTAATATTAAAAAAAACATACAAAACGAAAAATCTTTTTAAAAACGATAAAAAATAAAAACGTCAATGAACATGAGTACTTTTTAATAATTTTTTCTCTTTAATCATTTTTCATTCTTGTTATGACTCACGTCATGCACCGAAAAATGTTTCAATGTAAAAATAAATGTACATACAGCATTCACAACAATAATCAGAAATGCATTGAGTGCACAATGTAATACGATCTTGATTTCACTTGTTTTATTGAAAGTAAATTTTCTTTCGGTTGCTTTACTGTTTATAAATAAAATTGATATTTAATGTGACATTTATTGACTAAAAATTTTTAATTTATTTTAAAACTTTTTAACATGTTGAAACTAAAAATTTTAGAATCTTTTATTATTTTTTAAAATAAATTTCAAATCAAATTTCCCATAAAAAATCTTCTATTTTTACCACTCTTGACATTTCACTCGAATTTCTTTATTTAAAAAAAAACACATGAAAGAGCAAGTTTTTGTTTTTTCCACACCTATCATCGAGAACAAAAAATATTCATAAAAGAAATCTTCAAATTAATCTCGTTGTCAGCTTTCTAAACAGGAACTAGTTTTTAAGTTCTTAGTCAGTTCCCATTATAACCTTTCGCAGTTTTAAATTTTTATTTATTGAAAATTTCTGTTATGATATTTTTTGTGCTTTATGAGAAATGTTAAGAGTCCAAGTATTTTATAAATGTCTAAATTGAATGAAGATGAGTAAATGAGCGTCATTAAATGGAAGCTGATTGTTAACGATGCGATAATGATTTGTAGATATTGAAAACTGTTGGATATTTTTAGTTGTTTAAAAAATTGATAAATAATTTTTTTTTTCGAAACTAGCAAGGAGTCAAAATAGTGGTCAATATTTAAATGAACAATGATTTAATTTTGGTTGATTGAAGAACTTTTTTAACGACGCACTGTTTTTTCCTATTAGTCATCATCAATAATAAATTCAAATCAAATATTTTTTATGTCATTTTCATTTTCATCAATAACAGCAGCAGCAATTTGTAGACATCAATATTCAAATGCACAAGAACGTAGTTGATGATGATGTATGGATTTGACATTTTTAGTTGTAAAAGATCTACTGTAGTAACTGCACAATGAATGAAAAAATATTAAGAAAGTGTGCCAAGGATGATGCAAATGAAGATGCATTGTGTGTGGTTTCATTTGTTTTCATTCAGGACTTTTTAGATAGATAAATTTACAATTTTATTGTCTTAAAATTTTAAGTTAAAAAAAATAAAGATCCTTATAAAATCTTCTTCTGAATATTTGAATGCTCCTGACATTTAAGGAATCTTGTTTTAATTCATTTGACTATGTCCAGATTTGGTAAAAAGTCAAAAGAAATTTTATTATAAAAAGTTATCTGGAAGAGCGGGAAGAATATGCAAATTTAAGATTACTGTCTCGGTTTTCGGATAAAACTAGAAGTAAATGATCTCAAAAATCATGGTCAAGGTCAAAAATCATCGCAAAATGTAAAATTCTGAAGGAAAAGAAATTTTCTGTGTTGAATAAAATTTGATGAGATAAAAAAGACTGTTGAATTTGAAATCACTGTGAGTTTGAGAAATTTTATTTGCTATAAAATTAGTAAAGTTTGAAGTTTCTTATGAATGAAAAAGGTTTCAAGTTTTGCTATAAAATTTTAAAAAAACTATTGTGAATTATAAATAGAAAAAGAAATCTGTGAAAATTCATCATTTTAGAGATAACTCTTTTAAAATATAGGCATATTTTGCAAACTATGAAAAGTTTAAAAGTGTTTTAATACTTTAAAAAATATTTACAGAAATCATTTTATATTCTATATTAAAAAGTTGTTGATTTTGGTTTGAAGCTAACGTGTCAAAAAATATATACCATCATATTCTAATAGTCGAATAAATTTCAATGAAAATCTACAATAGTATGGAAAATTAAAATATTTAAAAAATATTCCATGTTCATTATGAAGTTTGGCAGGCTTGATGTGTGGATTATTGATTTCTTTGTCTACACTTTATCAATTGCAAAGTAGTTACGTTTTTTATTAATCTATAATTAGAACAAAAGTTACAAAACGTGTTTATTTTTATATAAGAATTAATTAAAATTAATTAAAAATTTTTTTTGAGTACGAAGTTTGTTTTAAAGTTTTAGACAGTTTAATTGAGTAGAAGTGTTTACAAAAAGTTCTAATAAAAATTATGAAAAAAAAAGTTGTTTTAAAAATTTTTGAATTATTTTTATTGTTTAATATTTTTGAGTGTAAGAAAAAATCGACATTTTTAAAACCAAAAAAAAAAAATAAATCTATAATTTTTGAATAGTTCGCTATTAAAAATTTTTGATTTTATTTTTAAAATACGCTTAATTTTTTTTAGTAACTAATTCGGGTTCATCTGACTTTTGTCTTTTCTATACATCAAAAATAAAAGAAAATTTTCAAAATTTTCTCAACACGATTTCACTTATTGAAACGCATCACATCCAAAAAGTCAATAATCAATCACAAATTTTATCAAGTCTCTTAATCGATCTTGAAATTCCAACAGTCACCATAACAGATTATTGCATGAATCTTCAAAGAGAGGCATCAGATGCAATGATAAAAGCAATTGCTGACTCAGTCAATAAATCATCAATTTACGTGAAGAAAAATTTGCCATCAAATGAACTTCCACTTCTGTGCTTCAATATGATTTATGATGAGATTATTAAAGCAAATGATTTATTGAATGATATATTGGAAAATATGGTTAAAAATGTGATCAATGACAGTGAAAATTTTACAAATAAAAACTGAGAATTTAAATAAAATTTGAAAACAAAATCGACAAAAAAATTATAAAAGAATTTTTAAATAAAGGTCATAAATATTCCAAGAAAAATTATTGTTTAGATTGAAAATTTTAGTCATTATAATCCAGTCACTTAAAGTTAATCCAGCAATTTCTGACATTTTTCTTGCAAACATAATTTCATCTGTTCTTAATCTTTAATCTCTAAGCACATACTTTCACAAGGACACGAGAACATAAAAAAAATTGAGAGAAAAATCGAAACTTTATACACAAGACGTGAAAGCACGTGGCGAGAAAATATTTTTTTTCTTTGAAAGTTTTTTCATCATCTTTTCTTTTGATTTTCATAGAAAGGAAGAAAACGCTATCTTTTAAAGCTTAAAATGAGAGAAAAAAAACCAGCATGAAAAGATGAAAATTTTTGATGTGTGTGATTGAAAAATTTGAGAAAAAATTGGTTTTTTCACGCAAATTAAATCACAGTTTGACTCTAACAGTTTTATAAAGCATACAAATAAGCATTTATAGTATTTAAATGTTGAGTCGTTACTTCTTAGTGTAATATGAAATGTTCAAGGGGATAAAACTTCCACTTAAGGCGTTAAGACCTAAAAAACTTATTAAAACACTTTAGCGCTCTTAAGTACACGAAAACGCACGTTATGACAGGAAAAAAATTAAACAGGAGTCCTTTTTCGTTGGGAAATTTATATAAAAATATGACACAGAACAAATCAAGCATGCAGTTGACGTATCTTTTTATACACATCTTTAATTGTTTCTGAATGTAGAAATAAAAAAAAAATCAAGTTGCATTGTCCGGGAATCGAACCCGGGTCGTCCGCGTGGCAGGCGAACATTCTACCACTGAACCAACAATGCACGAAACTTGATGATTTCGTTATGGATTTTTTTATTACTTTTTAAAGATGAATGAAAATTATCTTGCAGATGTTTATTGATAATTGATTAAAAATAAGTTGATGATAAAAAAATTGTGAGCTATAACTTTATACAGCGTAAAGTATTTTGTTATGTTTACTTCTTTTTCTTTCTTTTTATTTCTTTCTAATGTTTCTATTTATAATTTTTTTCTCTTATTTCATTTACACATTCGTTCATTGATGAAACTCATCTGAGCGTCTTTTTCTGTAAACATTTTACAACTTTTAAATTCTTATAAAATACTTAATTTTTTAATCAAACAATTTTCTATGGTTTTATTTAATTTTCTCCTCATAGAACAAAAAGTTTTCATTTTATAGACAAAATAGCGACAAAAAGTCATTAATTGAAGCTGTAAAACTTAATAGAAAAGCAAAACAACACAAATTTGTTTACAGAAGACCACAAAAAGACACAAAAAAAGATTGGAGTGAGTAAGTTTTCATTTGTTTGCATAGGGACAATGGTCAAGGGCAGCTATTTTCCTTGATTTGATTTTATTCATGGTCATTTGTTTCTGTTTATTTTTTGCATGGTCGAATTTCATGTTTATTTTCAATCAATCAGGATTTTTATGTATTGAGTGAGTTATAAAAGATAAGAATAAAAGAAGAAGTTTAAACATTTATGGTAGTGTGTAAAATTGAGTGCTTTACGTTTTTATTACTAGCGCAGTAATCAAATTGTTTTACATTCATAAAAATTGAAAATATTTAACAATTGCAGAAATTTTAAAATTTTACAGAATCATGAGAACGAAAATCTCAAAAAATTTCCAATATTATGCATATTGCAGACCACATTTTTCTTTTATCAACTATCTATAAATCATCACATGAAAAATATGAAACTCTGCAGGAATTTTATTCTTTTCTTTGCCAGTCATTTATCATTATAAGAACAGTGTCTGGTTTTCATATCATTGACATAAAATTTGAAATGATTTACTGTCTTTTCAAACATTCAATTCAATTTAGAATATTGAAAGCGATATTTAAATTATATTTGGAAAAAGTATAACGTTGCTAATGCCTGCAACTTAAAAAAAGTAAAAATAAAATATTTGAAATTTATTATCTTTTTATATTGATTTTTTTGTTCTATGCTAGAAAAAAGAGATAAATAAAAAACTTTCAGTCCATTACATTTTAAAATGAAAGTTTTTACATTTATTATGAGCGCCAAATGTTGCCTTTTTAAGTTAATCTTTTATCAATTCTCTTCAAAAACACTTGGTGTTACATAGGCTGGAATAAGGTAATATTCAAGAACAAAACTAAACAGAAAGAAAACTTTTTTTTGTGAAACATCAAAGTTCAAGTTTAGACACAAAATGATACAGAATGTAAATAACTTTGACAAAGATAAAATACTTTTCTCTTTAAACACATAAGAACAGAGAACAGTCACATGTTTAAGATGTAACGGTGAGATTAACTCAAACGTGAGTTGATTGTGATTTAGTAGTTAAAGATAAAATTTAAAATTTTCAAAAACTTTTAAGTAAAATTTTAAAAGTTTTTAATTTTTTATATAAAAAAACTTACGTCGTAAATTTTGTTATTTGAAAAATTTTATTCATTTATTAGTAGAAAAAAAGAAATTTAAAAATTATCCATTGAAACTCAAAGATATAAAAAATTTCTTATAAAAGAGACTGAAAAGCAAAATATTACAAACCTTCAATAATTCTCTCAATTTTTCTCAATTCAGCTATACAAAATGCACATAAAAGAGAGTCAAAATGAAAGCTTACAAAATTCCTCTCGCTCTCTCAATTTTTGTTCTTTTAGTAGCTACAGAAAGTTTTTTTATCTTCATTCTGTGTGAGTGTTTCTTGGTTGAAAGAATTTCATTCATTCAAGCTCATTGTGTCGTTTCATTCAGTCGGCATTTGAAATTCGTTTCGACAAGTCAAGTTTTCCTGATCATCTCTCATTATTCGATTTAACTGTAAAAAGACATTAGTTTTTTTGTGCAATTTTTCATGCAGGAAGTGAAAAATAAAAAGAAAATTCCGGTCACGAAATTTACAGTAGAAAAGTCACTCGAGTGTGTCAAAATAAAATCAATAGTGAACACGTCGATGTGCTTTGACTGATTATCATCCACTTATGGATATAAAAAGAAAAAGATTTACATGTTCTTGCTATTTTTGATTAGCCTTTTTTGAGTAGTCGAATAAATTGCTGCGTGTATGACAAACTGACAATTTAGTCTCGATTTCATTGTTAATGTGATAAAGTGTATGATTGTGTCAAATTTGACTAATTTTTATTGCTGCGTTCAGCACAGCTGATTGAGAGTGAGTTATTTTTATTGTCTTCATTGTCTAGTTATAAAAGTTCGCAGACATAGAAAAATTTGTCCTTGAACCTCGCAAAAATATTTTATTAAAAAATTGTTACATTGAAGGTTAGAAAGAAGACAATCTTGAAAATATTTGAATGACTTTTGTTAATTTGATTAAAAAAAGTTACTAGACAGAGAAGAAATGCAAAGAAAAAAAAATTATTCAATCTATTAAAAATATTTTCTTTTATTTCTTAATAAAATTTTCATAGTAAAATAAAAAAATATTCATAAGGTTTTATTAAAAATCACCACACTAAAATAATTTTTTTTGTAATGATTTTTAAATTATAACTTTAAATTCTGTTCTTTGTTAATAATACAAATTTAGACCTGTTTTTATATTGATTTATGTAGAGCAAAATCAGTTGTCAGAACAAGTTACCATCAATAGTCATTCAAATTCTATAATAAAAAATGAATTCATTAACTCAATTCATGAATTCAATTTTGGATTTCATGGTATTTTTTTAAAAAATTTTTATTGCTCTTTATGTCTTCCTAATTGAAATTAATTAAAACTCTCAAAAAAAAAATTTAAAAAATTAACAAAATTATTTTCACGCCAAAGACATGAAATTTTTTTTGAAATTTTCTAAAAAAAATTTTCATATTTTTATACGATTTTTTTTATTTTCTATGGTTAGTTTATTTTTTTTTATAATTAAGAATTCTTTTCTTTTATTAAAAGCAATCAAAAAATTTATTAAAAATATATTGCAGAAATTAAAATATTGTGTTTCATTTTCATTAATTAACGTAAATCTTTTTAATCAAAAAACAAAAATTCAACATAACATGAAAAACTTTTTTATCACGAAAAAAGTGTCATGTTATGTTGAATCTTTGTCACAACTCCAAAAAAGATTAATCAACAATGTTGTGCAAGAGTTTGTTCCCAAATCGTTTTAAGCATGTCAAAATTCGAAGTTTCTGAAAAAAACGTGTCTTTTCCCTGGTGTGGATAAAAACATTTAACCTTAAGCGGCTTTTCACATTTCAATACTTTTTCTATATATTTTGAAGAAAATTCAAAAATTCTTTCCACAAAAATTAAATTTACAGAAAAGTTAATACAAATTATAAAGTAGAAGCATTCATAAATTCAAAATTAATCGATAAACTCAACCTAATAAAATATTAATTCACAAACTGTCAAACCCTTCTCTTATTTGTCCTAATTTTAATTAATTTGTCAATGAAGTAATCTTAATAAATGTTGAACTTATTGTACTTCATCATCTTAATCATCCCGCTATCAATAAAATGAGTATTTTTGGATAAAAGCAAATGTCATAATTAAAATTCCATCTATTATTTTCTTTCTATTCCTTGTCCAATAATAAGAAAAAGAAAGAAGAGAGGAAAAGATGAAAATAATATGTCAAATCTTCTTATTAGATTATTGCTACACGTGATACCAAATTATTTATTATACTATCTATTTCTTTGATATTAATTATTATTTATTAATTACTTTCTTGAAATCATTTACTTTTCTCTGAGAAACTTTCTTTGAAATAAAAGAAAAATAACAAAAAATATTTTCTTTTTGAAGTTAGTAAAATTCTAAGAAAAAAACAAAATACAGAATTTTTAATAAAGTTCTCGAAAAAGTCTTGGAACATGAAATATTGCAAATCTACAAAGTTCCTTTATGAAACAATATGTAATAAAAATTTGATTAATTTATGACTTTTTCAACAAAGTTTCTTTAGATCGCATAAAATCGGCAAAATTTTTTTGATGCTCTCAAGTGTTTTTTATTAGAATATTAAATTCATTTTTAAATGTTAAAAAAATAAAAAAATTTGAAAAAAAAATTCAAATGGTAATTTTAATAAATTTCGCTTCATCGCTTTAATGAATTTTAAATATTTTTAGCGCATTTTTGTATAAAAAATGCAGCTTATAATTATCACCTTTGTTCGGCTGTTTAGTGGTCGCTTCGAGATCTCGTAAACTATTAGCTAGAGACTTCGGTTTTTTGCATTCGATTTGTGCTATTGAGAAACTGTGAGGAAATATTATTAGAAAGCTGTCACTGAATACAGTAATTTACAAATTACGAATTAAAATTTGCATATTGAATATTTGTAAACAAAATTTTTTCGCGCGAAAACGATTGCAGCGCCACCAACGGCGAAAATGGAACTAATTAAATTTGACTTGATCGTTATACAGAAAACAATATTTTGTCTCGAATCGAAAGTTATGAAGAAATATCAAAGATTTGAATAAAAGCGTGTCTAATTCTAAATTGTTGACTCGTATTATCTTTTGTATTGATTCGTATTATTTATTTTATTATCAATTCGAAATCGAAATGTAACGGAAAATTTAAATTTTTAGTGCGCGAAGCTGCGCTTAAGTTAATGTGTAAACAAAAAGCAAAATCTAAATTGCAAAAGTTTATTGAAAATTTTTTTGTGCCTAAGTATCAATTTCTTCGTATCGTACCTGAAAATGTTATTCAAATCACATTATACAACACACAATCGATTCGCAAACATATAACCACAATCGTTTCGGATCAAGTTTTCAGTAGCAGTCATATCGTCACATTACAAGAGTCCTGGGCAATCGACAACGAAAGTTAAACATATTACTGACTTTGAAGAAATATCGCAAATTGATTAATGGGTCGACCACGAGCATTTGGAACGATCAACTTCTGTAAATTGAATATTGAGCCTCGTATTGTTGATCGAATCAAATTGAAAAAGGTAACTCGAATAATCACGTCGAAATAAGTGGTTTTAAATTGGACAAACGATTAACTATAATTAATGTCTACAATAATCCATTATCGAGTCTCGAATTACTGAAGGAAACGCTATTGGAAGTAAAAGACTATATCGATGAAAGTGAAAATATTCTGATTCTTGGTGATTTTAATCACGAATTGAAATTAGGTAATCAACTCGAGTCGTTCATGCTTCAATCTTTTGACACAAGACTGTTCTCACCACGCAAATCGACAACAAACACTCGAACAGTTATCGATGGAGTATTCGGTCGAATTGACGACTATGATGTTAAAGTTTTTATTTACGAATCATATGCATCACATCATAAGCCATTAGTCATCCGTGTACATGAATTATAAAATATCTCATTTCAAAACGCTATGAATTAATAAAATGTATTCAAATGATTAACTATTCTTTCATCTAACTTGTTAATATAACTGATCTGGGCGACAAAAATGCGCTAAAGTCCTCTGATGTACGCAGAGACTTTCCCATCATGTTTTAAATTTTTTTATAATTATGTTTAAATTTTCATTTGTTACTTTGTGTCAACTATCAAAATTTATTTTTCCATGACTTAAAGCTGCATTTAAAGACCTTCATAATCATCCCAATTAATTAAAATTTTTTCCTTTGTTTGTTATTATTTTAATATTTGTTTAATTTACACCTGCAGCTGTTGATATTGCTGTTGTTGGTTTTTTCAGTAAATTTACACAACCCAAAACAAAAAAGAAAGAAAGTTTACAAAAAGTTTAATGAACGAAAAATGAAAAAAAATTTTTTTTGAAATAAAAGTTTTGTTTTTCTTTAAATTTATTTTGCATTTGTTTACTGTCATTAATTTGTATGGTAAAAAAGATTTCAAAGAAGAAAATTCTTAATTGGAAATTTATTGCATATTTTTATAAATTTTTTCAATAAAAATTTATTAAACAAAAAAATCAATTTTCCTAAATGTTCATAATCAAATATCAATTGCGAGACTTTTATTAAATTTTTATTGTCGTCTTGACTTCTATTTACAAGTATTTTAAGAGTTTTTTACGAATAAAAAAGCAAGTACAAACGATAAAAATTTATTTCGAAACAAATAGACAAAATAGAGTCAATAAACAGTGAGTACAGGTGCGAAAGCAACTGCTGTGTTTGTGCTTACGATAAATTTTTATGTGTTTTTGTTTGCTCTTGTTGTCATCGATATATTTAGCATTACGAAATAATTTTTTTGGTATGGGGTGAGAGTTACTTACTTATGAAAATTTTTATTGAATATTGCTGTTCACATTTTGAATTTTAGGAAGAAGAATTAGAAGTTGTAATAAAAATTCAAATATACAGTTATTGAAACGTTAGAAGCATGATACCTTAGGTTATATTTGTGAAAATTGTTGATATTTTTTTGGAACTTTTAAATTTTTTACAATTTTTAATAAATTTTTAGATATGGATTAAAATTAATCGGCAGTATATTACATAGATATAATTAAATCTTCGGATTATATTAAATCTTATTTTTTTTATCATTTAATTTTTGAGTAAAAACAATGAAGAAAAAATTCCTCATAGAAATAATAAACTTAAATTAGAATTTATAATCAAAGATAACACTCTGTTGGTAACAGCAAAAATTCATTTACAATATGAACATTCCTAAATAAATTTCTTGAATTTTTCTTTAAATCTTTATTTGATTAATATTTATGAATTCCAATGCATAAAAATTCAAGTCATCCCTTCTTTTTCTTTTAAATACCACTTTGTCAAATTTTGTTTCAGAAAATGACACTATAAAAACTTCATCTTCTTCATTCTTCTCATTTTCACCGCAAATGACAAAATATGAAGCAATAAATCAAAAGACAATGCCGGAACCACTTTTCTGTCTCCTTCTCATTGCTCTTTATCTTTTTTTTGCTCTTGAAATTGGATTCATAGCTGTAAAAGTAGAAACATTTTATTTATTTAATGAGGAAAGGAAATAAATTTTCCTGAAGTGCCAAGGAAATGAAGAAAAAAGATAGGAAATTATGAGCAATTTTCGTCGTTTTATGAAGGATATTAGTTGTTTGGATATTACGTCTAATAGAGAGGATTTGATAAAACTTATTGCACTGTAATAAATTCTCTAGCAGCTAAAATTGTGAAAATCTATGTTACTAAGGAAGTCCAAATTTTCCTTCATGTAATTTTACAACGTTTTGAAATATTTTAAATGAAAACAAACTAAAAAACAATGAAATATTTTTAAATTTCTTTATAATTCATTTCCTATGTAAATTTTATTGTTTAAAACAAAATATTTTTAATGGTTAATGATTGAATATTGAAGAAATGAAGTACATTCATTAGATTGTTTATGTCTCTATTTAGAATTTTAAGAGCATTTATTCTTTAAATCATTTTTAAGTTTATTAATATCATATTGACTCAATGGTTTAGATGCTGTAGAATAACCAAACTCATGATCAATACAAATATTTTTTTGTAGATTTATAATTAAAGCTTTTCGTGTGTTCTCAAAAACTTTTATATTAAGTTTCGAAATTTTATTATGAGAAAGCCAAATTTTTTTTAATTCATTATTATGCTCGAAAATGTTATCATCAAGAGTAGTCAATTGATTACCTCCTAAATTAATGATTTCAAGTTTTGCCAGATTATCAAAAATTCCCACTGGTAATGATAAAATTTGATTTTCATACAATTTTAATTCAACCAAATTTACAAGTGTCTCAAAAACATCAGAATCTAAATTTTGAATTTTATTTATACTCAATTCAAGGTATGTCAAATTTGTGAGATGTCCAAAGTGTTCTTTAGTAATGTTTGTAATTTTATTGCCTTGAAGATTGATTCTTTCAAGTTTTAAAGTATTTTTAAGCAATCTTGGACTCAAATTATGAATTTTATTGTAAATTAAACTTAGAGCTTTCAACTCAGTCAAATCATCAAAAGCATCGTCATTAATTTTACTCACAAGACTCATTTCGATTGTTAAATATTCCAACTTATTCAAGTTCTTAAAGTTTTTGTGTTTTAAGCGTTTGACCTTTGTGTACTTAACAACATACGCGTATAAATTTGGAAAAACTTCATTGAGTTTTATAGGAAGATTATGAATATTGCTATCATTTTTAGAGCATCCACAAAAACCACAAATAACAAAACAAGAATTTAATTCGACTTTTTCAATTTTGTCACTTTTAAACTTTGGTAATATTTCAGCATCATTTGATTCAATTGTTATGTCATCTTTGACCTTGAAAGTGTTAAAATCTCGAAATACCAGAAAATCACCAGGCCAATAACAACATCTTGTGTCAAGAACCTCTCCATCAATAAACTCTAAAATCAATTTAAATGTATCAATAGGAATACATTTGAATGTTTTATAAGTTTACCTTTAGTTGAGTTTTCATTGGCTGAAACTAGAGTTATTGAAATTAAAAGCAGAAGCAAAACTATATTTGCTTTCATTTTCAGCCGTTCTATAAAATTATAAGAAAAAAGATGAAATTATAGTTTTTTTAATGTTAAAAAAAATTGGTTTTTAATTTAAATCAGAGTTGTTATGACTCACGGAGTCTGCCTCCAAATTGACGCCTAAGTCAGTTTTTTCGGGAATCGAGACGCCGCTGGAATCAGACTCCAAATAGATGTTTTATAACTCTGATTTAAATTAAAATAGATTTAAATCACAAGTCAACTTGGTTTTATATTTAAATTTCATCAAAAAGTCTGAAGTAATTAATTAATTTTTTTAACTATTTTAAAACTTCAATCTTTCTTTAATTACAAATAAATAAACTGTCAGCAAATTCAGTATATAATTTTGAATATTTATTTGCTTACAAGCTCAATTTAATGAATAAGGAGTATTGACTGCTTACAATTCAACATGCATACAATAAATAATTTTGATTAATCATTTAATCAGATATAAAGTAACACAAAAAAAGGAATGATATTTCAAAAAATAAATCGTAAATTTCTTCCATATAATATTTTATTGTGTAAAGCATTTCATTTACAATCAATAAATATGTAAAGTTAGAATTTTTAACCTTGAACTTATTTTGACTTTTTTTATATACATGTTTTTTGATTGTACCAAAACTCAAATTTAAATTTATTTATTTTTTTTATTGTACAATTTTTAAAACTGATTGATTTTTAAATACTTACTTTTGATTTGTATTTCAAAAAGTTTAAAACAATATGAAAAATTCGAAAAAAATTATTTTTGAAAAAGAAAATATTTAAAGACGTCAATGACACAAAAAAGACAAAAAGTAAATGCTTTCTGAATAATGCTTGATAAGATTTTTTGTGTAAAAATAAATTTTACAAGATTGTTGTTGACCCCGCGGAACAAATTTTTAAAAAATGTTTAGGAATTTTAACATTTCGGTATTTTTATTTACTTCAAAGTAGACTTTTTATAGAGTTGCTAAGCAAAAATTTAAAATCACAAACCAACCAGCTAGACTACAGTTCTGATATTTTAAATTTTATTCTTAAATATTTGTCAAAAGTTAATTTAAGTTTCATTTCTAATTTTTAATAAGTGTCACAATAAAAATTCAATAAATTAAAAAGAGAAGAATTTCCAAAGTTATAATGAATTTTTTAAAATAAATCTTAAATAAACGTGTAAAATATGGAATTTTGCTCATTTTTATGACATCCAATAAGCTATTAGACCTTTTTTCTTATTAAATCACCAATGAAAATTTTTTTTACATTTTTTAATAAATTTTCTCTATTAAACATTTTTTTATGCATTCAAAAAAAAAACATACACGAAATTGTATTAATTAAAATAAAATTTGCTCATAAATTGCTATTTTTATCGTCTTCCTTTTCTCACGCGAATTAAAATTTGCATAAAAAATCGAGCACTGTTCGCACCTATTGAGTGATGAATTTGAATTTGGTAATGAAATTGAGAATTTAAGGAAAAGGAGATAGATAATAAAAAACTCAATTTTCGATTCATGGTAATTTGATGAATTTGTGTGAATGTGTAATTGACTGTGCGTGAGTGGGTTGAAAAAATTGGAAATGAAAAGTAAAAAAATAACGAAACCAACTGAATCTCATTATTTACATTTTCTCAAATGGCACGTGTTATTGGTGCTGTTGATGGAAGCATGGAAAAATGTAATTTATTTTTTGAATTGATTAAAGTTTGCTTTTAGGGCTGTTTATTTCTGGTTTTTGACTTAACAGAAAAAATTTAATTTAAAAATTTCAAAGATTTAATGTGACAAAATTTAAATAAGATCAGATTTATTAAATTGAAATTAAATTTTTATTTGATTTGATTTAATCTTAATTTAAAATTCTGTTAAAATGTTTTCAAAAAGATTAGATTAAATTTTAATTTTATAAGGATTAAAATTAATCTTAATCATATAAATCCATTTTTAATACAATAAATTTCTTTAAAAACTAATTTTAAAATTTTACCTTCCTAAACTTACATAAAAATAATTCCTACAAAATTCAATCTTTTAAAAATCATGACACACAAAAACACTTTTCTATAAAAGTCACTCTAGTGACATCGTAGATAAAATTTATCATTAATATTTGTCAGGTTTCTGCAGAAGCTGCAACATTTTCAACCCACTCGGCGACAGAGATGAGAAAAGGATTTCTTTGAATTTGTACATTTGAGATTTATTTTCTTACAGAGACCATAAAAGTGAAACTTTTATCATTCTGACATGAACCAGATGTCAAGTTTAATCTCTTGATGTTGTTGGACAAATGAATATTAAAATAACATGACTTGTTAGAAAATTTTCTTTGAATGAACTGAAATATGGGACTTACTAATAAATGTATAATAAAGTAATAAAATTGTTAATTTAAATTTATTTCAAAATAAAATTAAAAATGATTATAAAAATTTTTAAATTTTTTTTTAAAATCTGATTTTTTCTTATTACAATCAAAATATACTAAATTAATTTTGAAACTTCATGACAAAATACAAAACAATGATGAAGCAAATGTTCGACAAATCAACTTCAGTTCCGCTGTTTTTATGATAAGAAGAAGTAACTTCATTATTGATGCTTTTGTGACTAATTCTTTTCGTTGCTTCATGCTTTTTTAGTTTCTCTTTTGAAATACAAACTTTTTGCTTTAAAAAAATTTTCTTTATCAAATTTTCAACTTCAGTTCGATTTTTTGCATTTTGTAATTTACAAACATTTTCAGATAAAATCAAAAATTTTAATTTCTTTAATTTACTGAAAACAAAGTGGTCAATGTGAGAAATTTTGTTGTTTTTCAAAACAATCATTTCCAAGTTTAAATTAAATTTAAACAATTCTTTTTCAATCACTTCAATTTGATTGTTGTCCAAAATCAAACATTCAAGTTTTGAAAAGTTCTGAAAATCACTTTGATAAATTTCCGTCAAATTTGAGTCAGTGATTTTGAGACCAACGAGATTAGTGAAAAATTTGTAAATGTTTTTTGGAACAAATGACAAATTTTTAATGTGATTCATTGAAACTGCTTTTACATCATTATTTGTCATAGTCGAATTATGATTGCCTTCAATTTGATCAATTGTTACTTGAAGTTTACCGAAAATTCCATTGTTTTGCACTTCACAAGAATATTCAAAATAAATGGTTTCAATAAATTCACATTTTAATTTTGAAGCTGATGACAAAGAAATCACAGCTACTCTGTAAATAAACAGAAAAGTTTTAAATATTTTTCCAAAAATGTTTTTTTTTTTTATTTAAAATATTCAATTGTTTTCGACTTTTTGAATAGTTTTTGATAAAGTTTACAATTTAAAATAAATTTTTGTTACAAGATTAAACACGAAATTTCTAAAAGCTACTGCTAACTTTTTCAATAAAGAAAAATATTTTATTTTTCAATTTATTTATTCACAAACACTTTCTACTTTTCTTTTCTTATTAAAAATTAATTATTGCTTTCTTATTAATCAATTTATTGAAAATATTGTTATACTTACATAATGAAAAAGAAGAAGAATTTTAATTCCATTTTCAATCCACTCAGTTCAGAATGTCAACAAAATTTAAAACAAATTTATGCTTATTTATTGTATTTATCTAGTTTCAAAATGATTCATAGATTTATTTTAGAGATTCCTTAATCTCTAATCACAAAATATTTTCGGAAAAATTGCAATTTTTGCAATCAAAACTGTTAAAATTTTTTTAAAACTTTGTACAATTCTTTAATTTCACAGTGCTCAAAATTTAGACTTAATTGAGAACTTCAATGTTTTCAAAATTTTCATTTTTGAAGACAAAAATTTTAAATGCTTCGGTATAAACATATAAAAAAAATCGAACAACATGAATCTCAATAAAAATAATTAAACCATAGTCATAACTCTGTTTCATATTTTTATGAATAACTTTCTAGTATCAAAAATATTTTTCATGTTAAATCATTAAAATTTTGATAATTTTTATTACTTTTTGTTAATAAATTTTTTATATGAATTAAAATTTTATTATTACAAAATTTGGAAAAAATGACCTAATGGAATTTTTTTTTATTATGATGAATAAATTAGATAAAAAATTTCCATCAACTACTCATGTTGCCATTTTCATATTTAATTAACGGGTGACATAATCTAACTAATTAGTTCCTTATATAATTTCACTCCTATGAGTAATAAAAACTCAAAAATAAAAACATAAAATGTGTTGGATTTCATTTACGTTTGAAGCTTGTTAGAAAAATATAAAATATCATATAAAATTTTTCGACTAAGTCCTTTACCTAAAAAATTTGGAAAAGTACGAAAAAATGCTATTTTATCCTTAATTTAAAAATTAAGTAAAATTTTCCATTTTCTAGCATACCAAATACTTTATTGTTTTGAAATGTTCTATAAAGAAATTGTAAGCCTTCAAATATACCAAGGAAAAAAACTTCAGAAGCCTCTGCAATATTTTGTTTTCAAAAGTGCCGCATACAAAAACTTTGGCTGTTAATGTAAAATTATCGGTATCAACATTTTTCTTTTTATTTTCATCAAAGAAAACTTTGATGAAATTTTCAATGAAAAGTTAATTATTCAGAAAATCTTTAACTCAAATTGAGCATAAAAATTTAATTTGAATGAAAATCTCAAAAACAGATGACGAAAAAAAAATCTTTTCTCTTTTTGATGTCTTGAAGGTAAAAGAAAATTTTCTTGCAACTTTCTTGAGTGTTCGTGGCATGAATAATTGATAACTTAATTGAGTTGATACGAGTGTTGGATTTTCATCAATTTCTTGATACTTTTTCAATACAGTTGAATTAATATTCATTAGAATCAGTGAGACGTGCAAAGGGAAAAAGAAATAAATTGTAACAGATGAAGAGTAAAATTTATATCATTGAAATTTTCGTTTATGGAATTAAAGAATAAAAAATTATAGTAAAATTTATTACAAATTAATTTTTTTTACTTTTAAAACTTCTTTCACCTTGATCATAATAAAAATAAAATACGAAGCAAGAAATCGTTGATTCTTTAGGTCATAAATTTTTCTATTTACTTTATTTTATTCTTTCTCTGTTGATGATTTGACCCCATTTCCAAGTTAGGTTCAAACAATTTTTCACTTATCCATCAACGTTTTTGTTATTTATCTTCAGTTGAGATTTTTTTCATTTCTCTTTTGCTATGTTTACATGAAAATGATAAAGGAAAATTTTTTATTTAAACATTCTGTCTTGACTGTCAACTTACTTTGTTGGTTTTAATATCAAAAAGAATGAAAATAAATTGAAATTTATAACTTGAAAAAATACAGAATATTAATAAATTGAATTTAATACAAAAGGAAAAATCTCTTTATAACAAAAAGATAGTAAAAATTGAAAATAAAGAAAGTTCTCACTCTTTAGAATAATATAAAAAAGCACTGTATCATGACATATATCATAAAACATTGAATTACGGACGATTAGTAAAGTTTTTTAATATCCACGTTATCATTTCACAAAAAGTGTTGACGTTGAGGATTTCTTTTTATATTCCGAACACTGAGTAAAATTATCAAGGGATAGGAACTTTCATAATTTTTATAAAGTAGGCATTGAAAAAATTCCGTTTTCCAGGCTAATTCATGCAAATTATCAAAAACTCCATACAAATTTTTGATACTTTTTTGATATTTTGATAGTTCTTTTGTTAATTTGATACTTTTTTGATAGAGTTCACACCTTTTGAAAATTATAATAGGGTTTTTAAATACTAAGAACATATTGAAAGGCTAAACATCAAATGGTTTTATACGCATTAGCATAGTACAAAATTATTAAACGTATAATTAAAAATTAACTAATTAATTTATGAATAATTTCAATATTTTTTTAGATTTTTAAATTGTATGTTGTAGTAAAAAGTTGATGACAATTTAGATTTCTCTTCATTATTTTTCTTAGAGAACCCTAAAGCAGCTTAATGTGCTAAAAATAAAATATTTCATCAAGGAATTTTTTTCGCGATAAAAATTTAGATTTTACCAAAAATTATTACCCGTAAAAAATTTTTTTTATAAAATTTACTTGTCGATTTTTCAATACTCATCATTTTTCAAGCATACTTGACCAAATCTGTTAATTAAGCAATTTATAAATACACGAAAAGAAAACTTTCTAAAAATAAATGTCACTTCATCTTTAGGATTTTCTTTTTCTTTTCAAACAATTCTCAAATTCATCGACATCACTTGTGTTTACTTTTTAAAGTGATTTTCCATTACAAAGAAATTTATTTCACTCTTCAATCAATCTTCATTGAGGGAAGTCACGCTGATTTGCTTCTTCTTTTTTCCCATCGCTTTTGTAAACTCAGTTAGAAGCGAGTATTATGAATAAGAAGAGAAAGGAAAAAGAAGCGGAAGAGTAAAAAATCTTTAAAGAACAAGAAGATAAAAAACGTCGAGTGTGTGAAAAATTAATCTTTAGTCAATGTAAACAAATAGAAGGGGAGAAAATTGAAAAAATAAAGAAGAAAAATTTTGTCGTGAAAGGTAAATGAATATGTCTACTTAAAAACTTGCACGTTGTTTTTTTACCAGTGAAGAATTTTAATTGACTAAGGGGGAAAAATTGTAGAAATTTTGTTGTTGTTATGAGTTTCTTTTAATGGAACTGCTTTTATATAATTGTTTTGCAATGTAAACTTAAATTACCTTGTAGTATGGACAACAATGTTTTTTAATATTGAGAAACAAATCGTCATTAAAAGTTTATAATTTTTGATTAAAAAATAGAAATTTTTCATCAAATAAATGATGACATTTAAACAACAGAACTGATATTTCGTGGAATCTTTCAGTAAACTAATTTTCATATAAAAACATAAGAAAGTTTTAAAGTAAGCATAAAACATTCCTAGATATCTTTTTAATTATTTTTATTTATAGCTGCTTGATTTTTACGTCACTTAGCAATTGACATTTAGATACCTTTGAAAATAATCAAAAATTTATTGAACGGGATGTTACCCAAGATCCTTTCCTCCTTCCATCAAGTTTTCATTTTAAAATATTTGTCTTAAAATAAAAAAAGCTGTTGTCAATAGAAAAAAAAGTATTTCTGAAGTATGAAGATGCGTGTTATTTATTAAGGCTAAAATTAGTTGCTTATTACAGCCCGTTATTTTTTACAAACAACATGAAAAAATTTCTGGCTTAATAATTACAAGAGTTTTTCATATTTCTGCTCCTTTTTCTATACTGTTCAACAAATATATCCGTAAATGTTCATTTTTACGCAAGTCAACAATTTCTTTTACAAATTCAATCCTTTCTGCATTGATCAATATAAAATCTTAACTGATTTAAATTTGCCACATTTGCAGCATTTTTATCGGTTCTAGAATTTTAATTTTTTACTTCTTGATAAATTTTTTTAATAATCTTTTTTCTTTCTTTTCAGATATCAAATTACCAATTTCATTAAAAAATATTCAACGCTTTTCACAAACAACACCAAACAAAGCAAAAAAATTTTAAAAAATTCAACTAAATTCATCAAAAAAAAAGAAGAAAAATCATCGTCATGTGAAGAATACAAAAAAGTTGTAATAAAAATTTTTATTGAACACTTCAGGAAAGAGTGAAAGTGATGAAAGATGAACACAAGTGTGCATTAAAGAAATAATAAGAAAAATTTAAAAGTAATCAATCAGATGAGAGAAAAAAAATGTTTGTGTTTACATAAAATGAAGAAATTTTAAGAATTTCAAAGTGAATTTTTGAATAATGAATAATTGAAGTTTTAAAGAATTTAATAAAAATATTTTTGATGTAATACAAGAAAAAAATCAAAAATTAATCAAAAATTCATAAATAATTAATAAGACATCATAATTTAAAACTTTATAATTCCATGACATTTACTGTGCATAAATTTGCATTCTAAAAGATTGACGAAAATCATTAATGAATTTTTAATGAGCCCGACAAGAATAAATCATTGACTACTTGACTGTTTTATTGAACTTCATCAAAAGAAAATTTTATTCTTGACCCGATGTGAAGAAAAAAAATTTTCTTTAGTCTAGTGATAAAAAAATTGAGTTAATAAAAATTCGATGGAATGCAATTAAGAAAAATATTCGACGCTGTTTTTTGTGATGAAAAAATAATGAAAAAATGTTTTGAGATCAAATCAAATCCATAAATCAAACAATTGAAATTGATTAAAAAAGTTTTAATTTATTTGAATATAAAAAGATTTTTCTAGAGAGAACAAATTGATGAATATTTAACGATGTTAATGAGAAAAATAAATAAAACACACTTTAAAATGATTGAAGAAATAAAATAAAATAAAATTCTGACAATGACAATATAAACATTTTAATAAAATGACAAAGGTAGAAATCTCAGTGAAATTAAAATTGAAGAATATTTTTTGTAAATAAATAAATTAAATTTCGTTTGAAAAATTTGAGTGTAAAAAGAACCGTAATTTGTAAGAAATTTTTGATAAAAAAGAGACTTTTGATTTCAATTATAAATTTTCTTCTAAAAAAATAAACTTCATCAATATTTTATTAAAAAAAACTAAAAGAAAACAAACAGAGAAACAAAAGAATGTGATAAAAAGTTCAAGGTGTTCTAGTGAATGGAATTACAATTTAACTGATTTTACAGAAATCTAAAAATTATCTTTCAATGAACAATCAATTTTAATAAATGAAATTTAATAAAAAATTTTTGAAAATTATTTATTTGTGAAAATCTTCCAATCCCAAAAATAACTATTAAAATAATTTAAAAACTCCTCGTAATAAAAAAACTACAACCATGATGTCAAATTATACAATTGATTATCCATTCTGTAAGAATGATCTTGACAACTTTCACACTTTGTAAGTATTTTGATTAAAAATTTATTTTATTAACTCCACTTTTAGATAATTAGATAAATTTGAAATTAGATGTTAAAACACAGGACTTTCTTTTGTTCCAATTTGCTTTTTATTTTTCTTGCTGTTTTCCACAAATATTCAGAGTGATTTAAACATAAAATTTTCAAAAAAAACGAGATAACTGCCAATTTTGGTGTAAATTACATTGATGAATTTAATTAAGGATCATCAAGTATAATTTCTATTTTTAACTATAAAAATAATAATGAACATCTTAAAATGAGCACATTTTTAATTAACGACTGAATAGATCACGTATAGCTTAAATTCTATCACTTTAGACCCTTTTCTTTTATGAGTTGCTCGTGAAATAATTAACGTCAAAAAGGCAATTTTAGATATTCATCCTTTCTTTTCTTTTCACCAAAAATTTTTATCAATGAAGCATAATATAACCTTAATTTCCTTCCATTCTTTGTGATTTGTTGCTTTCAAGATTCTTTAAAAGAAAACATTGCTACTGCTGATAAAATTACAATTTTGTTGAAACAGTTACTTTATAAGAGAGAGAGAGAGACTTTAATAAAAATAAATTTAGCTAGAAATGATTTTAATAAAGCTTTGAATTCGTCTTTTATTTTCTTAGCAACAAAGGTTTTTCAATAAAGACTTGCTAATTCTGTTCAGAAAAAATATCAAAATAATTCGAAGAATTGGTATCTTCATTTCTTAAGGCTATTTTTTTTTAATTTAATGAGCATGATTATGTAACAATTGATTTTTTGAAAATCTATCTGTACTTATTGCTTTTTTTCTTACGCCTATTTATTATCATTGATTTTTAATTAGTCAATTAATTAAGCAAATTATCATAGAGTAGCTTATCTATTGTGGGCTTTTAATTGTCAAGAGCTTTCATTAATTTAAGCTTGTTAGAATTGGAAAAATATAAAGTGAGATTTGTAAAATTAGAAAAAATATTAAGAAGTTCATCATCGAAAATTATCTTTAAAATGAATATTGAAGTTTATTTTTTTATAAATTAGTAAAATTAAATGATTGAAAATCTACAAAAAAATTTTAAACTTTTTATAGTTTTTAATCTAAAAGTCGAGATTTTAAGTAGAATTTCGTCAGTTATCAGTTTAAATTTTTTTTTTTGCAAAAATTCTTCAAAAACATTTTATTGAGTTAAAGAATCCATTTATCATAAAGTTTAGTAGACAAGTTAAATTTTTTGATCGATAAAAAATATTTTTTATATCTCATAAAAATTCAAACATTTTTTTCCATTAACCATAACGTGCAGATAGACTTTATTCTTTCTCTCTTCCGTTATGATATGTCTTAAAAGAGCCTTAAAGAAAATGTATTAAGGCTGCATTATGCTTCATACAGAAAATTTTATGATAATTTTAACTTGATTATGAAAGGGTTTACAAGAATAATCGTCATGTAATATGCAGAAAACCTGTTAATGTTCATAAAATATTTTGTTCTTTAAACTTTTATCAAAAATTAAATAAATTTGTACCTAATAAAATGTTTCTATATTTCATTCTAGCTTTCATTCAATTCATTTCAAATTAAGCCTCTTCATTTGCATATTTGGATGCATCACAAACATTCTCAATTTCATTGTCCTCACCCGTAAGGAACTTCGTACACACATCAATTACATACTTGCAGCTCTCGCAATTTCTGACCTTCTTGTGATGCTCGTATATGTCCCATATGCCCTCGACTACGCCTTTCATATCAACACGCGACTTGAACGATTAACACAAGGTTATGCAAGCTACATTTATGCACACGCTATGTTGAGCCAAACAGCACACACAGTTTCAATTTTCCTCACTATTATTCTCGCATTATGGCGTTATGTTTCTGTATGCCATCCCAACAAGAAAAGTGCTATAATGAAGCGAACATTATACGCGATTGTAGCATCGTATGTGATAAGTCCTCTCATTTGCATGCCTTACTACATGACACTTGGTATTCGAAGCGAGGATGTTTGGATTTTTGCTAACAATCAGACAGAATTCAAGGGAAATATTTCAGAAATTGTCGATGAAACGACAGTGAAAAAATTTACAAAATATTTCGTGCATACATCGAAATTCTATCAGGAACATAATCAAGCATTTTTATGGGTCTACTCAGTGTTGATTAAATTGATACCATGCATTTTGCTGACATTTTTCTCTGTGAAACTTATCAAAACTTTGTATGAAGCAAAAAGAAGAAAGGAAAAATTGACAGGAGGCAGCATGTCTGTTAAATTACTGACAAAAACAAAGCAGGCTGATCGAACTACGCGGATGCTTATTGCTGTATTGCTGCTATTTTTAATTACAGAATTTCCACAAGGTATTATGGGATTATTGTCGGCCGTACTTCATCACAACTTTTATATCCACTGCTATCAACGTTTGGGTAAGAAAATTGATTCTTTCTGTTTATTTTTTGTTGTTGTTGTTATTGTTTGAAATTGAAAGGATACAAGTTATTGGGAAATTTTTAGATTAGTTTACAATAGGAAATTGTTCACTTTAGATTAAAAATATGTAAGATTAAACAATGAGGATTAAGATTAATCATAACAAACTTTTAAAGAAATTTTAGGATTAAAATTAATCATAAGATTAGTAAATTAATCAGGGTTAAAATTTAAATCTTGAATTTTAAATGAACATTTTGAAAAAATAAATGAAACTGAAATATTTATTTTTTTCTAAAATTACAGGTGATTTAATGGACTTCCTTGCTCTTCTTAATTCATCAATAAACTTTATTTTGTATTGCACAATGTCAAGACAATTTAGAGAAACATTTACAAAAATATTTTTACCTCAATGTTTAATGAAAAATCATCAAATTGTTGGTAACGGAAATGGATTTGTAGAAATGGACAGTCAAGGAAAGCATTTCGAAACAATGCAGGATACACAAATGACTCAACTGTAGCTCAAAAAATGAAATTTTGAAGGCCAAAAGTGATAGATTAGCTTTATTAAAAGTGGAATTAATTTGCCAAATAGAAATTTTTTGAAATGAGAACAAAAATATCATTTTTAAAATTCAAAAAAATCCTATTTATAAACGTAAATCTAAAATACCATTTATTAAGAAATTAACGATGTCATGTAAAAATTGAGCCCCAAAAATGACAACAAACTTGAGGAATTAAAAATTTGTTTAAAATTTTGTTAATCATGGAAAATAAATGGAATTTTTAACCTGTTTTTGAAAACTCAAGCAAAAGAAAAAACACATGACATCGTTGGTAATTAAAAACTTATAATTTTTATATTTATTTTTAGTTCTAATTCCATGTTCACATTCTTTGTAATACAAAAATTAATAGGTTTTTAGCCTAATTCATTTTAGTAACTCAAACATCATTTATTTTTTATCGAGCATTAAGAAATCTCAAAGGGAAAAAAATCTAACGTTATGTAATATCAAAATAACAATGATACCGAAAGTGTCCGCCATTGGTCGGATTACTTTAGCGCATTTTTGGTGCCTAGATCAGTGTATGTTTACAAATTACAGACTTATTAGATTCGTTTTAAAAATAGATTTACAGTATAAAATATTTGATCAAATTAGTTTAAAATATAGGCAAAATCATGTTAATAAAATTTTGATGCATGAAATTACGGCGAGTATTTTTGATTGGTGCTTAATTTACCAGAGTCCTAAACAGTTTTACAAATAACTAAAAATCAATTAAATTTATTCGATTATATATACGGAGAAAAATATTTTATGACTGGCATAAAGTTTTTTAGATTTGTCCCTATAAAGTCAAATTTATAAGCGTTAAAAAGAAAATTTACAAGTGTTATATATTTTTTTATGACAGTTATAAGTATATTTATTACTGTTATAAAACTTTTTTAACTGTCATAAAGAAATTTAAAACACTTGTAAATTTTCTTTTTGACGCTAATAAGTTTGACTTTATAGGAACAAATCAAAAAAACTTTATGCCAGTTATAAAATATTTTTCTCCGTGTATAAAACCTAATTGATTTAATTTTAGTTGAAAATTTTAATTTAATACGTTTTTGTTGATTTTTAGTTATTTGCAACTAAAATATCAAACGGTTTCGGACTCTGAAATTTACAGAATCTTATAATAAATTTCATTGACTTGAAAAAAAACGGTTAAGTAAAATTCAAAATATTTGTAGTTCCAATATTTGCCGTTGGTGGCGCTGCAATCGTTTTCGCAGCCTACTTCGCTTTGTTTACAAATTTCAATTTGGAAATTTAAATCCATAATTTCCTAATCAATTCAAAAAGTGAGGAACATAACTAAGCGTCGCCGAAATAAACCGATAACACAAATCAAACACAACAAACCGGAAGTCGCTAACTATTATAGTTTTTGAGATCTCGCGCCTCACCGGGAGCCGGGAGCCAGTCAGCCAGCAAAAGTGAAGATATAACCGGCATTGTTGTTCCAAAAATGCGCTAAAAAATATCATAAACAAAACATATTTTTGTATATTGTCTATAAAAAGAAATTATTTATGTTAAAGTCAATAAATAAATTGTGATGAAAAAAATATTTCTTTCAAGGCTTGAAAATTCTTTTTGATTGAGATTTTGCAAAATATCAAAAAAAAATTTAAGCCTTGTTTTCTATTGAAAATAAAAAAAAATAATTTTACAGGACTTTTTTAAAAAAATTCTTATCTACTCTCGAGGAATTAATCAAAAATTTTCTTGTGCCTAGACAAAAATTCACTCATTTCTTTGAACTTTATGAAACAATGATCAATTTTTACTTCTTTTTCATTATATTTTATTTTCTCATCCATATAGGAACTCTTATCAGCACACACGTACAAACCATATCCATTAAAATTAATCATCAATAATCGAAAATTACTCAATAACAACAAAAACGACAAAGGCATATAAATCCTCGTTTAGAATCGAATTTTCATATGATCATAAATTTTATAATATTTTCTATGAAAAATTCTTTTTTCATTATAAAAATGAAAACAGAAAATATTTACGCATTTCTTTCATGACCATCTGGTTATATTAATATGATGAAATTTATTTTTTTGTGTGCTACACTTTATCTATAATCAAACATTAGCAAGGAAATTTGTTTTTTGACAAAGGAAAAAAAATGACAAAAAATAAAATATTTGCTATATTTTTACGTGTGCTTGCTTCGTTTATTTATTTTATTTTTTGGTTATAATCTAAATTTTATAATGAAAGTTTTAACCAAAAAATATTTTTATTTAAAAAATCAAAAAAATTATTAGAACTTTATCTTTAAGTTTTGCAAATTTCATGATAAAACAGAAAATTTTCAACTCCGCATGTTTCTAGCTCTTGGTATATGGTCAGGAACTTTTTCATTAATTACCAATCCAGAACTCATTAATTTTTCCATACTTGCACAATCAAAGTCATGTGGTTTTACTATACATTTTTCTATTCCCTTTGTGGAATCAAATACTTCTCCAGGTGGACATACCCATCCACCAATTGGATCTTGGTTTTCGTCAATACAAAATGCATATTCTGTACAATTAGTACCGGGTATAATAATATATTTGTCTCCTCTTCCGGTACATTTAAATTCAGGAGGAGGAGAAGAAGATTCACATGGCGCTAAATCTTTAGCAACACATGCACCAGAATTTCTGTCGAAATGTAGCTCTCCGGGACATACTCCTGTGCCTAAATTATTTTGTTCACCGTTTACCAAGTTTTCTAAACACAAAGCATAAGCTTTACATTCGTTAACCTTAGTATCAGCAAACTGTAAAAAAAATTAGTAATAAACATTGTAAAATTCGATTTATAAGATAGAAAGATTTGATATTATTAAAATAGTAAGATTTTTTTCTAAGTAAAATTACATTTAAGAAAGAAATAATAGAACATTCAAATTGACAATTTAACTGTTACAATTCAAATTTCAGAAGGTGCTTTTTTGGAATTTTCAAACAAGGAAAATATTATATTATTTATAATTCACCTCTATTTCATGCTCCATAATTACTAAATTATTAGCGCATTTTTGCAAAAAAATACGCTATTAGGCTCACGCTAGCTGGCTGGCTGTATGTGACAGTGATAACTCGGCAACGGTAAGTCGTGGAGAGGTGGTTGATAGCTTATTAGAAAGGTCTTGACGTGTAGGTAAGCCATCAAAAGAGTTTTTTTGGGTAAGTGTTGACCCAAGGGTGGTCCACCACATGCATGTCCATCACATGGACCAAAAAAATTTTTTTCACCAAAAAGTCTTAAAATGTCATGAAACGTCGAGAAAACATTTTAAAAAAATTGACATGTCGCCAAGAAAATGGGAAAAAAATTTGTGAAATTTTGATAAATGATTGAAGCATCAATTTGAGTTTAGAACAATATATTTGAGGAGATATGAGTGAAAGAAAGTTTGCAAATTTGTTTGTTTACGTTTTCGCCATTTGTAAACAAAAGAATTTGGAAAATGTATGAAAATTGATGGAAATTTAAAATGAAACTATTTATATGTTCTTTTAAAGTACGTTTTATGACGGATTGTTTGGTGTATAAATCTTTTTGACTGGTCAAGTAGTTTTCGAGAAAAAATTTTTTTAGAAAAAGTCCGAATTTTTGAGTCTATGAATTTGGTCGCTCATAAGTCTTTAATTTCATCAGATATTAATGGTCTGCTTTCAGTTCTTAAAAGTGCTTGAAACATAGTTAATATACAAAGTACAAGAAAATTTTTACCAATTAATAGCAGTAGAGAAAAATGCTCCTGAACTTCTTAGTTGAAAAATTAAAATTTTGTGCAGATTTCCGAAGTCAAATTAAAAATTGAAAAAGCATTGTTATTGAATTAAAATGTATCTTAAAAACTGCTAAAACGGATAAACTTTAAGACGCTTTTCACCGTTTGTCGATTGAGTAAATCGTTTTTGAGAACGAGCAGCTTGAACAACGTGTGTAAAAAGTGACCAGTTTTTTTCCGAATTACCTGATAAATACCGACAAATCCCAAAGTAATACCAATAATTATATCAGAGTCGGCACAGATCGATGCACAACTCTTATTTAAATTTCAAAAATGCACTTTATAAAATTGAAAATTTTTACCTTAATAGGTTTATTTAAATTGGGACAACTTATACAATCTAAATCTGCATCCCAGCAAGTATCATTATGAAACCTTGGATATTTATCGTCACATTTAAGTCGGTGTGTTATTTTTGTCACAGTATCACAATAGAGATAACTATAAATGAAAACATAAAATTTTTTTTTAATTGAATAAAACTTTCACGTATTTTATACATTAAATTAAGTTAACTTACCTACTGCAATCCGATGGATCTGCAGCAAATATAAATCCTTTAGCTTTTGCTTCAGCACAAAGATCTTGTTGAGCAGATTGGAGATGAAATTGAAATATAGTCAAAATCAGAATTATGTACAGCTCTGAAATTTAATTTTTTAGTTTCACTATTAGATGACATGAAGTAAAAAGTTTTTATTTTCATTAATTTAAAATAGAGTTAGAAAGCAATCATTCTACAGCAGCCTAATGCCACACCGATACTGTAACTGAATGATAAAAGACGCTTTCGAACTCTAATATATATAAATATTCACAATGATTATTCAAAAACCTACAGTTTCTTGAATACAATAAAAGAGTAAAAACTTTTACTTATTTCTAAAAATTTTATATTCAGGAAATTTAAATATACTTTTTTTAATTTGAACTTACTTCTCATTTTACACTTTTTTTAGTCACGTAGCAAAAAAAAAGTTTTTTTTTTCAGTTAATTAGAAATTTCAAGAACCTTCAAATCACATACTGAGAAGTTCATGTATCAGGAACTGAATTTATATACAATTTTTTTTTATCAATTCGCAATATTTCCTTTTATCAAAATATTTTATGGTATTTCCGACATTATCAACAACGCGCAATCATTACTTTAGTCAAAAGAGTCGATAAGAATAAATGCTAAACTATATACTATATATAAATACTAAACTATACTATTATATTATTTACCTACTACAATTAGATGGATCAGGAGCAAATATAAAGCCTTTAGCTCTAGCATCAGCACAAAGATTTTGAACAAGAGTTGAATTCAAATGGTGTTGAAAATGAACCAGAATTAAAATAATAAACAACTCTGAAATTTAAATTTAATAAATTTTAAATTATTTGAAAGCAATGAAATATGACAAAAAAATTAAATTCTTGAAACATTTTTTATTTGCTAGTAAACAGATTTTTATATTTTCTTTATTGATTTTTAGATTTTGCACTCACTTTTCATTTTACTATATGATCTAGAACCTTCAAACCACAAATTGAAAAGTTCGCAAATCAAAATTTGATGTTTTATACGATTTTTTTATCAATTTGCAATATTAAATTTTATCAACATCCACGATCATTATTTTTAATCACAAGAAATGATAAAAATAAGCTCATTTTGAGCATCATATTTAAAAATAATTTGACCTAAAAATTCTTCAAAAAAAATTAATATAAATCAGGTTTGATAAGTTACTTTTTCTTATTCTAAGACAAAAACTTCTCTAAGACAATAACTTACTGTAAAATAGACTTATTTTGTAAGACAGTAAGGCAGAAAGTTTGTAAGGCACTGTCTCACGTAAAACAATGACTTACAAGTAAGCAATTACCTTATATAAGGCATTAACTTAGTAAGATCTGCTAAACTGCCTAAAGTAAGGCACCTTTTCTACACTCATAAAAAAAATTTTACAATGCGAATTGTCAAATGAATTTTGCTCAGATTAATAAAAATATTGTCAAAATTAACAATTTTCATTGTCAAATTCTTGTTGTTGCTCATTTTTGAAAATGACAATTTATTGTCAATTTTTACAATTATGATTGTGAAAATTTTTTACAATTTTTATTGTCAATAATTACAATTTGATTGTTGACTCAAAATTTTAACAATTTTGGTTGTGAAATTTTACAATCATAATTTTAAAATGAAAAAAAAAATGAAAGAAAATTTTAAAAAAATTTAATTTCTTTTAAAGTTACTCCAAAATTTCATACTGTTTTAAAATAGTAATGATAAAATGATAATCTTAAAACTCAAGAAAATGTTTATTTAAGTAGTTCATTTTGTTACTTAAATATATTTAGATGAAACAAATGAAATGGACTACATGATAAGGAGCAAACATGAGAAGTTAAGCAACGTCAAAGATAATTAATACTTAGATGGGTGACCAAAATTGAAAATTTAAATTGCTAAAATCAACAATGTTCATTGTCAAAAATTTTATTTTTTTTTAATTTTTAAATTTCACAATATTGATTGTTAATTTTAACAATATACATTGTGAAATTTTAAAAAAATTCCATTGTTAAAATTACAATTTGATTGTAAAAAAATATTGACAACGAAATTGTGAAAATTTACAATTATCATTGTCATCCCTATTTTCACAATTCAAATTTCAATTTTTGGAACAAAATCACAATCGCATTGTAATTTTTTTCTTTGAGTGTATCAACCTTGATATAAATCTAGCTTAACATTCTCCAATAGAAAGATTCAAAAAAAAAAAAAATTATTTAAAAATTCAATTATCTTATAACAAAAAGAATAACAATATTTTTGGCATGAATATTTGTGTTTACAATCAAGGTGACTTGACACAAATTGCTTATAGAAAATCGTACTTTTATATGGAATTTTTTAGTTTCATTGTTTTAAAATTAAAAGTTTAAATGCATATTGACAAATTTTATTGATTTACTTTAAAATATTACAGTAATAATCAGAATGACACAAACTGTCTACAGTGGTTTTGCCTTATTCATTCAATATGGTCTAATTAAAATCTTTAAAAATATTTGTGAATCATGGAAAAATGTTTTTTTTTTTTTATTTTTTAATATTTTTGTTTAGAAAACTAAAGTTATTTCCACATGTTTTTAGCTCTTGGAATGTAACTTGGGACATTTTCAAAAATTTGTTTGCTTGTTTCAGCACATGTAGCGTCTTTGTCGCAATTTCTTGTTTTTACATCAAAAAGTTGTCCTTCAGGACATGGCCATCTTTGAACTTCAGCTCCATTATAGCAGAATGCATAATATCTACAGCCGGTATTTGGAACAAGTGTATATTTTTTTTCATTGTCACCAGAACAATCGACATCACCAGATGATGAGGAAGAGCATGGCGCTAAATTTGGAACAACACAAACACCAGAATTTCTGTCAAAATTTAAACCATCTGTGCAGCTTCCTGCACCTAAACTTCCATCTCCCATACAAATAGCATAACTTATGCATTCATCAGTTGCATACTGTAAAATAAAAAAATATAAAATTTAAATCCTTATGTTTTAATACGCATACTTTTATAGGTTTATTAAGTTGTGGACATATGATAATGTCACTCATATTGACATCTTTTTCTCTCCAGCAACCATCTTCATAAAAAATTGTAAAGTCTTCATTGTCACAAGTAAGTTGATATGTTACTTTTGTATTCTGATCACAGTAGAGATATCTAAATTTAGGAATAAAAAATTAAATTTAAAAAAATTCATCTAAGAATGGAGTACATTCTTTGAATTGTTAAAAGTATAAGTTTAATTTTAATGAAAGTTTCATGATGCGATAAAAAACACTACAGACCTACTTTGGTGAGAAGGATCATCAGCAAAAATCCGATTAGATTCTCTGGCATCAGCACAAAGATCTTGAGAAGCATTTACATGAAGATAAAGTTGAAAAGCAATCAAGACCAGAACAATTTGTAGTTCTATTTTTGGAAATTTGAAATTTAGGTATGAAATTTTTTTATTGAAATTTCTAAATTTTTAAGTTAATTTTTATTGTTTCTAAAAATTTTATTATTTAAAAAGTTGAAAAAACGAAAATTTTTATTCATTGGTCCAAAAATATAAATTACATTTGTTTTATAAATTTTTGTAAATTCCTTACTTTTCATAACTATTTTTTTTTACTGATTTACTAATTTTAACAGTTTTATAACCTTCAAAATGTAAACTGAGAAGCATCAAAATGTAGAAATTAACTTTTATACATTTTTCTTATCAATTTTTTATTCTACCAAAGAACCTAAATGACATTTCCGACTTTATCGAAGGCACATCATCAGCAATATATGATAGTAAACAGTCAAAATAACAAACTGAATCTTCAATCATGTCTAAATTTCAAAAACAAATATAAAAATAATTTAGTCTTGATTAGTTTTTAGAACAGTTTTAGGATTTTTATTCAGTTCTTAAGACATTGAAATTTTTGTAAAATAATTCTAACTAGGGTTGATAGTTAACTAAATTTTCGCAGCCAAACGGTAAAACTGGCTACTTTTTTAGCTGTAATTTTTTCGACTGTCCAACCGAGTTAGCAGCGGTAGCTAAATAAAATTTTAAAAGCAATATTTGAAAAGTTTTAACTTAAAAAGATCTCAAACAATAACACAATGTTGGCCAACTTTTTTAAGTTACAGCACATTTTAGAACTGAAATTTTTTTGCTGCACACTTGAAAATAAAAAAAAATTATCATGGCACACCTGTATCTTTTTCATGGTACACAGGTTTGCCATTACTGTAATAACAAAATATCTTTAAGCGCATTGATGTCACAGTAAAACAATGCATGTTTTTTTTCTTTGATTTAAGTGAATTTTAATATCATATGTTTATTGTTAGGTAAAGATAAAAAAATGAAAATTATTTTTATTTTGATTTTTTTTAAACGATATTTTATTTCATTTGAACACTTATAAAATTTTTAATTTTTATTACTTTTTGATATGTTAAAATATTTTGGTGTAAAATTTGGTGCTCTTGGAATATTTTTTAAAATATTTTGACTTTTATTTCTATTGTTTGATGATAAAATTTCTTCATCATCACTACATACAAAGTCGTCATCTCGAGGTCCACAATTGTTTTTCTCAGGTATAAATACAGAACCATCATGACATTCCCATTTTCCTTTTACTTCTCCAGCTATGCATAACGCAAATTTAGTGCAATCTGTTCCTGGGACTACAATAAATTCATAATCAAGCCCTTCACAGTCTGGTTCATTTTCCTCCACTTCAACGCAAGGTGCAAAGTTCTCTGGAACACAAGTGCCTGAACTTCTATCAAAATTTTGATTTTCACCACAAATTCCAGCACCAAGGGTTCCGTCACCACGACAGAGAGCAAAACTTTTGCAACCATGTGTTGCATACTGAAATTAAATTTTATAAATTTATTTATTATAAATCAAAAGAATATTTAATTTACTTACCAAAATTGGACGATTCAACTCAGGACAATTTGTACATTCTCTCGAACCTTCAGCATAACAGTGATCTTCGAAAAAAACTGGAAAATTTGCATCACATGTAAGCTGGTGAGTTGTTAAGACTGAACCATCACTGTTGAACACACAAAAGAGATACCTGGAAAAAACCATTTAATTTTTTTTAAGACAGTTAGATAAAATCATGATTCATTAATCATTTCATTTTAAATGAATAAAAAGAGCTGACCTATCACATCTAGAAGGATCATTCGCAAATAAAAATCCAGCATCTCTTGCTTCACCACAGAGATTTTGAATAACTGAACTTTGACTCCATTGAAATACAAGTAAAAATATAATTATCTGAAATTCTAGAAAAAAATTAATTAATCTTTGTTTCGAGCTTAAGACCTTATTATAGAAGTTTATGATTACAAGATTACACAATGTACATAATAAATTGATCGCGAAAAAACAGAGTTTTTTAAAAAGTAATTCGAATCAAAAGCATATGACGATTTAATTTGCTTGTCAATGGTATTAAAAAAGTTAAAATATTTCAGTTTAGTCAAAAAAATTTTCTTACTTGTCATTTTTGTTTATTTATTATTGACTAAAATAATTTTTGTACAAAAGTTCCCTAAATTTTTAATACAATGAACTGAGAACATTGCAAATTGTGTAAATAACTTTTATACCTCTTTTCTTATCAAATTGCAATAATTTTTACTAACTAAAGATTTTGTAGTTTTGATTAAAAATTCCTTTGTTTTCTACCCGACTTTTTTTATCAAAAAAAATTTTTTACTCGTCATTTTGTTATTTATAAATATTTCAATGACGAAAAATTTGATTATCAACTGCTGTGCTGATAAGAATAATTTTTAAGTATCGGGGAACTTTTTTTCTAATTTATTTATCACAATGTCCTTGCTTATATTTCGAGTTCACCTTTCTCAAAAACATTTGAGTATTCAATAAATTTAACTTAAAAATGTTCAATATTTTTCTAACTTTAAACTTTAAAATTAGATCAAAACTGTTAAAATTGGTATAATAAATTCTGATCATAATGTTAACATAAAAAGTGCGTAACTTCCTCAATTTTATCTCAAATTGGTTTTTCCATATTTTCTTCTCATATGAATCCAAATGACTTTTTTTTCGTAAAAACATTTAATGAATGTGTAAACACGTGTGACACAAAACGATTTTTAATCTTTTACAAGAGATCAAACATTTCCTCTGTGTGCAAAAATATATCAAATTGATAAGAAAAAGGTATAAATATTTAGTCAATAGTCACGGGCTTGTTTAGTTGTCAATTTTTTTTTTCAATCTGTTTAATAAAAAACTCAGCTTTGATAGGCAATAAATAAAAAATAAAATATGGGATATATGTGTAAGTGGATTTTTTATACTCCCTAAAAAGTTTTTAACAGACCTGTAAAAAAATTCAATACTCATGTACAAAAAATTGATATGTACTTTAAAAAATTTTTCTAAGTTATGAAACTATAATTTCTATCGGAATTATTTTCAAACAATTTAGAATGTGAAAATTTTCAAAAGTGAAATTCAAAGATTTTTGAAGATAATATACCTTGTTCTGTTGAAACATAGATAAGGAGTTGATATTTTTTGATTATTTTTGATTATTCGCATCAAAGTCCCTTGGTTTTTGAAAAAATAAAAGTTTTTAAGACCGGACTTTTACTAAAAATTGGTGAAAGTCTCTGCGTATATCAGAAGACTTTAGCGCATTTTTGGCGCCCAGATCAGTTATATTAACAAGTTAAATAAAAGAAAATTTAATGATTTGAATACATTTTATTAATTCATAGTGTGTTTAAATGATACATTAGATATCGCTTTTGTTGTGTTGCTTTATCGCGTTCCGACTCGTTATGCAAGTATTCCGGATTCAATCTTCTCTTTTGTCGACTCGAATCAATTCTCTTTTTTTCTCTTTTCAAAGTTAAGTTTTTGCCTTTCTTTTTGGCATTATCTGTAAATAATAAAAAAATAAAACTAAAACAATCAAATAAAATATTTCAATTTACCTTCAAAATATTAATTTTCAAATTTTCTATAAATTTATAGTGATTTTTCACTAAACTTCAATTTGTTTTGCTGCAATAAACAATTAACTAACATTTAATGACTAAATTATTAATTAGTTCAACTTACTTACTTTTAATTTAGAATTTTTAATAAACTTTTGCAATTTAGATTTTGCTTTTTGTTTACACATAAACATACGCGCAGCTTCGTGCACTAACAATTTAAATTTTCCGTTACATTTCGATTTCGAGTTGATGAACAAAATAAATAATACGTATCAATGCAAAAGAGAATACGAGTCACTAATTGAGAATAAGAAAATGTTTTTATTTAAATGATTTGATATTTCGTTGATAACTTTCGATTCGAAACATAATATTGATTTCAATACAACTGTCAAGTCGAATTCAAATTCAAATGTTGCGTGTGACAAAAACTGTTGCGCGACAAAAAAAAATTTGTTTACAAATTTTCAATATGGAAATTTAAATTTGCAATTTCCAAATTACTGCATTCATTGACAGCTTTCTAACTATAATTGTTCCCAGTAACTCGATAGCACAAATCAAATGCAAAAAACCATAAGCTTCTAGCTATTATAGTTTTCGAGATCTCAGAGGAACAGTCAAAGTGAATATATATACTGCATTATTATTCCAAAAATGCGCTAAAAAGCAATATTTTAATACAGTAGTTTAAATCTATGAATTTTATTTTGGTTTCTTTTTTGTGGTCGTAGCTTTCTTTAAAGCTATTAAGATGATTTTTAGAATTTTTATTAAAAGAGAAAATTGCATAATCAAAAATAATCAAAGAATTCTTTGACTTCGGTTTTTGATAAATTTCTGAAAGTTTCAGAAGTCTATTATTATATTTTCTTGTTAGATAAAATTTTGATTGTGACTTTCATGGTAGTAAATATCAGGTTGATATTTCTATCATAATTATTTAAAAGTGAGTGAATTTTTGTGATAGTTAAATCAAACTATTATGAGATTTTTACAAACGTTATTTTTTTAAAAATCATTTTGTTGCTCTATAATTTAATAGTTTATTTTAAAATATTTTTGTATTTTTCAAAATATCTCAAATGAATTTTGTGAAATACTTATTTAAAATTTATCAAAAATTCAATTTTTCAACAAATTTTTTCAAAACATTTGCTTCGAAAAAGTTAACTAAAAATAGACAATAAAATATGTGTGAAATTTTTGATTTAAAAAAATCAGTAATATTAACCGTCAGTGACGTGTTAAAACTGCATTTTCCCGCAACAAATTAGTTTTGTTTCAAAATTCATTAAAAGTTTCAAAAAAAAAAATTTATCCGTCCTTTTTGAAGTCTGTACAGCCTAAAACATACACTTGGGTAAATGTCCAAAAATCATTTTTGATCACATGCATGTCATAGCTCGGCATGGGGAACGAATCTCGCAGAAAACTTCCGTTACACCGGTCATATAGTCAGAACCAACAGATTAGTTTTGAGAAAAACCGTTTTTTGAAAGACTAGTTACGAAGACAGACAGGCAGACAGACAGAGTGGGGACAATAGCGCCTTATTTCTAAATATGATGGAAAATGCGCTAAGAATATATAGGGTAAAGAAACATATTTATCGGCGTATTTTTGAAAAATATTTTTCAAATCACTATATCTCACTTAATATAAATCCGATTTCGATTCTGTTTTAAATATTGAATGTAGAATGCGAATCAGTTTCATTTAAATCACCATTTAAAAGTGAGCGATAAATAGTTTAGTCACAATTTCACTTTCAATACGGAACCTAATTATCGGCGATATGTTTACACTTTACTTTATGCACGAAAACTTTTAAACAATATTCAGAGCTATTTTTTTTCACTCATCATTTCCTAAAGACATTATAATGAACTAAATAAAATAAAAAATGATTTAAAATGAGAAAATCTAATTTAGAATTTTTTGTTTTTATTTTTGTCGACGACCTCCTTAATTTTTTTAATGAAGTGCAACTAAAATCGCAATTTTTCTACGCCGATAATTGGGTTCCACAAGTTTCATCAATCTAGCTCTTTAATATTTATTTAAATTTATATGTAGCACGACTAATTTAGAAAATTAAAAGATTTCTAATGAAGAATAAAATTAACTGCTACAGATAAATATGAATTTTTCTTTTGCGGAAATTATTGAAAACTCTTAAATATGAGTTATAAAAATCTAATCAGATATTCAATAATTCGCGCAGAATAACGAGAAATGAGAATGATAAAAAATAAAAAATTTCTTTCAGTATGTCTTCAAGTTTACTGGATCCCAGATCCAGCTTAAAGATTTTGACCTCAAATAAGAATTTTTAGCTATGAATTTCTAAATTATTCTACAGATATAAATGTACTTAATTTTATATTATTGAACATTAATTATTGTTCACTGTTCTCTAATCACTTAATGTTCATCCAACAAATAGGTTTTTTTACTAAATTTTCTTTATGTTCACATGTTCACTAAATTATTTTAAATTTATCACTATATGTTCATTTTATTTGGTTCATCTGAAATTCTTTTAAATAAAACACTTAAATACTCAATTAAATTTAGTTCACATTAAAATATTTATTTTATTTCGACATTTTTATATGACACACACACAATGTAACACATTTGACTCACATTTTAAGACTCTCTTTTTAAATATATTCTCCTTTCAAATATTCAAATTTTTGACACTACGTTACATATAATGATCATTTTACAGTTCGAGAAAAGTGTAGTTCAACAAATTTATTAACAGTGTGAAGAATGAATTAATTTAGTAAAAAATCGTCAAATGAAAATATTGCTAAATTTTTTGTTTATTTTAGAAAATTAAATAATGTATTTCGCATAAAATAAAAACTTTTCAGTTCAAATGAGGTGATAAATAATGTTTAAATGTCATAAATTATCATAATACATCATTTATTTGCCGATAAAGTGAGTTTAATGTGATTTAATTTTTAGCGAATTTTTGGAAAAAGAATACGCTATTATATTTACTATGGCTGGCTGCTCGGCTTTTCAGCTGTGCGCTGAGATTTCTTAAACTATAATAGCTAGAAAATTTGGGTTTGTTTTAAAAGAACAATTTCATCGCCCAAATGTGCAGGCACTGCTTTATATTAAGTTAAATCACTGCTTTGATTGGTAATTTATTAAAATAATTTTTATATCACAATTTTCTAAACGTACCCAAAACTTGACAAGAGTACGTTCAATAATATCTTTTTCAAATATACTATGACCGTTATTTTCTAATGAATTTTTTGAACAAATCAACAATTTCATACGCAAATGTTAAAGAAAACCTTCTGTACTTTCGTAAATTTAATTAAATATTCAGATATTTTTATATATAAATTGAAATGTTTCTGCAATAAGTTAGAAAAACAATGATAAACCATTAATCGCATGTAATTTTGTTGATAGACACTGATCTGTTGCGCCGAAAATTCGCTCTAATCGAGTATGATGGTACATATACTGATTAATTTCTGGTTTAAACTACACCGATAAATAGGTTCTTTTACCCTAAAGTAAAAATGAGTATAAAATTTTTTTGTACAAAATATTTTTTTCTACGTTTTAATCGTCTCAAAAATACCCTTTAAATGTTCATAAAATTTTTGAATACTTTTTTGAAAATAGCCTTAAATACTTTAAAGCAGATTTTTGTATAAAGTTTTTGAAAAAAAAAAGTAAAAAATTGCGATTTGGTGCCAAAAAAGACTCTGCAATCTAGGAGATTTTTCCTCATAACTTTTAAACCATAGTATCCAAAAGTCGATAAAAATATCATAAATGACTACCGTCTTCCCTCGAATAAAAGAGCTGGCTGTTGTATTCAAGGGTGACGTTTTTTGCTGAGTCATTGTTTATTTTTAGTTTGTAAAAATATACGTTATTTCAAAAATGGCTCTTTTATTTGAATACAAGAGCCGGCTTCATGTCAACATTATTGATGATATATGAATGTTCAATCTAGTCTAAAGAATGTTAATCTCATGTGAATTAACACATATGTTCTAGTATCGCTTAGCATTATGTAATAATGCTGGCTTGTGATATAAATTATTTGTATTATTTTACAATTATTTTTTGAAAGTAGTCAAAATGTATTGAATTATTTTTTAAGCGCATTTTTGGAACAAAAATGCAGCTTATAACTTCATTTTGCCTGTTCGGTCGGGTGTCCCTCTGAGATCTCGAAAACTAAAATAGTTAAAAACTTCAGATTTTTTGCATTTGATTTATGCTATCGAGTTATTGGCGGCATTCTTTATTAGAATGTTGTCACTTATTGCATTAATTAGGAAATTACGAATTAAAATTTCCAAATTGAAATTTGTAAATAACAAAGCGAAGTTGGCTGCGAAAAAGATTGCAGCGCCACCAACGGCAAATATTGAAACTTCAAATTTTTTGAATATTAACCGTTATTTTCAAATCAACAAAATTTATTATAAGATTCTGTAAAGTGCAGAGTTTGAAACCGTTTGGTATTTTAGTTGCAAATAACTAAAAATCAACTAAAACTTATTCAATTAAAATTTTCAACTAAAACCAACAAAAATTTAATCGACTAGGCTTTTATTTTTAATCGAATAAGTTTTAGTTGATTTTAGGTTATTTGTAAAACATTTTCAAACTCTGGTAAATTCAACATCAATTAAAAACGTTCGCCGTATTTATTTTGATCAAATTTTTTAAAAGCGTGAATCTGTTTCTCAAACGAATCTAATAAGTCTGTAATTTGTTAAAATACACTGATCTTGGCGCAAAAATGCCCTTAAGTGTCCCTCTGCTACCACACGGACACTTTCCATGTCATTTTTCTGAATCGCACTTTATTGATTTGTTAGGCGAAAATGCGCTCTGATTTCCGACCCTCCAAGGCATTGAGATTGATATATTTTTCAATATTATTATTATTTTTTTTTTGAAATTGCAATAAAGCTATTATTTTTTATTGTTTTTATAGCATTTTCTCTTCTTTTTGCTTTAACATTTTTTCTTGAATGTAATGGACAAGTTCAAAATCTATGCAATAAAGAAGTACCTGGTACTCCTCCTGAAATAATCGAACTTGAATTTGCTGAAGATCCCTCACATTGCAGTCGATATTTGTATTGTCGTCGTAATGATAAAAAAGAAGTTATAAGTGTTTATCAACTTGACTGCAGAGTTAATGCTAATCATCGTTATTTTGAATTAGACGATCAGAATAATGGGGTATGTGTGGAGAATGAAGAAGTTTGCAAAGCCAGAACATGTCCAGAGCGAGATCCTAATAATATTATGGTAAATATAAAAAAAATTTGTTTAATTCCTGAATAGATAAAAAATATTATTTATCAGGTAGCAGTTGTTGATGATCCAACTTGTACACGTTTTTTCCCATGTGCTTTCCCACCTTTACTTATGACATGCGCTCAAGGATTACTTTTTAATAGAGCAACAGGTCAATGTGTTCTGCCATCAGTTGCACCATGTTCTGACCAAGTTATCACAAGACCAGAATGCCCAAGAGGCCCGAACGGTGAAATGGATGTCAATGGATTTTTCCCTGGTTCGTTCTGCCATAGTTTTATCTTGTGCATTAACAGTGAAATACAACCACCTGAACTTCATTGTGCACGTGGTCAAATATTTGTTCCAAACCCTGATCCATTACAAAGTGGTAGATGTGAAATTGATACAGCTGGAACTTGTGATCATTCAACAAATCCATCTGTTCCACGAGATTACTTTATCGTTCCTCAAGCACCAACAAGAAGTATTCGCAATCAGAAATCATAATTTGAAAAACCTTGAAAAATAAAGTAAAAAAATTTAAAAAAATCAAGAATTTTTTTTATAAAATTCTGGAAAAATTTCGTTTAAGAAGAACTTGAAAATTCACAAACACTACGCACAATTGTTCTTTTTAATAAAATTTTATTGGATTGATAAAAATATTATTCTTATATTGATAAATGTTATCAAATTAAAGCTCTTAAGCTTAAAATCTAAACTCTAAAGCTTTTTTTTACCATTTTGATAATAATTGATGTTGATCTATGATTGGCATACAATGATGATAAGTTACTAATTTGTTTTTGGTTTGGTTACAAATTTTAAAGAAATTATAAACAATAATTTAAGAGTTTTTGAAAGTTTGCAGGATCACCGATATAAATATCACTTAAGGATATTTTCGACAGGCTAACTTTATTTACGTATTTTTATTTCACAATTATTAAAAATTATTTATACCATTAACATTTTTAACCAATCACAATCTTCATTCTTTCATTTTGTTATTCAAGTCTAATAAAAATTCCATACAAAATGTCAAGTACAAGCCCTTTACCTACAGCTTTATTCTTATCAGTATGATAAGAAAGTAGTTACTTGTCTTGTCATTTAACCAATGAAAAATAAAATTTTGTATTACTTATCAATACATTTTTCTTATCTTTTGACATTAAAAAATGACAAGTTCAAGATTATTTCAAGTTTGAAATTTTCTTTATCAATGAAGTAGCAAATTAAATATTTTATATAATTAAATCACATATGATTAATAAAAACGACTTTTATTGAAATTTTCAAATAATTTAATTGCACATTACCTAAAAATACTCTCAGCAAATGGTTATCCATATTTTGGTTCTTTACTTTTCCTCAAGTACTTGAAATTTTTGAAAAGAACAATAAAGAGCTTTAAAATTTATCACAATAAGTTCTTTTAGCTTTAGTAGAATTTTTACGACTTGTCTCTAATATTCAGTTTTTACCAGCCGTGAACACATGAAAAAGCATCAAGTAAAAAACAATAAAAATCATGAAACGATCAAATTTAATCTCATAAGATCACTATGTGTCCACGCCTGGGTTTACCATCAACTTTTGATTCTTTTATTAAAAAGGTCATGGTCATTTAAAATATTTGACAATTTTTTTGTTTCCAAGATTTCTTTTTATTTTTCCGATCTAAAAATAAAATGTTTACAAAAAAGAGACGAAAAAAAATTTTTTTTGTCACCAGTGTGTAAAATTGTTGATCATTTAGTAGTGAATTTGACATTGTAAGAAAAACATTTGTGGATAAAATAAGTAAAAAAATGGGATTTAAATTAATTTTGTAAATAGAAATTGATATTATAAAATATTTTTAGAAAATTTATTATGTTTTCTTGTAGAATTTCAATATTTATGACATTTTCATCAGCTGTTAAACTTGAATGCAAATATAATTTGGATGTTTTATATAGATATGGCTGTATAGTGCAAAATAATGGAATTTTTGGAAATTTTCAAACTGAAATCGATGAAATTGAATTTATTCATTTTTCAAATAAAACAAATGAACAAGTTAAAAATTTATACATAAGAAAAATTCCAAATGTGACATTTATTCCAAAATATATTGATAAATTCTTTGAACATTTAGAAAGAATTGAAATTACGCATTCGAATTTAATAGAAATATCTAAAGATGATTTAAAGCCATTTCCAAAATTAAAATATCTTTTTTTAAATGACAATGACTTAAAAATTATTGAAGAACATTTGTTTGAATTTAATGAACATTTAGAAATTATTTTTCTTAATAATAACAAAATTTCACATATTGCTCCTTTTGTGTTTAGTAATTTAAAAAATCTTAGTCTTTTAAATTTGTCTAACAATATTTGTAATCTTGAAAATGCTTACGCGTTTGAAAAAGAAGAAGTCAAAATTTTAAGACAAAAAATTGAAAATCGAGATTGTTTTACGTTAGAAGAAACATCAGAAGAGTCAGCAAATAAAGATAAACAAAATTTATTTAGTGAAGCATTAACAGCTAGAAATGTTGTTATAGATAATAATAAATATGAAAGATTTAAATTATTTGTGACATTTTCAATAATTGTAACTTTTCTTATTTTAATAATTGCTGTTACTGTTGCAAAAAATTTCATTCTGAGGCAAAGTTTGGAAGCCGAAGATGATTGAGAACAAACGTTTGTAAATTTTCATTAAATAAGCTTTTGTAATTTTGTTTTTAAAAAACTATCTTCAAATCAAAAATCTTTTATATTTTTTTCTTTGTTTGGAGTATTAATTAAGTAAACTAATCAATAGACGGTATTAAAAAGTACATTCTACTATTTCCTTCATGTTAAATTTTTGTACTGCCCCTAAAGTCCTTAAACTAATAAAATTAATCTTTTTTCTTAATATAATCAAATTTGATTTTTTGTTTTATAAATTTTATGTCGTGAATTTTTAAAATCTAGGTTGTCTAGTTTTTGGTGAAGTTCCTTCATAGATGAAAATTTTGTTGTTTTTTATTTTCAAAATTATTATTATAACATGTTCAGCAGTAATACATTTTACAAGTAAAATATTTACTAAATATTCGTACGTATCAAATTTTAATATGTATCACATTCTTACTTGTCCATTAGAAATCGAGTTTGCTATATAGATTCAAATATATTTGATCATATCATATTTAATCATATCAGATTTAGTATAAAAGGTGCGACCGAAGGTACTTTAAATTTCGCAACTTCAGACCGAAAAGACTTAAAAGTCAAAACAGTACCAAATTTTTTAGGAATTCTCTGAACTCAGTAAATTATCATCTACTGTTTTAGGCTATCAATAAATAATAATACTGAACAACTAACGAAAGGGTCTTTCATTTCATAGTAAAATCATTCTGATTTGCAGTAACACTTCCTTTTAGTTGATATTATTGTACTCTTTATCTTTTTGTGTATGTTCTAGCATTAAATTTTTTTTATAAAAACACCTTTACTTTTGTTTTTCAGTGAATAGGGCTAGGAATTATGTAAAATAATAAAATTTACATAAAATGATTGGAAATATCGAAAATTTTATTTAAAAATGATTATGATTATTCGAAATCAATAAAAACTTAAAAATATTTTATTTAATATTGTTCAACATAAACAGATTGTAATTATAAAAGTATTTTTCATTTTACTAAAATTTTCATTAATATTAAAATTCCATTAGTTCATTCTCCTTAAATTCTCAAGTTTAATTGGTACTTGTATATTTTTTGTCAAGTCTCTATTCAACACACTTATTCTCACTTTAATCTTTTATAGAGTCCAATTGAAGTAAAATTATTATTTCTTTTCAGCTTTCATGTTTGTAAACAATTTAATTAAAAATGATAAAAATAATAACAAAACTATTTGGACACTTAATTTTAGCTAAAAGTTAAAAATATACTTTAAACTAAATAGAAGTAAAGAAATTTCAAATCAAAAAAATCTTATTCTTTAAACACTGTCTCAAAAAAATTGTCATTGCCTAACTTGCACATCAAAAAAAACTAACGACAAAAAGTATATTACGCGCAATAAAAGAAATGAGTAGAAAAGAAAAGAAAAATCTAGTAAAAAGCGTGAGTGGAAAAAATCCATTGCATGTTCAGTATTCATTTAGATCTCAACGTATAAAGAACACAAATTTAGTATTTCAACAATTTGCGATATTAATTTATTTTTAAGTCAATTTTTATCACATTTAACAAAAATGAATACTAAAATAATTTTGTAAGTTAAATTTTTGAAAAATTTTAAAATATTTTTGGTAATTAAATTTATTTTAGAATTTTTATCTTTTTAACATCAATAATGTCAACATCAGCTGATAAACTTGAATGTGAATTTAAGGAAATTTCTTCATTTTATTCATGTTTGGTAAAAGACAATGGAATTTTTGGAAACTATCAAGTCATAATTGATGAAATTGAAGGCGTTCATGAAATTGACAAAAATATTGATGATGTGAAAAGTTTGTTAATTAAAAACATTTCAAATGTGACATATGTGCCCAAGAATCTCGATAAATATTTTGAGAATCTTGAAAATTTTAAAATTTCTGGATCAAATTTAATTTTCATTCATCCAAATGATTTGCAAAATTTAACAAAATTGAAAGAAATTAATTTAAGTGAAAATCAACTTGAAATTATTGAAGAAGATTTATTTAAATATAACTTAGAATTAAGAGAGATAAATTTAGAAGAAAATAAGATTTTTCATATTTTTCCTTCTGCTTTTGACAACCTTGCGAAATTAAGTGTTTTAAAATTAAATGGAAATGTTTGTCAATTCAGCAATGATTCTGATGTTAAAAGTTTAATACAAGATGTTAAAAATCGTCAATGCTATTCTGATATAAACATAATTAATGTAGAAAACACCACAGTGACAGCAGCAATTGGTCAATCTGAAGATGACCATCCAAAATTGATTCTTGCACTTTCAATTATTATCACTGTTGGTGCTTTTCTATTCATCGCTTTAATTGCTATTAAAAAAATCATGTTGGCATGGAATGGAAGAAATTCTTTTGACCGTAGCATGCCAGTTTTGTCACTTGTCGAAGAAATTTAAATTAACTTAAAATACTTTTAAGAAATCTCTGCTTAGCTGTACTTAAAAATATAAACAATAAAAATTTCAATAGTTTATGAAATCCCTTTAAAAAATTCTGTAACGTATTTTTAAAATTCAAATCTCAAATCTACTTTTTACTTTACATTGAAAAAATTTTGCCCATCTATTTTTTATTTTGTTTTACAAACAATAATTCGCAGAAATTCTAAGAAGACATAAGGGCAAAAATGTATGAAAAGATTAACCTTGCGTACGGGCAATAATCTAACCAATGAAGTTCTAAACTGAGGTGGATTTATTGCGAATTGAAAACTTAACCAATACCTCGCGATCACGCCGCTTCATGTGGCGGGTTCGCAATTTTTGCAAGCTCTAACGAGCTAAGAATTTAATACATAAAAATATTTTTTAAGCATGAAAACAGTATTGAAAATTTTTAAAACCAAAGGAAATTTTAAAATTAAATCAAATATTCTTTTTGGTAGTTTTTAAAGAAGAAAGTTTTTTAAAATTTGTTTTATTTCAATTCAAATTTTTTCTAAAAACTGATAGTTTTATTACGGTTCTAAAAGGTTTTGTTAAATTATAAATAAAAACAAAATGTTTTACACTCTTTTCTAACATAAATGTATGCTTCATTAAAGTTTTGAGCAGAGTAAGTAGTTAGTAATATGATATTGGCAAATTATGGTGTTCTTAAAAAAATTTCTTTTTAAATGACCAATGTTAATAAAAAATTTGCCAACGATTGTCTTTTTTGACTAAATTTTTATTATTTAGTAACAACAAAAACAAGGCCTGAGAACTTTTTTGATTATTTTTTTGATTATTCGCATCAAGTTACCTTTTTTTTCGAAAAAATAAAAAAAATCAAGACTGGACTTTTACAAAAATAGCAATAGTTTCTATACAGTATTTGAAAGCCACAAAATACATTTTGATTCCTGTTTCTTTTGGTCATAGCTTTCTTTAAAGCTATTAAGATAATTTTTAGGACTTATAGAAAAAGAGAAAAACGCATAATCAAAATAATCAAAAAATAATCAAAATAATCAAAAAATAATCAAAATAATCAAAAAATAATCAAATAATCAAAAATAATCAAAAAATAATCAAAAAATAATCAAAATAATTAAAGAGTTCTCACGCCTTGAACAAAAACTCTTTGAAACAGTAGTCAAATTCAGAGTTAAAATTTCTGATTGGTAATTAACGGTCTTTGTCGATTCTAAAATCATTGGATTTGTCTAAAAGTAGTGACGAACTATAAAAAAAATATTGATGATAATTTTTGTTCAATAATTAAAGGACTTTAATATTGAAAGTATCAATATAAACAAAAGTATGGAAACAAAGCGATTTATAGGAATTTTTTAGCGACTTCCAGAGTTTCCATACCATGATTTAAATCGTTTCCTAATCTTTTTATTGGTTCTTAGATTTTTGATAAACAAAAAAACTGTAATGAAAATTTTCTAATAAATTTCTGAAAATCAAAGGAAATTTAGGAGTAAAATTATGTTTATACAATTATTAAATTTTATTTTTTGAATTTTTTTTTCTCATATTCACACAATGGTACATGAATGAATATCATTTTTTCCTTCTTCTTCTTCTTTACTTTAATTTACTTGTATATCTTTCCCTCTTATTCTGTCATTCTCTCATGAGTAGCAAAAATTACAGAAAAAGAATTTCTTCAGTAATTTTCCACTACAGACTCAGGCTCTCCACTTTACTTAATTTTCTAAGTTTTTTCTTCTTATTTTTAAGATTTTTTATTATTTTACTTCATTACTTTTTTTATTAAAAATCACCATTAAGAAAAAACATAAATTGTGTTTATCTTTAATTATTTTTTTCCTTCTTTTCTTCTAATTACTAAAAATAATATTTAAAAAGATGTTTTACAATTAATTAAGTTCATGCTGTGTGTGTGTTTTTGTGTAAATTTTTTCAATTTTTATCATTTTTTAGTTTTTTTGATGTTTTTTTTTCTTAAAAATTTTGTTTTTTAATTAATTATAAAGAGTTTTTATTAGAGTTCAGAAATATGCATACAAGAAGAAAAATCATTTATACATAACTTTTCATCTTATTCGTATATTTAAGAACAATAATTTTCTAATATTTTCATTTATTTTCATTTTGGACTGTTTGGACATTAGATTGTGCAAAATTTGAAGATTAAGAATGCCTAATCAATTAAAAATTTAGTATGAAACCAAACGTAAACTCTTTTATCTTGTACTTTACATTTAGTAATTTCCAAACAGTCCATTTGTGAAGATTTTTTCGAGAAAAATTATTTATTGGTATTGATTATTAAATATGAAGAAAATTCATCTTTAAATGAGCTCATTAATTTATCATATATTGAAACTGATTTATTATAAATAATAAAAAATATTTGTTTTGTATTTTATACTTAATTTGATAAATTAGTATTAAATGAATATGTCGTTGGTTTCAGACTCTAATTGAAATATTCCATATTTTTTAAACTATGTTTACTATAGATTAATTTTGAAAAAATTCAGAAATTTAATTTAAAATAAATTTTTTATAAACTGAATTTTCTAGTTTTTCAGTGAATCAAATAATATTGATTTCAAATAAAATAATTTTTCTCAAAAAATCATACTTCATTCATGTTTTCTTCAAAAATTTAAAAATTGAGAAATTTATAATTTTTTTCTAAATTAAATTAAATTTGAAAAATTGCCTTGTGGCTTCGGCTTTCTTTCAATTCAAATTTAAATAATAAATGTTTTAAAATAAAAATAAAAAATTCGAAAGTTTCAGAATTTGCTTCTTTGTAGTCGCTGTATTAGTAAAGTTCATTATTATTTTAATTGAGAAATTGATTAATTTAAATTTTAGTTCAAATTTGAACTATGAAAGGAATTTTGAAAAGGATTAATATTTGCTTATACGATAAATATCGCATAAAGTATTGTTTTAGGGTTTTTTTAAAAGAATTGACAAGCTACAAAATTTTCATTTATCGACTGCATTTTCTGAAAAATAACACAAATTCAGTGTTGTTATTTGAAGGTGTCTGCTTCTTTAATTTGTCTTTGAGGGTAAAATTTTCTGCCTTTGTCTACGGCTTTGTCATCGAAAGCAAAAACTTCACGAAAACCGAAGGCACCTTCAATAACAACACTGCTCAAATTGCTAAAATCGTTGAAAAATTTACATTTTCCTTGCCATTAAAATTTTCATTATCGAATAATTCTTTTAGTTATTTGCAATTGATCGAAATCTGTTCTGTTTAAATGCATTGATTTACAGAAAATTAAAGATGAAATTTATAGAAATAAATTTTTGAGAACTTTTGTAAAATTTTCAATTATTAAAAAATTTTAATTTTAAAACGATTGATTTTGTGTAAATTCAAAAATAAGCAAAAATAATTCGTAAATTTTGTATAGACAAGTTCAATTTCTTTAATAAATGAAATTTTTTAGTTTGTCATATTTTTATGATAAAATTTTGATCTAAAAAAAAAGTCTTTTTCACTACATATTTTAAAATTAAATTTTTTTTAAAAATTTCTCAAATTTTAAAAATTTTCTGATGTTTAGAAAGAAAAAACAAATGGAAAATTTAGTCTATTAAAAACTAGGAACTTAGACTTAAATAAAATGATTTAAATTCATAAAGTCTACTGAATATTTTTTTAAAAGTCAATTTCATTCTAGTTTTTATCAAAGTAAATTTCTTGATTTTTCCTTTCTAAATTTTTTACACAAATAAATTTTACATAAATTTAAATAAACTTAAAAAATGCAGCTGATTTTATACAAGACAACAATTGACTCTTTCATTTCAATACTGACAAAAAATTCAATTTCACAAAATTTTATTACAGAAAAAATTAAAAAATTCGCTCTTTTTTCAACTGCCATTTCAGATCTGGGCAAGATAAGAGTCATTTGAAAATTGTATAAAGAAAATCAGCTTAGTGTGGTTCATGAAATTCTTACTTAAATTACTGCATGTAATAATCTGGTTGATCATTATCTTTTTCAAATCTTTTTGCTTCTTCCTGCATACTTTCTTTTATTTTCAAAATTGCTGCTGATTCCGTTTGATCCTAAAAAATATTTTAAAATTATTAAATAAATTTTTTTTGTAAAATTTCAGAATTTTCTTACATTTTCACCAGCTCCACCACCAAATCCAGCTAAATTATAATCGCCCATGCCTGATCCAGAATCATCTCTTGGCGTTCCTGGTCCTGCACCGCCTGAATTTCCATTTGCTGGTGAATTTTTCATACCATCCAAACCATCGCCATTTAGCACACCACCCATAGGTCCCATATTTTCTGATCCTGCGCCACCCATTGAAAATTCTCCGCCCATATTTCCACCTGGTAGCACAGGTTTCATTACTGTGTACATATTTTCACCACCGGAATTAGATGAGTCTTGTGGTGATGGCATTATTGGTGTTCCAGGTCCCGGTGGTCCTCCGCTTCCTGGTGGCGGTCCCTAAAATTGTCAGCATAATTAAATTTAAAATTCATTAAAAAATTATTTTAAATCTTACTCCATAACTGCCTGGTGATGATGACGAATAATTCATGGGTGTTGATGTGTTTGGTGTCCAAGGTCGTTGCCCAATCATTGGACCTGGAATTGGTCCAGGACCGGGTCCCATGCTATTAGGACCGCGCATACCAGGATAACTTCCCATCGGTCCCATACCTGGACCTCGTGGCGGTGGATTCATTCGAGGGTTCATTCCCATTCCTGGTGGTCCTGTTGATTTATTTTATTATTAATTACATGAATTGTTTTGACTCTTTATAAAATTTAGAGAAAAATTTTGTTTTTATTTGAACAAAAAAGTTGCTAAAAAAATCGACTCGAAGTCTGTTTTGAATTTTTTTCTCTAAACTTCTAAAAAGTCAATTTTTTATCAACACATTTTTTTAAATTATTTTTTTGTTATTTACAAATTGATAATAAAAATATAAAATTAATTGTTAGTTACAAAATTTAAAACCCAAAATATTAAACTTTTTATAAAGCAAAAATAAATTAAATTTTTCCCAATACCAAAAAAAAATGATTTTTTATAAAAAAAAATCAACAATGAAAAACTAAAATTTTTAAACCCAGCCAACTAAAGTTTGTTTTATCATTTTCTTACCTTGCCAAACAAAGTCACCAGCATCGCCTGCCAGGTTAATTATTATTTAATCAAAAAAAATTTAATTTTAAGTCAATTAATTTTGCATAATTTTTTTTTTTTCAAATCAATTCGAAGATTAGAAAAAGAGAAGAAAGAGAAAGAAAGAAAAAAATTTTTTTGGTAATTTTTTTACTACTGCAAGTTAAAATTCTACTAAAAGTTTCTATCATTTTACTGTGTAAATCTAGTCCCTAAATTATCTAAAAAAAGCCCTCCCAAATTTCGCTACTCTATCACCAATTTTTCTTGTTAAATCCAAATCTCACCTTGTCGAGTTGGATCCATGTTGTTAGGCATAAGCGGTTGTCCTGGAGGACCATTGAAATCATTGCCCATACCTTGAGGCATTCTAACACCGGGTCCTCTTGGCCCAGGATATCCACGTGGACCCATAAACGGCTGATTCGGCATCATTTGATTTGGCGCGCCTGGGTTCGAATGTGGTGACTGTTGTGATGCTGGATGATTTGGTGGCGAGGGCCGTAGTGATGAATTCTAAAATTATTTTTTAAATTAAGTAAAAATTTCAATGGTAAAAAAATAGAAAAACATACAGGAAAAAATCCTGGTGCCATTGGACCACCGGGCATTCCTTCATTTGCTGGTAATTGACCCAAAGGACTTGGTGCTGGTCCAGAATTCTAGAAAATAAATTTTTAATAAGTTTCAAAATTATTTAATGAATTAAGAAAAGATTTTTACATGAGCAATTCCATTAACACCATAGCCAGAACTCACAAAGCCATAATCATGGAATGCTTTCGCCTCAGACGAATGCTCGCATGTATCACGTCGTTCAGGTGCTGCACAATAAAGATCCCAAAAGACGCACCACCAACTGTGTAAAAAACCTGGCGGTTCACCTAATGTAATATTTTTCTCCCATCTAATTTCTGAAAGAAACGTCTGAGCTGCTTTTTGAGCACCAACATGAAGTAAATATTCATAGACATAAAGTGCAAGTCTAAAAATTTAATGAAATTCAGTCAATTGTTTTTTCATCATCTTTAAATTATTCAAACTTACTTTTCCCTCGCTTGTGCATCTGACGGCACTGTTGATCCTTTTCCTTTAGCATACATTTTTTAAAATTTTGTGAAATATTTTTTATACGTTTTACTTTATTGTTTCTTAAGCAATTATAGTAAATAATGACGAAGTCTTTTATTATTATTTCTGCAATTGTTTGTATTTTACATAATTTTTTGTTGTTGCTTTTTAAAAATTATTTTTATAATTGTTTATTCCGTAGTTCTTTTATGCAATATTTTTGTGATATTTAAACTTGAATTTTGTTGTTTTTTTGGTGATAATTTTTTGCACAAATATTTTCTATTTTTAAAAATTTAATATTGATAAATTTCAAATTATCGACTCTTTCACATCAATAATTTTTAAATAAACCAAAATTAAAAATTTTCCGCACTAAATAAATTTCACATGTAAATTCCACGAAGCACTCGACGATTTAATACTCTTTTTTATCTCTGACTACTTTTTTCAATGCATAAAAACCGAAATAATTGTATTTTTTACTTCTTCTTTTTCTTCACTTTACCGCACACACTTAAAGTAAGTTTTATAAAAAAATTGATTTGAGAGAAGCAACAATGAGCACAAAATAGAGAGTTTAAGTTCTTTTTTACTCGTAGATGAAGAAATTTTTTTTCTCTTTTTTCTCTCACACACTTTAGATAGTGTATGTTTTGGGACTATGTGAGGTTTTTTTGCGCACCGTTATGATGTTCTCAAAAAAAAATTTTACCTCACTTAAATGATTTTTTTAAATTTTTCCCTCGTCACTAAAATTCACTTGATGAAATGTTTGCGATTTCAAAAATTGACTTTAATTGTTTTTTATGGAAATTTTAAAATTTTCTCAATTAATTTGAAATTTTTTTTCTTTCTCAAAAACTCAATAACAAATCCAACCAGACGCCAGCTCTAGTGAGCACTAAAATTTTTATTTTCAATTTTTTACTTTTTTCTCACACTTTCCGTGCTCACTTTTAATTCAAGCAAGATGGTTTTGATCTTGCGTCTACACTTTCAATTCACTTTTGCGAAAATTCATTTTAAATTTCACTGAAAAAAACTTTTTTGTCTTTCACTCGCTGTTTTTTCCTCCGGATTTCTTCTTGTGATTATAAAATTTTTTTTATTTGTTTGAATGTGTTGGTGCATCAATTTGATGGTTATGGCGTGTGTATAAACAGCTGTGGGTATTACATTGTGTTAGTGTTATTGAAATTGAGATGAAATTGAAAAGTTTTTTATATGAGTTTAAGGTTTTGAAGGAATTTGAATTTTAAATGGTCGTTATGAAAATTTTTAAATTTTTTAAAAAAATTTCTCTGAAATTTGTAAATAAAAAAATGTTTTCTTTTTGTATTTTTAGAATTATCTTATTATTTTATGTATACTTAAATACAAAGAGTGTGAGATCAATTTTAAAAAAATTTTCAAATTCTTTGCAAAAATAATTTAATAGAATTAAAGCACGTATCGAGAAAAAATATATTAATTATTTAAAAAAGAACTTACAAAAATCGAAAAACTGAAAATAAACAATGTATCGAACTTTTGATTTTTACTGTATAATCAGTTTCAATTATCATAACAATCTCTCTTTCTTTTGAAGTTAGCCATCAATTATTCTGTACTGTAATTAGAATTTCTTCACTTTTTAAATTATCTGTAGTTCTCATAAAAGAAAAAGTCTTAAAATTCCAGTCAATGAGTGTTAAACGATATTTATTTTCAAACTTTTTATGTTGTTTTATTTAATTTGATGATGATGAAATTCTTTTTAAATTTTTAAATGCAAAAGACTTAAATTTTATTGACAGTTTTTGTTAGAAACTAATAAAATATAAATGAACCATAAATACTTTCATTCCTGCTTATTTTATATTATATTCTTAAATGTTTTATAAAACATTTTTAATTATAAACTAAATTAATTATGATTAAATCAATTAGAATTTAAGTTTGAAAATTTGACCTACAAAATTTTTCCAAATACTATGGGCTATAGAAAAGGAAATGATAGAAATTATGATAGTTCATAGTAATAATTATTGCAATATTTCCATATCCATAGTCTATGTCACAACTTGTTGGTCAATACAAACAAAAAATTTTTGCGTCCAAAATATGAAGTAGTTTTTAAAAAATTGAATTTGTATCGTAAATTTAAAAAGTTCTTAAAAACATAATATGTAAGTCAATCTTCTAAGTATTATTGTAAGTTTGTAGATTCTATTTAAAATTGTTTTCTAATGCTAAGCTTTTAATTTTTCTTTCTTTTTACTTGAACATTTACAAAAATGACACCATTAAGATTAGAATGTTCTGATCTACAGTAAGGACATATGAGATTATTTGGATCATTTTGATTACGAAGTATGTCAACACAAGGAAAACACATTGAAAAGTGTTTACATGGCAGAAAAACAGCTTTCTTATATTCTGTGCAGCACATTGTGCATTTGTCAGTTTCACTATAATAAAGTAAGAAAAAATTAAATGTTAATTTTAAATAAAGAATGGTTTAAGAATTTTATAATTTTTGTGAAAAAAATAATAAATGAAATACAAACTTTATTAGGAACATCAGTAATTTACTTATATTCCTAATTTAGTTAAGTTACAAATTTAAAAAGTTTTGAAAATTTTACTTACTCAACATTAATAATTTTTATCCATTCTTTTGCTTCAATGTTGCAAATGTCACATTCATTATTGTTTTTTAGACAGATGCAACTTTCACATAATCCATAATGACCACATGGAATAGGGCAGTAAATTTTCTTATTTGGACAATCTTTCATTATGCATTTTTCAGAAAAATTTTTTGCCTTTGAATCTTTAACATTTATGAGTTTAAAATGAATTGGCGAAAGTTCACTTAACTTTAATGCTTGGATGTAAGTTTTTATTTTTTGTTGTTTGTATTCCAGTTTATATTTTGAGACTGAGAATTTAAAAAAGGAAAAAAAATAATTTTTGAATTTAAAATTTCTAAAATTAGGGCTTTTTGAGTAATCAACAGGTTAAGCTTAATTTATCAGAAAATTTTCAGAGTTTAATTTTTTAAAACTATGAAATTAGCAGAATTAAATTTAAAAATTTTTCCGTTAATCTTTAAAAACTAAAATTTATTTCTATTGTATTTTTTTGCAAAATATTTAATTTTATTTTAAAAAAACTTACTTTCATTTGATTTCAGTTTATTGAATTTTTTGCTTGCCATTTCAAAAATTTTCCTTTAAAAGCAAAATATTTATTAGTAAAATAAAAAATTATTAATTACGCAATCATTTCTGACTGCAAATTTTATATAAATCTTATAACTTAAAAGTCACTTTTTTCAAAAAAAAATTATCCATTTCACTATTGACACTTTGTAGTTTAATAAAACTCCGCAAAACCGCAAAACGTGTAAGAATAATTAAGAGAAATGAAAGCTACACATGTTCTAATATTAAATATTGTGGTGTACCATATTCATGATAAACGAGATAACCGAAATCACATTCAAAATAAGAAAAGTTTGAAGATTATAAAAGATTAGTGAAAATATGAAAAAATTGATTAAACGTTTAAATTTTAATAAATTTAAAATCATAAAAAATTAAAGTTTTAAAAAAATTTTAAAAATAATTTTTTTGAGTTCTCAATGATATTATTGTTAAACGAGTGAAGACCGCAATAAATCCTCTTAGCCAGATTGAGACGAACCTAATAAAAGATTTTATTTTATTTATTAAAATAAATATGAAATTTTCAACGTATTTTTCAGAAAAATTATTCTCTGCGAAAATTCTTCAAAAAATTTCCATATTCTAAAATACTTGATGAAAATTATGTGATGTCCTTATTAAACTTTAAAAGCAAAATGAAAGGAATTTAAAATATCCTATTAAGTAAATAAAAAAGATTTCTATGTTCTAACACAGAATGAGTCATCATCAATAAAAATAAAGATTTATACGCCGTTCTATAAATACATGAAAATAATTGTTTTTCTAAGAAATTTCTTCTCTTTTATTTAAATGTTCTTAATAAATTTGATATTTTCAATTTAATTTGACATGATGCTTAAATCATGTCAAACTAATCAATTAAAATGATCTACTTATTTTTCAATTTATTTTTCCTAAGGTAATAAATTTGTAAGCTTTAATTATATTAGTTTTTTACTATACAAAAATAATTTCAGACACCTTAAACACATCTTCCAATGTTGTTTTTTGCTAAGGCAATTTGCAAATCTGTCTTTTATTTCCCAAAATGATTTTACTTTTTGTAATTTGATTATTTACCTGAATTAAAGAATTTTTACGTTTAATAATAGTAATATTTAATTATTCAATAAAATCAACTAAACAAAGGTGTTTATAGCTGCACGAAAGAATTATAAATAAAAAAATTTTATTTGTGAGATGAAATGAAACTCAAGAATCTTTGCTTCTTTACAGTAAATGTTGTTTATACTCTAAAGGACGCAAATTATTTCGTAAGAGAGACCGTTATTTTTTGTTAAACTAATGTAAAATATGTTTTACTTTCTTAATGTAGGTATTTTATATTTATAATAAAAAGTTTAGTTTGAGTTATAAAAAGGTAGACCTAAAATTCAATTTTAAAAAATAAAATAAAGACAGAAATAATTTTAAAAGCTTTTTGAAAAATTAATTTTTATAAAATGTTTGTCTAACAGAGTTAGAAGAGTAGGAGCTACTTTAGTAGATTTTACCTGCTTCTACCAGTAGATTTGATCTAAAGTAGGTGAGACCTACTTTTTCGAAAAATGTATGATTTACAAAGTATATCTCACCTGCTGAATGTACTGGTAGAAGCAAATAAAATCTAAAAAAGTATTTTCTATTTTTCCAACTCTGTTTTTAAGCATTTTAGAAAATATTCTAAAAAAATCAATAATTTGATTGCTATCATAAAAATGCATTAAATATTGAAACTTATAGAATTAAAATATTTTAAAACATGATTTAAAAAATTCAAAAATTAATTTATTTATTCTGATTGTAAATTTATTAACAATTGTGTTCAAAAAAACAAAAATTTTTGAAGTTAATAACTTCATTATTACATTTTTAAAAATTTAATTAACATTTTAATTCTTTGTAATTAAAATAAATTTTTTACCTTTGAAGCAATCTAAAATTTAAATATTTTTCCTACAACTATTTTCGTAACGCAACAGAAACATATTTTTTTATCATGAAAAATGTGAACAAAAAGATAAAGAAAAAATTAGTCGTTCAATGTTTGGAAGACTGAAAAGAGCTTAAAAATATTATTTTTTGTAAAGTTCAGATTTTTAGCCTTTCTTGATGTGCTCATTTGAATAATAAAATAATTTTAAATTATGTCAGACTTAAAAATAGAATTAGAAGCAAATAATAACAATTTGTTAGTATACAATCCAGGTCATGAACTTAAAGGTAAATTTTCTTTATTAAATTTTTATATTTAAAAAATCCATCACAGAAACTTAAATTTTTTATTAAAATTTTCCATCTTTTTTCAGGTTTTGTTGAATTTTCATTAAATGAAATCACAAAATTCAGAGGTAAATTTTTAATTTTATAAAAATTGTTTTCAAGGTCATTTTTGTTTACATTTTTAATAGGTTGCTATATTGTAATAAACGGAATAGTAAAGACAAATTGGACAAATCCTAATGATAGTTCTACTTATTATCAAGGTGAAGAAATTCTTTTAAACACAAAAATTTACCTCTTTGGAAGTGACGATGATGAAATTCTTGAAATTCCTGATGGACTTCATCGATATGATTTTAATTCTCAATTACCTGAATCACTGCCATCAACAATAGATTTAATTTATGGAAATATTTCATACTATGTTGAAGCTTTTCTCGAAATTCCTTATGAATATCCAAAAGAAACTAAAAAATGTTTTACAATTAAAAGAGTTGATGATTTGAATCAAATTCAAGAATTAAGACTTGCACAAAAAATTGAAGAAAGAAGAAACTTTCATTGTTTTTGTTGCAAACTTGGAGTTTTACAAATAACTGTAACAATACCACATGGTGGATTTGCAAAAGGTCAAGCAATTCCTATCAATATTTATTATAGAAATCATAGCAGTGTTTGGGTCAACAACACGATCATAAAACTTCGGCGAGTCATGACATTCAAATGTCAAATTCCTTGGGAAAGAACAAAAATTGATGAAGTTACATTGATTGAAATTGTAAGACGTGGTGTGACAAATCATGAAAATATCAATCTTGATTATAATATTGCTGTACCAAGAAATTCTGTGAACTCTAATGCACGATATTGTAAAATAATTCAAATTGAATATTTTGTTAGAATTGAAGGAATTGTTGATCAATTTCATACAAATATTATCGTTGATATTCCGATTGAAATCGGATCAATTGGTATTAGTGGTGATGAAACTTTGGGACAAATGCAAGGAAGAGAAATTGGCGATATTGACCTACGTACGTTTGAAATTTAAAAATAAATATTTTTTTAAATTCATTTTCTTTTCAGCTCCAACTTTTGATCACGCTTTAAATATGGCTGCAATTTAAAATAATTTTAATCTCATTGATTGCCTTATTCGTGCCTTTAATACTTTTAGTTACATTTAAAAGTTAAAAAATAAATAATAAAATCTTAAATTTGAACTTTTCTTATTTTAATTGATATTTTTATTGCCATAGTAAAAATTTAGAAATTTTGAAAATTTTTAACATTTCTTGTAAAACTTTTAACAACGAACAATTTTTTTTATTTGAATTCTTTTGTAAAGATTAAATTCAAATAAATTTCAGTCTGAGCTTAATTGTGAAAGTATGTAAAATATTTTAATTATGTGTCACAATGCAGATTAATTTTTAAAACTTATCAATTTTTATGAAAAGTATTCTTTTTTCTTTTAATGATATCCAAAAAAATTAACAAAATGACGAATTAAAATTCATTTAATTTTTAAAATTCATTTATTTTGCACTTTGTAAAAGGTTTGATTTTTATAAAACAATGCAGAATATTGAAAGAAATTCTACTTCCATGAAAGCTTCTCTTCTTTCCAATATTTGTAGAAGGGATGAATATTATCAAAACAGTCATGCGTGAATTTCATTGTTGAACATAAAATCCTTTTTAAACATTTTTCAAGCATCTCCCTTCCTCTACTAAAACGTTTGAAGAAAATCTGTTGTTCCATTGCTGAATTTTGATGTTTGGAATGTTTAATGTTTTGTTATAAATTTATATATAAAAAAAAACATTAAAAATTTAAAAGTAATATTTCTTTTTGTATATTGAAAACATTGCAGAATTTTTCAAAGAAAGTGATTGTTTGAGAGTGCAATTATTTACAAACCGTTTCGTTTTAAAGTTATTTTAATAAATTTAATAAAATGACTTAAGAAATCTTTAATTTTTTTAATTTTTATAACACAAATATTTTGCACAAAATGCATAAGCAAATAGTTTACTTTTTGTTCAATAAAAATCTAAATAATTCAAATTTCTTCTTTATATCTTTAAGTCTGCGAATTCTTTGATTAGAAAATTCAAAAAAAAAAAAAATTAAACTCATAATAAAGAGTTGTCTGGTTCTGTCCTTTTAAGCTTTGAATAAATCAAAATCTATTGATAAAAATTTATGATTTCACCAATTTTTTTTTGCTTATTTTATAAGGTGAAATGAAAGAAACATTTTTACAATACGACCTAAACTTTGGAGTTTAATTTAATCGAAATATTTTATATGTTTTCGCTTCTATCATCAGATTAAAAAACACACAAAAGCCTCATAATTTACCACAAAATTATTTCAATACACACAAACATTATCAAAAAAAATTTCTCCTTATTTTAAAAAACAACAACAAAGCAATTTTCAAAAAATTATGAGGGTTAAACAAGCTTTCACAAATTTATGCCATTGAATCAGCCGAGTTTAGAAAGAAAAAGAAAGGGGAAAAACAACAAAAGATTAAACGCCAACAAATGTGTGTGCTGGGAAATTAAACAGAATTGAATAGAAAACGAGCGATGAGAGGAAAAAATTGCTTATGAAACGATGAATTTGTAGAAAATTATGCAGGATGCTTTTTGATGAACAAACTACGTATTACTGCTCTCTTTTAGGATAGAAATAGGAAAAAATAGTGAAAAGATAAAATTCCTTTTATGAAATTTGATAGTTTTAAGTTCACTGCTTTGTTTGAGTTAATGAAGCAAAAAATTCAAAAGTGTGAACAGAAAAGAATTTTTTTTTATCATAGGTAAAGTTTAATGAAGCTGGTATCAATAAATATTAATTTTACCATCAAAAAGTTCTTCTTAAACTTTTATTGATTTTATCAAATCTCAGGAAGAATCTTAAAAGCATTTCATACTCAAAATGTTCAGAAAACTTCTTCTTTAAAATCCTCATCATCATCAAAAAGCTGTCATTTTACACTCAACCTTCTCACTTTTCATAACACACCTCATTGTCAAACTTTATTTACCAAAACCATCGCTCACACACAGTTTTCATGCCTTCACCGCATGTGTGTGAAAATTAAAGCTTTTCTACCTAAAAACACACAATCTGTAAATTAAAAATAATTTTGAAGGTTAATGTCATGTGACATGTGTCATGTTTAACAGAAAATTGATAATCATGAACATGCTTGTTTAAAGATTTGCATTCAATCAGAATTTCGAATATTTTAAACATTTGTGAATATAGGCAAACATTACTGTCGCTTAATTTACCCTCATTTGCATATCACTCGATGTTGTTATTGCTCATTTTCACCGAAAGACATTTTCGTGCCTTTCCGCATATCTGGTTGCTGTTGATGTCACTTGTGAAGAGCTTTCTCGGTATGTATTTTCGTTGTATATGTAAAAAGGTCGATGGGTGACTTTATGGGTGAGTGGCTTGTGTGTATGACATCATGTATTTTATAAGAGGATATTTTTGTATTGTTCGTGGAATATTTTGTAAAATATTAAGAAAATTTTAATCGTTTCCTTTTTTGTTTTTATAACTTTAAGGTGAGTAGATTTTTAATAAAAACTTTGATAAATTAAATTAATTTTGATTGAAAATTTCCCTTTTTCGTTTAATTTAACAAACTTGAATCAAATATACAAAAGGTATAGCAAAAGAAAAAATTATTAAAAAAATTTTAGCAAATTTATTTTTGCAAAAATATCGATATTAAGAAAAATGAATAAAAAAATTCAATTTTCCTTATTAGGTTTCTATGACACGTTTTTCTCATCATTTTACATTCTTCCTATATTTTCATTCATTTACTTCCATTTCCCGCTTCTTTCACATTTTAAAACAATTTTATTTTATGTTTTGTTGTACTCTTCTACTGCCATTGCCTCATCCACTGTCTCTTGTATTATCTTTCATGTTCTCATGCTCACTTGACTTCGGGCGATGTGAATTTAAATGTGAAAATTATAACAAGACGGAAAAGAATGAGGCAAAAAAAATATTTTCTGTGCGTGATTGTGGGCTTTTTTTGTATTTTTCTGTGTTAACGAGAAAATTTTTCTTTCTTTCTTTTTCATGGCTGTTGTGAAATTTATGAATAAAAAAGAATTTTTTTTAGTTGAGTGAATAAATTTAATTTTTTGCTGTAAGATAAAATTAGATTCATTTTATGAAAAATTTATAACTAAAGAATTTTTTAAGAGTTTTTAATGAAATTTATGCTTTACTACAAAACTACATTAAACAAGCATGTAATTAATTAAATTTATTTTATTTTATACAAAATTTTGTTTAGAACAAAAAGTCAAAAGTACTAAGAGCATTTAATCAAATTTTATAATAAAAAGAAAACATGAATGAAAAGGTCACAGTAGATTAATAACTAAGAAGTAGAAAAATTCCATTAGTATGAAAGTAAGCATGAGATGATTATCATATAATGATAACATATGCTCAACACATACACCTGTCATGGATCCCATTGTGTAAAAGCAGCATATACTCATGCTCAATTATTACTGAAAGCTCTATATTAGAATGGAGTTTTATATCACATGGGAAGAATGTGGCCTGAAACCATATTTTTGACTTTCACCTTTCCTATTCAACTCAGCAAATCAGCAAATAATTTCAACATTTTTACACGTGTTAGAAAAATTTTTTATTTCTTTTTCGTTTTTGTATGAAAGTATTTAAAAATTAAAAAAATTTAAATTGCAATTAGGAACAAATTATAAAAATTCTTCAAATTGACAAAAATAATTTCTATACAATAAAAAACAATTTGATTTTTATTCAAAATTATTTTGATTTTCGATTTATTAAAAGCCTTCTGGTTGTAAATGATTTTTGAGCAATACAAAATTCAATGCCCATAAAATAAAAATATAAAGAAAGTAAGAAATGAAAAAAAGAATAATTCAAGTTACAAAAATTTTATAACATTCATATTTATATAAATATTAAATGTATAAATATATTTTTCATTTTTACCAAACTCACTCAGTCATGCTGATAAATAAGAATTTAATAAAAACTTTACTAAAACTTAATTTCAACGAAATCTTGAAAAAAATAAAAAAAGTTTATTTATTTTTTACGAAAATATTTACAAAAAATAATACAATTTCAGAATTTTTTTCTCAAGACTCTCTTATCAACAAAGATCTGAAATATTTCAAAACTATACTACCTACTGTCCATTAGTTCAATAATTTTCAAAATTTAAACTTTTAAAAGACTAATTGACCTAAATTAGATGAAAATTATCCTTTGAAAAGAATATAGATTACTTACAGATAATCAGCGGAAAAATCAGGGTAAGTATTTAGCACTTCTTTAAAAACAAACTTCACTTTTTAAAATAATTAGATATAGAAATAATTTTTATCACAAAACAAAATTATGATCCAAACAAAGTCATTGAAATGTGCAAAACGCTGAGTGATGTAAAAGTAGAAAAGGTCAGTTTTCTTATCAAAATAAATTTTTTCTTATCTTAAAAATATATTTTATCAGTTTTGAACTTTATTCTTTATCAACTAGATTATTTAACCACTTGAAAACACAAATTTTCTAAATTACTACCAAAATATTTTGAATCACATAAGGGTATTGACTTGTTAGTTACAATTTTAGAGCTAAATGAATATCTATCTATCTATCTAAGACTGTCAATGGATAAGAATTTCCTAAAGTATTTTTAAAAAAATTATTTTTGAAAATAGAACTAATGGAATTAGAGATAAAACAAAGCGATTCGTATAGCTAAAGTTTTAATATTTTTCTTCTAAAATGACTTTTTCCCTGTGTTGATTAAAAATACGTCCATAATTTGGACGGCGGTTTCTGATTAAATCTAGCACTTTTAATCGTGTTACATGTTTAAGGTATTTGCAGAGTGAAATTGAAAAGAATTTGTGAATAATAAATGTTTGAAGAAATTGAAAAATTTTATTATTTTCAAGAAAAAAACAAAAATGAAAATTTTAAGAAAAAAAACAGATAAATAATTGATAATACGTTGTTTAATAGTGATTAAATAACTTAATAAATCTTTATTAATCAAATATGAAGTAAGTTTGTGTATTTTTGAATATTTTTCTTTAGAAGTTAATGAAGATAGTTTAAATTATTCAAGGGAAAAGAATTTCCACTTTAAGATGCGTTAAGACACTAAAAAGCACGTTAAAGCACTTTAGCGCACGAAAACGTACTTTTAACGGGAGTTCTTTTCCCTTGAAATTAATAAAATTTTTATTGAACATAAAGGTCTTTTTTTCCGTTTCTAAAAAATTTAGAAAACAGAAAAATATGTCATCAATATTTTTATTAAAAATCAATTAATTATTATTTTTTATAATTTCGAATATGACAACTCTGAATTAAATCAGTACCATACGTGATTGTGGTAAAAGCATTAGATACTAACATACATTTTTCTACGTCTGTGTTATCCAGATATTTCTAGAAATCCTTCGTTAAATTTAAACACATTCAAACATACGAAATGAATTGAAAGTAAAATTTATTTTCTTCATTATATAAGATTGGCTACTGTATAAGATAAAATTTTATTATTAGAACCATTACAAAATTCAAAAAAAAAAAACAAGTCAGTTTTTGTGCAAAAATCAAAGAAAAATGTCGAGACAAATTTCAATTCCTGAATTTTATAGTGGAAAATGTGTGTTTATAACAGGTGGCACTGGATTCATTGGCAAAATGATTGTAGAAAAATTGCTGAGATCTTGTCCAGAAGTTGATACAATTTATCTTCTTGCAAGAGCTAAAAAGAACAAAACAGCATCAGAACGAGTTCAAGAAATCACAGATTCAAAACTCTTTGATGTCATTCGTGCAAAAAATCCAGAAGCATTCAAGAAAATTTCTTTAATTGAAGGCGATATTTCAAATGAAAATTTAGGACTTTCACAATCTAACCAAGAACTTCTATGTGAAAAAATCAATGTCATAATTCACTCTGCAGCAACAATTAGCTTCACGGAACCAATAAAAGTTGCAGTCGCTACAAATTTGCAATCAGTAAAAGAACTTATGAATTTGGCGAGGAAGGTGAAGAAACTTGATGTGAGTAAAATTTAAAAAGTTTTTCTTCAAAATTTTAAAAAACATTTTTTTTCTGCAGTCTTTTGTGCATGTTTCGACAGCTTATACAAATTGGTTTGAAAAAGATGTGAAAGAAATATTTTACAAACCAAATTATGATCCAAATAAAGTCATTGAAATGTGCAAAACGCTGAGTGATGAAGAAGTAGAAAAGGTCAGTTTTTCTTATCAATATTAATTTTTTCCTTATCTTAAAAAATTTTTTTATCAATCAAAAAAATTTTTTTTCAATTAGATGATTCCTTCACTTGGAAAACACAACAACACTTATACGTTTTCTAAATCACTAGCAGAATATCTTATGTCACAAGAGGGCATTGACTTGCCACTTACGATTGTTAGACCATCAATGGGTAAGAATTTTCTATAATTATTAATTTAGAAACTAATTTAAGAATTTTTTTAAAAAGTTATTTCAAGTTTAAATGAACCATTTCCTGGATGGATTGATAATTGGGCTGGTCCTTCTCCATTTCTTGTAATGACAGCAAAAGGTCTTTTTAGACATCCTCATATGAGAAGAGATGTAAAACTTGATGTTATTCCTTCTGATTTGGTGAGTTTAAAAAATTTTAAATTTTACTTAATATTCTTTTGACATTTTCTCAAATTGCCAAATTAATTCATAAATAACCAAGAGCAAAATAAATTTTACTTGAAGAAATTAAATAAAATGTTCATAATTCTTTTTAGACTGTCAATATGGTTTTAGCTGCTGGATGGAAGATAGGAACTGATCCAAATGCAAGAAATTCAGTTCCTGAAATTTACAATTGCACAACAAGCTTTAATAATCCAATATTATGTAAAGATTTGTTTCAAGGTTTTGTTGATATAGGAAAAAAATATCCATACAGTAAGTTACAAAAATTTTATCCAATTTTAAAGTAATTAAATGAAAGTTTTGTTTTAGGTGACACAATTTGGTATCCGAAAATAAAATTTTATCATTCAGCTTTGGCTTCTCAATTTTTTTCTTTTGCATATCAAAAAATTCCAGCATATTTTGTTGATTTTCTAATGAAACTTGCAGGAAAGAAACCAAAGTGAGGAAAACTTTTTAAGCTTTTTTCATCAGTATTTTAAATTTCTTAAACTTTTAGGCTCATAAAAACTTTAAATTTCGCTTACACAAATTATAACAGTGTCAAATGGGTACCAACAAACAACCTGGTCTTTCACAGTCAAAATCCACAAAAAATTTTAAATGTCATGAATCCAAAAGATCTGCAAGATTTTGATTTTGATGTGAGAAAAATTAATTGGCAAAAATACATCGAAATTTATCATTTTGGATTACGAAAGCATTTGGCAAATGAAAAATCAGAAAATTGGCCAGCTTTGAGAATGAAAGTTCAAAGGTGAAAATTTCTAAATAATAATTGAAATTTTTGAAAAATATTTTTTACTTTTAGACTTAAGTACATTCATTATATAGTGACTGGATCGATGATTGCTGGATCATTGTTTTTACTCTACAAAAGTCGAAATTTAATATCAAATAAAAAAGATGAGAATCAAGGACAAGGTTTTCAGCAAAAAAGATTACCATCATTTAATGTCATAATAAATAGGGAGAAATCTTTAAATAAATAACACAAGTTAAAAAATTTGGTAGCACATAGGAAAAAATTGCAAAGAATTTAAGACATTTTTTAGGATTCTTTCATTGGAACATTTATAAATTTTCATTCGTAATTTAGAAATTTTAGTATTTATAAATAAGTGATTGTTTTTACTATGTTCAGCAGATTTTGATATGAAAAAATATTTAAAATAAAATGAAATTGAATTTGATTAAATTTTTAATTTTTTTCAAATGTAAAAGATAGCAATAAAAATAGATCGACCAGATTTTATTTGAATGAATAGTTTTTATATGAATTATTTTACATTGATCTTTGTGATAAACTTTTGTTAAATACCTATAATAATAAGAGTTAGTTCCTTCTAAAATTATTAATATCAAACAATTAAAAAGATTGACTATTTTTGGTTTCCATTTTAACAGTCTTGATTTTTCTTGAATAAAAGATTTTTAGCTGAATTTAGAAAATACAGTGAAGCTGCAATTGATGTTCCCATAAAAACGTAATTTGCGTATTTTAACCTATCAAAAATTATTTTTTTAATCGAAGAAAGACTTAAAATTACTTAACTTTTAGATTTAATTTTTCACTCACCTAACAACTTTCTTTTTCAAAACAGGATAATTTCCATCCTTTTGCTTCCACAAATATTTTCGTGCTCCAAAATAGTAATTTTCAATATATTTTTTCCAATCAATTTTTCTCAAATCAAAATCAAATTCTTTCAAGTCATTTTCATTCATTGAAGCAGCAAGTTTGTGATAATTTTCTGTTCTAAAGACAATTGGCTCATTTACTACAAATCTTACTGAATTGTAATTTCGTTCAATGAATTTTTGTGTTTTTACTAATCTGTTGATGATACAAATAGAAATCAAATTATTATTTAAAATTAGAGGATGAAATTAAGTTAAAGCAAAAGTAGAAATATCTTTTAAAGCACTTTTAAACAAGAATTAAAATAAGATTTGACTATGCAATAGATTTACAGTTTTTATAAGACTGTTAAGCTATTACAAATAATAGATTCAATCAAAAAAGGTTTCAAAAAATTTTACAATATACAATGATATTTTTAAAAAAAAAAAACAATTTTCTCACCTTGGTTTTCTACCAGTAATTTTCATTGCAAAATCACCAATATAAGCAGGAATTAATTGTGTAACAAAAGTTTCAAATCTTGCAACTTTTTCTGATTTTCGATATTTGTATGTTGGATACCAAAGTACATCAGCTACATGATAATAAAAATTTAATCAAAAAATTTTCATGAATTTAATTTTACTTACTTAAAGGATAATTTCTAGCATAATATTGAAGTGGGTCAAACATTTCCTTCCATTTTATAGGATTTTCTGATCCTGTTGCAATTTGATAAATTTCTGGTTCTTTGTTTTTGGTAGATTTGTCTGTTCCAACTTTCCATCCTGCTGCAATTGTTATATTCACTGTCTGAAAATTAAAAATTTTATTTTATTTTTCATTAAGAGACATTTTAAACTTTCTTGTAATAAAAGGAATTTGAATCATAAAAGTTTTAAAACTTTAATGTAAAAAAGCGTCTAAGTGGTCAAGATGTTTACAAATTAAAGCAAACTGAAAGAGTGTCTTCGAAATTGTCTTACATGATCAGCTGGAATACAATCACAAAGATAATCTCCATTCATGTGAAAAACTCTTAAAAGACCTCTGGCCATCATGTAAACGTAAAGTGTGTGACCAGCCCAATTATCAATCCATCCTGGAAATGGTTCTTTTACGCTTGAAAGGACTAAAATTTTAAATTTTGAAAGGTTTAAAAAATCCATTGAATAATTCTAGTTAATTTAAAAAAATTGATTTGAAAATTATAAAAATAAAAACCTACCAGCTGATGGTCTAATAATTGCAATAGGTAAACCTTTACCTTCAACACTAACAAGATATTCAGCCAAAGATTTTGAGTAAGTGTAAGTATTAACATGTTTTCCCAAAAGTGATTTTGTTCTCTGAATGAAAGAAAGAATTGATGAATAAATTGACAAAAATAAATAAAAAAACTTTTTTACCTTATTTATTTCTTCATCTGATAAAGTTTTACACATTTCAATCACCTCATTGGGATCATTATTTGGTTTATGAAAAATTTCTTTAACATCAAAATCGTACCATTTTGTGTATGCTGTTGAAACGTGAACTAATACCTTAATAAAATAAATTATAATTTCGAGAGATTTCAAATTAAATACTGGCAATTGTTTTATATAAATATGTTATAATATATTAGAGAAATAAGTACAATATAATAGACAAAGAATTAACTAGTTGATTAAAATTTGAAGCAAATAAAATTTATTAAATATTTTTCGAATAAAGTTTCCCGTTTTCTGTTTTGTTATCAAAAGCTCATTCTTGATAAGAAATATTATTACATAATAGAAGTGTAAAATTTAATATCTGCAACGATATCAATGACCACCCACGAACTTAACTTATCTAAGGTTTTCGTTATCAAAAATAATTTTTATTAGAGTAATCAGCTTTAATCAGAAATTTTTGAATCCTCTGAATGATATTGGAATTTTTCAATTTGTCTTGATAAATATTTTTTAACAATTTGAAGGAAAGATTTAAAGAACAAAAACGAAAAATGAAGTATGATAAAATGGAAAAACCCTAGCAAAATTTTCGAATCATTTACTGACATTGCAAAATAGTTACCACATTAAAATTCTAATGAAAAAAATTAAATTGCCAAAATTGAAATTTCAGTCAAATTTTTGAAAAATTAAATAAAATTAAAATTTTTAAAAGTTTTAAGTTTTTTGAAAAAATCCAAAATTTTAAAAAAGTTTTTGAAAATTACGGACTTATATTTATAACGGGAATTTAAGTTTCTAAAAATAGAAAATTTTTGTAAACGAGTTTTCAATACCAAAAAACTTTTTATAATTTCACTGATCTATTGATTCATTAAAAATTTTTTTATTAAAACTCTATCAACTGATTTCGTAATTTATAGAAATGCACTGATCTATATCACCAAAATTATGCTTAATACTTCAAAAAGTTTGGTGATTTTTATCTAATTTATAAATTTTATTATTCTGAAATTTTACTTACATTTAAATTTTCGACTTTTCTTGCTAATTTTATCAACTCTCTTACAGATTGTAAATTTGTAGCAATTGCAACTTTTAATGGCTCATTAAAATTAATTGTTGCAGCTGAATGAATTATAACGTTAACATTATCACAAAGCTTTTTCTGATCAGTTTCTGATAGGCCTAAATTTTCCATTGCAACATCTCCATTGACTAGAACAATTTTATTCAACGCTTCTGGATTTTTCTCACGTATTTTGTCAAAGAGTGGTGAGTTGAGCATTTCTTGAAGACGATCAGCTGATGACTTATCTTTTTTTGGTCGAGCCAAAAGATAAATTGTGTTAATGTCCTTACATGATCTCAATAGTTTTTCTACTATCATTTTTCCAATAAATCCCGTTCCACCTGTCACGAAGATTGACTTATTTGCATAAAAATCAGCAATTGAAGGTAAGTTTGTCATTTTTTTTGCTGCTTTGTAGTTTGTACACTTGCGAATATTTAATTGTTACTGAAAAATTTTTTTGAAAAAATTGAATTTTTATAATTGATGAAACTCTTATCAGTTTTAAAGTAAAGATTTAAGATAATCGATACAATACAAATAAGTAGTCATGTCAGACCACAGCGCTCTTCTTTTTTAAAAAACTACAAATTTGCATTAAAGTAAAAAGATTTGCGAATTTTATAAATTTCAAGAAAATTCAAATTTGTACTTTTAAAATTGCACATTAAAAGTTAAAATTTTTTTAGAACTGACGTTTTATGTCACCGAAGTTAAAACTTTGATAAAAGTCTTATCAAAAACAAAAATCCATAGATTAATAAAGTTTTCAGATAAGCTTTTTTTCTTCATTTTCGATTTTCTAGTTCCAATTTTTTCATTCATTTACGGATTGTTGAAAAGTTCACAAGTTTGTGAGAAATTTAAAACATTTAAAAAATGATAAATACCGGGTAAATGAAATTTTTAATTAAACTGATCTTTTATTTACCAGTAAAGTGGTTATAAAAGGAGAGAATAATATTTCGTTTTAAAATTATTTCTAAAACTATAGTTGAAATAAAATAAAAGCTTTACTGAGTTTTTTATAAAATTTTTTAAATTCGATGTTTTTTTACTTTAAAGTTATTATTTTCTATTGCCTTTTTCTTCATCTTGTTCTTGATAAATTATTTGTTTAAGTTGAAGTAGATTTTTATTTAAAGTGTTAATTGACCTCATTAAAATAGAATTTCTTGCAAAATAAAATTTTTGATTCATGATTTTCATTTGAATTTTTTTAAATCTATAAAAAAGATAGTGGTAATATTTAAAAATTAGGTCACAGTTTAATGAAATATTTAAAAAAGTTTTATTTTAGAAACACTAGTTAAAAAATTATGAAATTAATTGACAAAAGTTCTTAAAAAAATTCGGCAAAAAATAAATGTGAATATTAAATTTCAAAAATTTTCTAGTACTCGACAAACTAACCTTTTCAATTTAAAAAAAAAACCAAATTTTTTAAAATATTTTTTTAAACAAGAAAAATGTGTCAAAAATAAAATTTTTTATTAGAAAACTCGCTGGTCGTACTATTTTTGTATCCGGAGCATCACGAGGAATAGGAAAAGCTATAGCATTAAAAGCAGCTGCTGATGGTGCAAATATTGTTGTTGCGGCAAAAACGGCTGAACCTCATGTGAGTTTTAATGGTTTTAAAAAATTTAATTAAAAAATTTTACAAAAATTTTAAATAAATTTTAATTTTTTTTATAAATTTTTGTGATAAATTTTATCAAATAGTTTAAAAAAATTTTCTTTATTAAATTTTATTTTCATACGTAGAAATATTTTCCGTATTTTTTCGATTTTTTGTCATTGTACGGATAAAATTTTGATAAAAAATATTTATAAAATATTTCTATTTTTTATCTGCCTGTCTTTTTTACCTGAATTTATGAAGATTTTCAAAATTCTCATCTTTTATATGTCATTTTAAAAATTAGCCAAAATTACCTGGAACAATTTATACAGCAGCAGAAGAAATCGAAAAGGCTGGTGGTAAAGCTCTACCGTGTGTGGTCGATGTTCGTGATGAAACACAAGTGAGAAATGCAGTTGAATATGCAGTGAAGCACTTCGGTGGCATTGACATTGTTGTCAACAATGCATCAGCAATTCATTTAACAACAACACCACAAACAGAAATGAAAAGATATGACCTCATGCATGGTGTAATTGCTCGTGGAACTTATCTTGTATCAAAAGAATGTCTACCATATTTGAAAAAGTCAGATAATGCTCATATTCTCAATATTTCGCCTCCATTGAATTTAAAAGCTGAATGGTTTGCAAATCATCTTGCTTATACAATGGCAAAGTATAGTATGAGTTTATGCACACTTGGTATGTCTCAGGAGTTCAGAAAAGATAACATTGGTGTCAATTCACTTTGGCCTAAAACAACTGTTGCTACTGCTGCAATGGACTTTTTGGCTGGCAAAGAGAGCTTTGAATTTTCCAGAAAGCCAGAAATTATGAGTGATGCTGCGTATTATATTCTCACCAAAGATCCTAAAACTTATACTGGGAATTTTTCATTAGATGAACAAATTATTTTGGACGCTGGAATTAAAGATTTAAAACAATACGCTTGCAATCCAGAAAATGCAGATAAACTTATGCTTGACTTTTTTGTTGAAGATGTCAAAAGTGATGCAAATAAAAGCACAGAAACATCTTCAATCGGTGAAGGTGTTATTGAAAAGTTTTTCGATAAAATTGAGAAACAATTAACAAAAGAAGTTGTAGAAAAAACTGATGCAATTTATCAAATTGAATTGACAGGTAATGAAAGTGGAATTTGGCACTTAAATTTGAAAGAATTTCCTGTCAAAACTGGTAAAGGAACTACAGAAGTTTCACCTGATGCAACACTGGTTTTGGATTCTAAAGACTTTGTACAAATGATCAATGGACAATTGAAACCAGCTAATGCTTTTCTCAGTGGAAAATTAAAAATTCATGGAAATATGCATAAAGCTATGAAAGTTGAAAAAATTATGAATAGTTTAAAGAGAAGTTGATCAAATTTTTTTCTTTGATTTTTCAATAAAGATAAAAAATATTTTAAAAAATTCATTTTTTACATTTTTTATTACAGTGAAGAATTTAAAACTTATTTTAATCTTATAAAACAATTCTTTGTTTCCTTTTTACATTTTATCATTTTAAAAAAATATGCAGGACAAGTTTGGATTATTACAAAAAAATTAATGCATTGAATTCTAAAGAATTTTTCAAAGGTTTTCAATAATTTTGTAAGACATTGTATTGATTTAGAATTTTTGAAAATAGAATAATGATGACTTTAATTAAACCATAGTGTTTACAAAAGCTGTAATCAAACATTGAGGATTTTTTTTATCATTGTTAGCGTATTTTTTATCTATATCATTACTAATCTTGGTTAATTACATTTTTATTTTTGTCTTTGAAAGTAAACATTATGATCTTTAAATCTTAACTTACACGGGAACATAAAATGTATAGCTAAAATGGTTCTAATTTTGAAGTTCTAGAAGAATTTAAGTTTTTAAAATAACTTTTCATGCGCTTGAATATCTTTATTTAAAAAATCTATAAATCTAGCTTCATATTTAGCTTTATTTAAATACTAGAATGACTTTCAAATAGTCTTGGTATTCTACTGATTTACAGCTTGACTACAGTAGTCGCTTTCTGTTAATTTAACTTACGTCTTCAAAACTTTATTTGTAATCCATGAAAATATTCTACAAAATTGAACAAAAAAATCATTTAATTAGATAAATTACAGAAAAAATATCAATGACGAAAAAGTTTTTGATTAAAAATTTATCACCTGATTTTTTTTCTTTAGAGCTCATGCAATACTGGGAATTCCGCTACTTTTTAGGGACGTGATGCAATATGGTTTGATAAAAAATATACTATAAAAATGACTTGCTTTCAATTTATTTTTTATTGTATTTGCAATAACACAAAAGAAGACATTAAATATTTTCAAGTATAAAATAAAATATTTTAAAATGAATTCATCAACTTTAAAAAAAGCAACAAAATATTTAAATAATAACACAATTAAACTTTTAATGAATAATTTTATAAAACATCAATCAAGTACAATGAGTCAAGGGCATGTGATAACTGAAATAAATGACAAAAGTGGTTTTGCAACAGTAACATTTAATCGTCCACCAGCGAACAGTTTCAACCTTGAATTTCTACAAGATTTCTTGAAAACACTCGATGAACTTGATCGAAATAAATGCAGAGGAATGATCTTAACAAGTGTAATTAAAAATTTTCTTTGTATTTTTTTAAATCATAGTAAAACCTTTATTTTCTTATTAGTCATCACCAACAACATTTTCTTCAGGTTTGGATTTAAAGGAATTTTATAATCCAGATGAGAAAAGACTGAAAGAATTGATTGCAACTTATGTGAATTGTTGCATTAGACTTTATAGTACATTTTATCCAACAGTAGCTGCAATTAATGGTAAAATATTTTTAATTTTAAAGAGAAAATTTAATAATAAAATTTTTTTGTTTAGGTCACGCAATTGCTGGTGGAAGTTTTATGGCAATAAATTGTGAATATCGTGTGATGCTTCCAAATTTTAGAATAGGAATGAATGAGACACAACTTGGTATGACGATATCAGAAGGTGCAATTTGGATAATGACTACTCTTTTGAATCCACGTAATGCTGAAAATGCATTGACATTAGGCAAAATATTTACAACAGAAGATGCTAAAAAAATTGGCTTAATTGATGAAATTGCAAATGACAAAGAAGATGCAATTGCCAAAAGCCAAGCATTTCTTGAAAGTTATAAGAAAGTTCCAATCGAAACACGTGGAGCAACAAAACAAATTTTTAGAAAAAAAGGAATTGATTTAATGACAAACAATAGAGACAAAGATGTTGATGTTTTTGTGAAACATGTTTTAGATCCAAAATGTCAAAAAATGATTGAAATGTTTTTAAATCCTAAGAATAATTAAAAATTTTTTATAAGAAATAGTTTTAAGAAAATATTTGTAAAAATTAATAAATTTAATGTTTAATAAAAAGTAATTGTTTAAGGATCATTTTTAAATGCTACTAATAATTTTTTTTTCAATTTTAAGAAGTTTAATTAAAAAAATTTTAAAATAAAGTCCACGATGCAGATTAGTTAGCGCAGCAGATCGCATGCGTTGCTGCTCAAAAAAAACTTTTTAAGTTTTTCAAAAATGCTTCGGCGCCTCAGTTATTAATTTGCTGAGTAAATGAGAGCTGTTCATCCACAAACAAACCAAGCAATTTTAGACACTGTACTTTTTTAATTATCGTCGTACCAAAATGAATATTAAGTGATTGATTAGTGAAGAATAAAGTGAAGGCTTAAATGATGAACTTCTATTGCGTGTATGTTGTATTTGCTGCTGGCGTTATGTTGTATTTTATTTGCTTTTAAAATTTGCGACTGTATTCGTAAAGCACACGAGGAGATAGACTTGTCAACTTTATAGTCAACTTTTTGTCGTGCAACATTTTTTATTGTCATATGCGACAAAATGTGGCAAGTGATCACAGTGTCACTAACGACAAAAATTGGAATTAAATGTAATTTTCACACAAGGCTGGCCGCTACACATATGCACCATTTTTCACATAAAGTGGATCAGTTCGTCTAATTGTGCCACTGATTATGAATATGTAAGAATTTTTAAGAAAAAATGAAATCTGTGAGCTGTAGCGTATTTACAGACGCACATACACCGGACAGTGGTTTTTAGGGCATTTTTGCAAAAAGATACGCTATTAGGCTCACGATGACTGGCTGGCTGTATGTGACAGTGATAACTCGGCAACGGTAAGTCGTGGAGAGGTGGTTGATAGCTTATTAGAATGGTCTTGACGTCTAGGTAAGCTATCAAAAGAGTTTTTTTGGGTAAGTGTTGACTCAAGGGTGGTCCACCACATGCATGTCCATCACATGGACCAAAAAAATTTTATTCACCAAAAAGTCTTAAAATATCATGAAACGTCGAGAAAACATGTCAGAAGTGATTTTTAAAAATCCTAGACTTGATGCCAAGAAAACAGTAATAAAAGTATGTGAAATTTTGTTATCAAATATACTGATCTGTTAGGCAAAATACGCTCTAATCGTCCGACCATCCAAGGTGTCGAGATTGAAATATTTTATGGTTATAACTCGGGCATGGAGTGAATCAATTTTCATGAAAGTTGGATTGTTCAATCGCAAATTACAGGCGCCATCTAAAAATACTGGGTGTACATACGCTTTGATTTCGACAAAAGTGGAAAAAATTGAAAAAAAGAAAAACAATTCTTCGTGCGCCCTCTGGTGGCACCGAAGTCAAAATATTTTCAATGAAACTGCAACACTATTAAAATTTTTAAATAATTGTTTCAAAATAATTCCATCATGCCATTATATACTGTTTTTTGGAATTTTAAATTAAACACTTATTTATGTTACTACAAATGCGTTAAAGTGACGCATTTTTTCTAACTATTTTTCTATATTTTTATTTGTGAAAAACCGTAAATCCATTACATCACTTAGCAAAACATGGAAATTCCAATATCGTATAACCATAAGGAAGAGTATTAAAAAGTGACATTTATTTTTAATCATACACGCTTAAGGTAATTTATTTTTATCTTTTTTTCTATTTTTAACTTCATATCGCGTATTAATCGCATTTAAAACTTAATGATTTGATAATGAATGTTGATAAAAACTTAATAATTATTCTCTGAGAAAATCACTCAAAGATTAAGGAAAATGAAACGTAAAATAATTTTACAATAGACTTTTTCTTTCTTATAACAAGGAAAAATCTAGGGTTGATCACATGTTGATGCCTCAATTATATTTATATTCTTTTGTAGATTTGTAACATTTTTATTTCTTTTAAGTAATGATCTCAGTTTTAAAGATTTAAAATTTCGAAGATTTAAATTTCCAGGAAGTAGAGTTTTATTCGAAAAATTTGATTCTTTTTCTGTTTTACAAAAAAGTTATTTTACCAAAATTTAAACAAAAAATTTCAAAAACGGTGTACACCGTTCTCCAAAATATATTCCAAATGCATGCTCAAAATTGGCTCTGTAAGTTTGTTAATTTTTTTTTTTTTTTGATACAATTGAGTAATAATTCTATTATTGATTTGGTAGATCAATATTGGTTGATATTTTAAATTAAAATTAATAATTCAAAATTTAAAATCAAAACTTTTAACAACATAAGTTATTATTCCTTGATCGTTGATTTTGTTTAATCGATTTTAATGCGAAACTTTTTCTGCTTATCAACTTTATAAAGCTTGGGAAATTTGAAAAATTATTTCATTGCAATTATGGCATTTCCTAAGGTAGGTTGAGGTTTCAAAATTTAAAAGTAATTGAAATTTTTCAATATTTATTTCTTTAGTTTTCTTCAATAACTTGCCAAATTGGCATTCGAACATTTTCATTAAGTTCACGAGTTTTCAACACCGCTGGTCCATCATTAGCTCTTTCTGATGAACAGTGTGAAATTCAAGCTACAGCAAGAAAATTTGCACGTGAAGAAATAATTCCAGTTGCAGCACATCATGATAGAACTGGCGAATACCCATGGGAAATTTTGAAAAAAGCTAGAGAATTAGGCCTAATAAACTATTTTATTCCAGAACATTGTGGAGGTCATGGCTTATCAGTTTTTACAACAAGTTTATTAAATGAAGAGCTTTGTATGCAAATTTTTTATGTTTTTTAAAGACGTGATAAAATTTCTACAAATTTTTCATTATTTTAGCCTACGGTTGCAGTGGAATATGTTTAGCAATTGAAGGCTCCAATTTAGGACAAATTCCACTAGTTTTAAGGGGAAATCAAGAACAACAAAAAAAGTATTTAGGCAGATTAATTGAAGAACCACTACTTGCTGCATGTGCTGTTACAGAACCATCAGCTGGTTCTGATGTCAGCGGCATCAAAACAAAAGCAGTAAAGAAAGGTGATGAATATATTTTAAATGGACAGAAAATGTGGATCACAAATGGTGGTTTAGCAAACTGGTATTTCGTACTTGCAAGGACTGCTGAAGATCCCAAAACACCACCATCGAAAGCTTTTACTGGTTTTATTGTTGAGGTAAAAATTTATTTATCATGAAAAAAAATTTTTTAGCGCATTTTTGGAACAACAATGCAGCTTATACATTCACTTTGGCTGGCTGGCTGTCCCTCTGAGATCTCGAAAAACTACAGTAGCTAGCGACTTACGGTTTGTTGTGTTAGATTTGTGCTATCAAGTTTTTGCGACGTTTATTTATATTTCTGTCACCAGTCATATTACTTGGGAAAATTACGAATTATTTTTCAATTTGAAAATTGTAAAAAAAATTTTTTTGTCGCGCATTTCGTTTTTCGTTGAGTTTTTTAGTGGAACTACTTTAGTCAAATTTTTTTAGTTATTTTTTGAATTTGACTCAACCTGAACATAATATTTCATAAAAACAAATAGAAAAGTCTAAAACGATAAAAAATCACTCGAAACAGTTACATAACTCAAGTAGAGTTTTATGGATTATATTTTCATATAAACAATTTAAATACAATTAAGAATTTCTGCTAAATGATTGATTTTCGCTACAACTTAAACTGGTAATTAATCATTTGAAACTAAAAAGCTTTTGAAAAATATAAATTTGACTCGCAATGGTGCTACACAGAGAAAAATATTTTATAACTGGCATAAAGTTTTTTAGGTTTGTCCCTATAAAGTCAAATTTATTAACCTTAAAAAGAAAATTTATAAGTGTTATAAATTTTTTTATGACAGTTATAAAAACATTTATTACTGTTATAAAACTTAAAATATCAATGAAAAATCAACTCGATCCATATATTTTAAATTGTGAATCTATTTTCATTAAAATGAATCTGATAATTCCGTAATTTGTAAAAAACACTGATCTGGACACAAAAAATGCGCTGTAATATTCCGATCTGCCAAACGGGTACTTGGTCACTGGTTTTTATTTATAACTTCATATTATTGTAGAATTTCTATTCATATATTTACCCTCTTATAATTTGATAATATATTAAGATAAAACTCTGATAATTTTTTATGATTAAAAATCAAGCAAATATTATGGAAAGTGAAACGTAAATAAAAATTTTACTTCGGTGTCTCAGCATACCAGAGTACTACTTTTTTATTAATAAAAAAACGCTCTTTAAGCATTTTTCTCTAAAACTTTGCTTGGAAATATGTAAATATCTGATAATATATTAAAAATCTCTGAATTACTCGTTTATATAACCACTCGCATGAAAATTAGACAGTCTTAGTTTGCGATATGCTCAAGTTAAGGAAACGAAGCGATTTTAATGATTTTTTAACGAGTAATGATGAATTTTTTAATTATGGTAAGAATATATACAATAAAATTTTTGCTGATTCTGTTAACTCAATGTTATATCAAAAATATCAATTTGAAATCATCTATACATATTAGGGATTAGTTTTATCATTTTACACACTTTAAACTATTTCATAATAATGAACTTCTATCAAAAACTATGATAAGATAAAGTTTTACTATAAAAATCACTGCAAGTTTATATAACTAAGGTCAGTTTTGTGCAAAAATCAAAGAAAAATGTCGAGACAAATTTCAATTCTTGAATTTTATAGTGGAAAATGTGTGTTTATAACAGGTGGCACTGGATTCATTGGCAAAATGATTGTAGAAAAATTACTGAGATCTTGTCCAGAAGTTGATACAATTTATCTTCTTGCAAGAGCTAAAAAGAACAAAACAGCATCAGAGAGAGTTCAAGAAATCACAGATTCGCCACTTTTTGATGTCATTCGTGCAAAAAATGCAGAAGCACTCAAAAAAATTTCTTTAATTGAAGGCGACATTTCAAAAGAAAATTTAGGAATGTCAGAAAGTGATCAAAAATTATTTTGTGAAAAAATTAATATCATAATTCATTCGGCTGCGACACTTAACCTTCAAGAACCAATAAAAGTTGCAGTGGCTACAAATTTGCAATCGGTGAAAGAACTTATGAATTTGGCAAGAAAAGTGAAGAAACTTGATGTGAGTGAAATTTAAAAACTTTTTCTTCAAAATTTTAAAAAACATTTTTTCTGCAGTCTTTTGTGCATGTTTCGACAGCTTACACAAATTGGTTTGAAAAAGATGTGAAGGAAATTTTTTACAAGCCGAATTATGATCCGAACAAAGTCATTGAAATGTGTAAAACGCTGAGTAATGAAGAAGTAGAAAAGGTCAATTTTTCTTATCAATATAAATTTTATCCTTATCTTAAAAATTTTTTTTTCAATTAGATGATTCCAACACTTGGAAAACACAAGAACACTTATACTTTTTCTAAATCACTAGCAGAATATCTTATGTCACAAGAGGGCATTGACTTGCCACTTACGATCGTTAGACCATCAATGGGTAAGAATTTTTTATAGTTATTAATTAAAAAAATTGTCAATATTTTTTAATAAGTTATTTCAAGTTTGAATGAACCATTTCCTGGATGGATTGATAATTGGGCAGGTCCTTCTCCATTTGTATTTATGACAGCAAAAGGTCTTTTCAGACATCCACATATGAGAAGAGATGTAAAACTTGATGTTATTCCTGCTGATTTGGTAATGTACAAAAATTTATTTTACTTCAAACATAGAAATATTACTGACATAAATTTTGCTCAAATGAATGTTTTAAAAAACATAAAAGTGCACTTTATGACAATAAAAAAAATTTCATACAAATATTAGCGCATTTTTGGAACAACAATACCACTTATATCTTCACTTTGGCTGGCTGGCTGTCCCTCTGAGATCTCGAAAACTATAATAGCTAGCGACTTACGGTTTTTTGTGTTAGATTTGTGCTTAAAAGTTAGTGCGGCGACGCTTATTTATATTTCTGTCACTAGTCATATAACTTGGGAAATTGCGAATTAAATTTCCTATTGGAAAATGTAAATAACGCCAAGTTGACTGCGATCAAAAAATTTTTCAGCTGCGCGCAGCCAACTTCGCGTATTTTGAATTTGACCGTTATTTTCAAATCAAGACAACTCCGAGAGTTTCAATAGATTAGGATTATTAGCAGCAATTAGATTACTCGAGTTTTTATAAAATATATTTCTATATGAAAATGAAAACAAAACAAGAAGTTGCTAAATTCTTAATTGACTGCTATTTCCTAAAACTTAATTTCAATTATTTCATTCGAATTCTCATAAATCCTACAAATGAAATTTCCTATACATTTGAAATTTACTTTAACCAGTATATCTTATCACATGAATCTTTTTTACAAACGCATCTAATATTTCTGTAATTGTTATAAACTCTGATCTAGGCACCAAAAATGCGCTTAAGTACACCGATCTGCAACACGGGTACTTGGTCACTGGTTTATTTCATACATACTTATTTAAAATTATTTATATTTTTTCAAAGACTGTCAATATGGTTTTGGCTGCTGGATGGAAAGTTGGAACTGATCCAAATGCAAGAAATTCAGTTCCTGAAATTTACAATTGCACAACAAGCTCGAATAATCCAATATTATGTAAAGATTTGTTTCAAGGTTTTGTTGATATAGGAAAAAAATATCCATACAGTAAGTTAAAAAAATTTTATCCAAATTTAAAGAAATAAACGAAAGTTTCGTTTTAGGTGACACAATTTGGTATCCAAAAATGAAATTTTATCATTCAGCTTTGGCTTCTCAATTTTTTTCTTTTGCATATCAAAAAATTCCAGCATATTTTGTTGATTTTGTAATGAAACTTTCAGGAAAGAAACCAAAGTAGGAAAACTTTTAAGCTTTTTTCAACAGTATTTTAAATTTTTTAAATTTTTAGGCTCATAAAAACTTTAAACTTCAGTTATAATAACTATAATAATATAAAATGGGTACCAACAAACAACCTCGTCTTTTATAGTGAAAATCCACAAAAAATTTTAAATGCCATGAATCCAAAAGATCTGCAAGTTTTTGACTTTGATGTGAGAAAAATTAATTGGCAAAAATACATTGAAATCTATCATTTTGGATTACGAAAGCATTTGGCAAATGAAAAATCAGAAAATTGGCCAGCTTTGAGGAAAAAAGTTCAAAGGTGAAAATTTCTTTAAAATAATTAAAATTTTCTAAAAATTTTTTTAATTTTAGACTTAAGTACATTCATTACATAGTGACTGGATCGATGATTGCTGGATCATTGTTTTTACTCTACAAAAGTCAAAATTCATTCCAAAAGAAAAAGGAAAATAATGAAATAAAGTCTTAAGAAAATATTGAACAAGTTAAGAATAGTTAAAAATGTAAATGAATCAAAAGCTTTCTTCAAATCAGAGTCCGAAATCGCTTCATGAGTAACTAAAAATCAATTTAATTTACTCGAGTAAATTTAGCGGATTTTTAGTTACTTGTAAATAAAATTTAAAACTATTGCGGACTCTGCTTTAAATATATCACATTTTTGTACTTTTTTTAATTTTTGAATGTGTTCATTGCCAAATTTCAGGTCTAAATTTGTCATCGTTCGCCTTTAAGTTTGTTTATTAAGTTTTGTTATAGCTTTATAAAAAACAATAAATTAAAATTTATTTTTTTTTAAATTTTGGTTTTTTAGATCAGTAAAAATGATAAAGTTTTTATTATCTAAATCTCTTGACATTTGAAAACATTTTCAAACGTGGTTATTTGCTAATGTGGAAAAATTTATGTTTTTTTGCAATAATCTAAACACGTATTTTGAGTTATTTAATATCAATAAAATAACAAATATTTTATAAAATGGAAGACATAATTCAAAGTAAATTAACTTGCTGATGTTGGAACAGAAAACGACAACTCGAAAAAAAGCTTGTTTACCGTTAAATAATTGACGCCGCTATGTCAGTTATTTATCGATCCTTCTTAAAATCATTCAGAACAATATCAAATTCAGGACATATTTAGATTTTTTAATTTTTTTTTAAAGTAAAAGAAAAATTTTAAAAACATTACCGAAATCGAAATTAAAATTTCATTCCTTATACTTAATTTCAAATTAAAACTTTTGTATTATAACTTAATAATAAAAATTACAAATTGAATTAGTCGATACGAATAAAATTATCATTGCCTTGTTTTTGTAGGTTTATAAAACTCGATTGCAAAGTACTCGTGAGAAAGATCGGAGAACTAAATCGCATTTTGTTATACTGAAACATGTTGATAAATAGATTATAAAGTCGAAAACATTCAAAGTTTAAATTGCCTACACTTTTTTGGATGGATGAATGAAACGATGAATTGGAAATTCTGCCACAACACGTAAAAATATAAAGAGTTATCCAGGAAAATTCAAAATAAAATTTTAGCGTTATTATTAGTTGTTTGGATGGAACGAAAGTTGTCGGCTAGGAAAACTTTCAGTACGTAAAATCTCAACCAAAAACTATCTCAGATATTTCAGCCGAAATTTTCCCAACCTAAAATTTTCGGCTGCATTTCAAAAGTAAAATCCTAACCGAAAATTTTATTTTCCGAAAGTTTTCGGCTATATCTTTTAAAAAAATATGATAATTCTACCAAAAAATTTTAGGCTGTAAGAGATAAAATTCAGCAAAATTTTTTCGGCTGGATGTTTTGAATAAATTTCTGGCCGAATTTTCTCAGCTGAATGTTGAAGAGAATATTAGCTGAGTTTTGATTTAACATTAGCCAATTTTTATGTTTGAGAGAGAAGACTATATCTTGTTCTTTAAGTAAAATTCAGCCGAAAATTTTCTTAGCCGAAAACTTTCGTTTCATTTGAATAACTTTTTTCTTTAAAATTTATTTTAAATATACACTAGAGGAAATTGAAATAGCCCACCCTTTTAAAAATGAATTATCTCAAATTGTATAATATTTCACCCAACATTATACATGGTTAGAATCGTCTCTTCAAAACACACATTGCACAATGATTCATTCTTGGAATAATCAATTACTAAAAGTTTTATGAGCAAATGAAAAAATTTTTGGGGGAAATTGAAATAGCCCACCCAAATAAGATTTCATTTTGTTCGTTTCTACTTAATAACTTGCTCTCAATTTTATTAAAACTTTATTCTTCTATTTAATATTAATTTTTTAAGAGCATTCTGAAAAAGTTATGATGTTTATATCGATGAATTTTAAATTTTCTAAAATAGGTCCATTTTTGCCATTTTAATTTGATAGAACATCATGCGGCTTGTTCTGAAATACTATTTCGGTCTATTTTTACATGCCATTCATGCCCATCATAGTATTATTGCATGAAATGCAGTGTATATTGAGATATTGCATTTTTGAAAATCAAAAATGTTTGTTTACTCTCTGTTTCTCGTCAATTATTCTTTTCATGAATTTTTTAGCTTATATTTGAATAATGCAGCATAAAGATAGATTGATTCTGCATTCATTGAGTATTTTTTACAATTTTTCTGATGCTTGGTTTTGATTATGCAAACAATTTTATCCTATGTACGTAAATTTCAGACATCCTGAAAATAGCATTTTTAATGAATTTTCATTAAATTCTTTCTTCAAAGGTAAGAAAACTGTTATATTTTGAATAAAGTTTTATCAAAGTTTTTTAGGCTAAAATATGTTAGCTTTATAACAACTGGAACCTTAATTGCTGGATCATTGTTGTTGCTAAACAAAAGTCGTAATTTTATTACAAGTAGAAAAGACAATCAAGAGATGCAACAGAAATAATTTAAGTTAATTTAAGCAGTAAATACAGAACAATTTCAATTGATCTATTTAACAATCAGGAATGAAAACATTATGCAATAAATAATATTTGTAATTTTTAATTTCATAATTTTAATAAAAATATTTTCTCAGGTCATTAATATAAATTTTTGATAAGTTCAATTAAAAATTATCGAAACATCAAAACTCACAGATAAAACCACAAATTTCATCACATTTCAATAATTGGTTAAAAATTTTTTGATCCACTCAATCAAATTGCACTCAGTATCAAAATTTTCAAACTGATATATCAGAATAATTTCATTAAATCAATAAAAATATTTATGAAATTAATCAGAACGTGAGAGTTGAAGTGAAAAATTTAAAAAATTAAATTCATTTTCACCATTCACACTAATCTCTTATGTTAACATTTAAAGTTGCCCATCCATCACTTCAGCCCTTGAATTTAACAGACATAAAAGCATACTCATACATGCACATATAAAGATAATGGCTGTAAATCTATTTGAAAGGTCATTAAGGCTTCATTGCTTGTTTCGCTTTATTTTTTATGGATATTTTCTCTTTTGGTTTTATGAAAAAAGAGACATGTTGTTCACCAGTGAAAATTTTTTGAATTTTCTTTTGTTTTTAAAAAAAAAGAAGTTTGACATTAATAAGTATAGTTTTTAGAAAAATAGTTTTTGGAATGACGAATTTTTTTTTTGACAAAACGCTGAAATGAAAGAAAGAAATATCAAAATTTTATTACAAAATTCATTTAAAATTTTTAAGAAATTTATTAAAAAGAATTTGATTGGCACATTTTCAAAAACGCAACAAGAAGTTTTTATTTTCAAAGAATTACTCTATTTTCTACCCTCATTCCATCCCATGCATTTTTCTTCTTTCATTCTCTCTTGTCTGCAATAAAAATTCTTTTTAAATAAGCAACAATTTTGTTTTTCTCTCTCTCTCTTTCTCGTTCACATGGGAAATTGAATGAAAATTAAAGGCAGAACTGAGTTGAGGCAATCAAGTGAAAGCATTTGTAGGAAGAATTAAGGCATGAGGCGGAGGTGAAAAGAGAAAGATTTATGTTTCAAGTCAAAGCAATAAAAGCATCATTAAGAGAATTAAAATGGAATTTAATGCCATTGTGAGCATCAGCTTGTTGTAAGTTTTAACATCTCACTAGAAAGATACATGGCAGATGTTGGAATAAAATGAACTCGAAATGTGACTGACATTAGAAGATGTTGGGAGAATTTTTTTAAATAATTGACTTTTTTTGGATTTAACATTTTCAAAAATGGTTTTTTATGCAATTGAAACTTTCTACAACTTCATTTTTCTTGTCATATTAACTAAGCTCTTTCTGTATTCTGATAATAATAAACAAGTACGAAAAACATCATAACAAAGATGATGATGTGAAAATTGGGTGATAAACAGAAAAACATCGACTCACTTGCTCATAAATAATAATGGACAATAATGATAACAAGTGTGAGTGAAAGGATAAGTAAAAGACATGAATGTGAAATGAAATTCAATAACAAGTGTCATCGAGAAACACTCAGTTGATATGTTTTTATGTTTATTATGATTAAAGACATGTCAATGATGATAAAATTACAGAGTTGATATATTGAATAGAAAATTATTTTTATGTTGTTGTTTTTATGTTAAGTAATGGAAAATTACTCATTTTTTTACAAGATTTACATATTTTATACAGACAGTGCCTTTTAAATTTTGATCGCTTTAAAAATAACAAAATGTTATGGTAAAAATGAAATTTGTCATTCAAAAAATTGATATTGATCAAATTTTTTATCTAAATTTTCATTACGAACTAAAAAGGTTACAAATATTTTATTACATTTTTCATATAAAACGGTCTTCAATTAAAAGAATCAAATTACTTTCACTTATTTTCCATAAACATATTTACTCTTTCAATAATCCAATTAACACTCAATCGATGTCATTTCTAATATCATCATTCTCATTTGTGCTTCATTGAACAAGCAATAAACATTTCATTTGCACTTTCTTTTTAATCATCAATATTGAATCATATGAGTTTTTATATATTAAACTAAAAATTATATTGATAGCGTGAAATTGATAAAATACAAGTTTTAATATCTTCCAAAATCCCTTAATATTTAAAATTCAATTAAAAAAGCTGAAATTGCTCAATTTTTCTACAAAGCTCAATAAACTTTTTTATAATAAATACTTTTTTTCTCTCAATCAAACACAAACGCAAAATTCCCCCTTCACTTTTATTTCAGCTTTTCGGCATTTTTTATTTGATTTTATAATCAATTGAGTCAATGAGCGGTGAGATTAGATGAGAATTTGCATAAAATTTAGTTTTAGTCACGGCTTTGTAGAACAAAAAAGTGTTTTTTGATTGTGCTTTCATAAATTGATGAAAAATTAATTCAGAAATAATTAAAAATTCATATTTCAATATTCAATTGACATCTGATAATGAAGTGGTATAAATTGCAATAAAATATTAATGTTTAATGACTTTTAATAAGTTTTGAAATGAAAATTAAATTTTTGAAATGCTCGTAAAAAAATTAATTCATAAATGAAACTGTATAAGTGTAAAAAATAATAAATTTATCGTGATAATATCAGAAATCAATCAATCATAATAAACTGTATTAAATTACATTAAAAAGCTCAAAAATGACACTTTTCAGGTAAATAATTGAATTCTTATTTAAAAACATTAATGAAAAAAGTTTCAATAAAATTTGTTGATGTTGTATTTACTTTTATGTTGAAATTCTAATCATTTTTTAAGTCAATTTTTAAACCTTTAGACAAGGATTGAGAACTCTCAACTTACAGTTCATCCCTTGCTTTTAATATTAAATTATTAATTTCAATAACGAAGAAATTAGGCAAAAGAACTTTGTGTTTTTGTTACTTTTAATTATATAACGTGACTTTTGCTTTGCGAAAAATAAATAAATTCTTATAAATTTTAATGTCATGTATAACAGTAAAATTGTTGTTCCTAACTAGAATTCTTTCCTTTTCTAAAATTTTCTCTTAATTTATTTGAATAAATTTAGAAAAGTTCTTTTAAATGAAAATATTTTCATGGAATTTTAATTCCTTTCTTTAAATATCATGCTTGAGTGTCATTATGAATGATTAGACTATAAAAAATTTAAAAAACTTAAGAAAAACTGATAAACAATTTTCAAAAAACAAAGAACCTAAAATAATGAATTCATTTTCATTTATCAAAGAAATTTAATTCTTGTCAGTTCTAAAAAGAAAAATTAATTTTAATAAATATGTCAAAATTTTGAAAAAAGTATGTCACTAAAATTGATGCAATGACCATTGACCTTCAAAATCTATAAAAAATTATTTCAGAAATTCAGACTCGTCATATACACTGCAGACAATTTTCATTACCGAAAAAAATTTAATTTAATATTTTTGACACCCCAATTTTTATTTCATCTTCTTCTTACTTTTATTTTATGTTCAACATCATCATTTTGACTGACAACGTGTGTATATGCAACAAATACAATTGTAGATTTCTAATTTTTACACTCGCAATTGACAAAACAATTACGTCATCACAATCATTTGGAATTACATTAGATTGCACATATCGAATGAGTAGAATACCCTGGCCAATTGTTGGTGCTATATATGAATGCTACATTGAAAGCGATCTTTTTATAACTCACTCAAAAATGCCAATTAAAGAAGCAACTGGTGACCATTTGAGTTGGAAAAATGAAGAAAAAGTTATTGGATTTTATGTGAGATCAGCTGAAGTTATTTATTTTCCAAATAATCTCGAGAAAATTTTCCCAAATCTTCGACTTATTGCAATCGCGATGTCACACTTGCGTGAGATAAAACAAAGACATTTGATGCCATTTGACCAACTTCAATATCTAAGTCTTTTTGATAATGATGTTGAAGTTATTGAGAAACATCTTTTTGCCCATAATCTTTTACTTGAAGCAATTGACCTTCGTGAAAATCGAATTTTGAAAATTCATGTCAATGTTTTTGATTACCTCATTAATTTGCATCTTCTTTATCTTTCTGATGCTTTTAATAGCTCTTGTGTGTCATTTGATGCAAATGTAAGAGAAGAAGTTGTTAGGCTCATTAATGAACTCAAAGAAGAATGCAATGAACGTGCAATTATGAGAGTATCGATTTATGAAAAGAGTGGAAACAAATTGGCTAATTTGACAATTGTTGGTGGTGAAGATTCAACTATGGTTCCTGCAAGCGGATCGAGATTACAATTTAAAGTTATTTTTTGGCTTTTTGTTGTATGTTTGTTAATTAAATGAAGGAGAAATAAAGTAAATAATTTAAAATATAATTTTTTTGTTGAATTATTTAAGAAACAAAAAGCTTTCAAAATAAAATTGGTGTGGTAAATCTGCACACGTTTTTGATTTAACAATTTTTTATTTATTTCAGAAGATAAAATTAAATATTTGAAATGTTTATAAGAATTCAATAATTGTTTTAAAATATTAAAAAGTAGATTTTATTAAAAAAATATTTTTAGTACAAAGTTAACGGATTTTAAAATTCAAATTTGTACTTAGAACTTTTTTCAGATTTTTGCATCATTCTGAAATGATGCGAAAAAAAGTTTTTGTAAATAAAAACAAAAAATTTATAGAAAAATTCTTTAAAAGTAAAGAAATTTAAAAATTAACACAGAAGTTAATGTAAATATGGTTGAAGATGGAGAAGTAACTTACAAAAAGGTTAAAAAACTGCAAAAATGTTTCTTTTTTTTTTTGTTAAATTAAAAATTTGTGAAAACCAAGATTAAAATTGATTTTTAATTAATTAAATCTTAAATCTTTTAAACATATTGTTCTTCAAATTTTTAGACAAAAACAACACGTCCAAAAGCTGTCTATTACTGGACAACTGCTGATGTAATAAAATGGTACCGTCGACATTGTGCTGAATATGGTAATGAGTATGAAGATCTTTTTGTAATGCATGACATCACAGGACGAGCATTATTGAGACTCAATGACAACAGTTTAAAACGAATGGGAATCAAAAATGATGTTGATCGTGAAGCGATATTAAAAGAAATTTTAAAGCAAAGATTAAAGACAGATATTATGGAAATTAAAGAATTAGAAAATATGAATAATGTCTATGAAAATTATTTTGGTCAAAATTAGAAAAAGTCAAGACTAATTTAAAGGAAAAATACAAATTATTAACTAAAATTGCAAAGCTTGACAAATTAAAAAGTTTGAATAAAAAAATTTTTTATTTACATTTTGAATGTTTTTAAAACTTATCGATAAAATAAAAATTACTTTCTAAATTTTATTTTAAACTGTTTAAATCACAAAATACTCTAATAAATAAAATGCCAGATTAAAATTCAGCATGATCATTAGAAATCATTTCTTGAGTGTATTTAAATTTAAAAATAATTTCATCTTGATCATCAAAAAAAGTAACACATCCCATGTAAGTACCAGATGGAAATTTTGAGATAAAACCTTTTAGATCAACATAGAGATTAAAAAAATTCACCATGTCCTAAAATTTATTTTTATCATTTATATTTAACTTATTTACATAAAAATTGTTACCTTATATGGACACGAATGAAGTAAAGTTTTAAAATTTGGACTCATAAAACCAATGATCCATTGAAACATAGGATTATCTGCAGTTCCATTAAGAACTTCACAAACATTAAAAGTCACATTGATGATTGTTTGATAAAAATTTGAACGAACTTTGTAACTAATTTCATAATTCATAACAGCTTTGAAAATTGGTCTTGTAAGCTTCACTTGAATACTCATTGTTGTATTCTTTTGATTATAAGTTTTTATGTAACATTTAAAATTTGAGACAGATTTCAAAGTTGAATTACATTTAATACTTGTAAACCTTATTATTGGTTCTGCTCCTGGTCTTGCTGAAAATGTTAAATTTATTGAAAAATAAATCAAAATAAACAAAAGTAAAAATTTATAAGAAATCATTTTTTCTAATTTTTAAACAAACACACAAGTAAAAGAAAATGGTAAACAAAAAATGGAAAACGTGAAGTTAATTTTTATTTGATTTGATTTGGCAAATTTCAATAATTACAGGAAATAAAAGTTTTTACACTTAAATTTAAAATAATTTTTAATTGCCTGTTAAAATTAATTAAATTATTTTAATGAATAAAAGTTAGTGCTTTTTAAAATGTTAAAACACTCAAAATAAATTAGTTTCATTTAGTGTTTGCTTTAGCTGCTTTTTTATTTTAAAGGATAGCTTTTTAATTTAATATTGTCAGCAAAAAGATTCAATAGAATTTTTTCTTCCTTCTTTAATTCATAAGCAGTATTCAATAAGATGTTGCTGATACAAGGATTGATTACAGTTGTTGCAATAATTTACGTCACAGTTGATACAATCTGTGCACTTTTTCCACTAAATCAGGTAAAAAATTTAATAAAATACTTAAATTACTTTAAACATTTTTTTTATTTTTCAGCTTCAATTACGACAATTCGCCAAAAATTTTATAATGTTTTAAATTCATTTTTTAACTCGTTCATAAAGCAATCAATTTGAATTTCTGCATATTTTTTTATTCCTTTAATCCAAATTTCCTTTTCTGCATTCAAAATTTCATCACTGAATTTTTCATTTGCCATAACTATAAATTTCAAAAACATCAGTCGTGAATAATCAAAAGGCATAAATGTTTCTGGTTCACAAATTGTTAAATTGTAAATACTTTTATAAACCATGTGAGTACTTTCAATATCTCTTTGATTTTTATTGTAGGCAACTTTCAAAACATCCGAGCAAACTTTATCATTTTCATTGTCAAAGTCAGCATTAAAATTATCAAGTAAAGCTGAACTCGGGTCGTAAGTTGATAAGGCTTGTTTGAAGCACTTGATCTTGGCTGCGTAATCTAAATTGACTTCTTGATCAATATTCGCTTGAAATTCTTCCCAAATTCTATTTGTTGTACACAACATCGTTAAAACACGGAAAACTTCAAAACGTTTGTCATAATTTTTTTCAATTGCTGTGTCATCAAATTCCTTTGGATAGTTGTTTGGTAAATTTTCTATCCGAGTTTTTTTAATCATGCAATCACGATCAGCTTTAAGAAAGTTTTTTTTGTAATATGCAAGTACTAAATTTAAATTATCTGGATTTTCATCATAAGCTTTGTAAAGTGAGTTGAAATATTTTAAAAGATTTTGTTGCAATGTTTGTGAATTAATGGAACAAAAAATTGTAAAAAACAATAAAACAAAAAATTTTGTTGACAACATTTTAGTTTGATGGTTAAAATGTGACTGAAAAATAGGGAGACTTTGAAATTTGTTTTATTGATAATGAAACAAATTTTTTTCAAAAAGAAGGAATAAATCAACTAAATTGAGAAAAAGACAAAAATCCAGGATTATTCACGTAGCGTTTTTCTGCGCTTTTTCCTTGTAAAGTCACTTTTTTGAGCTCTTTAGCACTTATTTGTGCTTTTTTAAGCTTTTATGAGCTTTCTTACGATGTTTTGAGAATTTTAACCTACGTGAATAACCCTGGGAAAAAAATATATATATCCACAACTTGATTTGAATTGAAATGTTCTAAAAAGTAATAAAACCAAAGACTTTTTATATTTTTTAAATTTATTTTGACAATTTCATAAACGTTTTAGCAAATAATTTTTAATTTTTAAATTCATTTCTCAATTCCCTCATAAAACAATCAATTTCAATTTCTGCATATTTCTTTATTCCCTTTACCCAAATTTCCTTTTCTGCATTTAAAATTTCATTAGAAAATTTTTCATTTGCCATAATAACAAATTTCAAAAACATTAATTTTGAATGATCCAATGGTAAAAATTCTTCTGGATTACAAACAGTCAAATTGTAAATATTGTTGTGTACTTCATGAGCAACTTTAATCCACATTTCATTTTTACTTACTGCAGCATCTAAAAATGTTTCACAATCATCTTTAATGTCAAGACTTGCTTCGAAACTATCAATCAGCGGTGAATTAGGTTCAATTTCTGATAAGGCTTGTTTGAAACATTTCAAGTTTGCTGCATAGTTTGGTTTCTCTTCTTTATGGATTTTTTCTTGAAATTCATTACTTATTTCGTTTTCAATGCATAACTGAAGTGAAATACGAAAAATTTCAAATCTTTTATCACCTAACACTTCTAGCATTGAATCGTCAAACTTTTGTTGATCATTTTGTAAGTTATCAATTTTTAATTTTTTCTTCAAACATTCTCGATCAGCTTTTATTGCTTTTATTTTGAAATCAGAATTTGGAATTGTATCATTCTCAAATGCTCTATAAAGAGTGTTGTAATATGTGAGAAGGTTTTCTTCTAATGTTTCAGAACTTACAAAATTTATAATTAAAACAACCAAACAAATTAATTTAATTAAAAACATTTTTGTTCTTTATAGCTTGACTGTTGAAAAAAAACTGAGAAAAACCAAAAATTTATTAAAAAATCTGAATGATTCAGGGTTTGAAAATCATTTATTATTGTAAGCTTTATAAATAAATAGAATTTTAATAAATACAATAATTATTCTGAGTGATTCAAAATTTGAATTAGAAAGAAATTTAAAATTTGTTAAATTATGAAAAATTTAAAAAAATTTTGCTGAATCAATTTAACAATTTATTTAAATTTCTTTCAAATTTCCACAAACATTTTATCGAAAATATTCACAAAAAAATTCTTTTTAAAAATCATTGAAGATGTCATTATCTTCTAGCTCATATTCTTCATCATCACCAAAATTATCACCATAATCTTCAAAATTTGTTGTTAAAGTTCCTGTTTTTGGTTTGATTGGAGGCTAAAAATAATGAAGGAAAAAATTATTTTAGTTTGTAAGCTTAAATGAATTTATCAAAATTGGAATGTAAATTTATAACAAAGTTGGTAAGAAGCTGCAGTTAAAAGCAGCTTTCCAACTCTGATTTATAATCATAATTATTGAAACTTGCTAGTTTACAAGTTACTTAATTCTTTTAAGACTTACATCATATTTTCTGTTATAAACATCAGTCCAATTAACTTCACTAAACCATCTGTGTGATTTTATATCTTTTGCACCATTACGCATGCATCCCAATCTTTTGGTTCTGTAAAAATTTAAAAGAAAATTAGTAATGATTTTTTAGAGATTGTTTGGAACCAAGAAAAAAAGATATTTTGCAATAAATGCCAGAATGTGAAAGCATTTTTTTTAGTTTGCAGCTAACTAAATTTCAATTAAAAATATATTATTATTTGAATGAAAGTTAATCACATTCCTGTCGAAAATTTTTGATCGACTAAATTTTGTATAAATGTTATGAAACATTTTTCGATTTTAAATAAATTCGGGTTATATACAATGAAAAAAATCTTTTTTATAAACTCAAAAAAAGCAAACGGGACTAAATTTAATTGTTTTTCTTTTGACTCTCTTGGATTTTATAATTTTCATATGGTCTAAAATTTAATCAAAAAAAAGTTTTTTACCTATCAACAGTCAAAAGCTTCTTAATGAGATCCTTGGCAACCAAATCAAAATTCTTTGGCCATTCAATTTTTCTGTTCAATATTAAATCTTGAACTGCATAAAAATCTTCGCCTCTAAATGGCGGTTTTCCAACTAACATTTCAAAAATCAAAATTCCAAAAGCCCAAAAATCAACACCTTTGTTATGTCCTCGATTTTGAATAATTTCTGGTGCAAGATATTCCATTGTGCCACAAAGTGTCCACGTTCGATCTTTAAGTTTTTTACTAAAGCCAAAGTCTGTGATTTTTAAATGTCCTTCATGATCAAGCCTAAAATAAAAATTTTTATAAATTAATTTTGAAAAAAAAAAAATTCAATTTTTTTACATCAAATTTTCAGGTTTCAAATCACGATAAATAATTGATAATGAATGCAAATATTCCAGAGCCAAAAGAATTTCACGAGCATAAAAATTTGCTGTTGGACTGTCAAATTTTTTGATTTTCCTTAAATATGAAAATAATTCGCCACCATCAATGAATTCAAAACCCTAAAAGAAATTTGTTAATAAAAATTAGGTCAAAAATTAATTTTCTTAAATTTTACCAAATAAATATTTTTAAGATCTCGAGCAAAAAATCGCCTGTAAAATAATTTGTCAATTGTAATTATCAAAAAAATATTAATTTTTAACTCACATTGACACAATGAATGGATGACTAATTTCAAGTAATATGTTCCTTTCACTTTTGACATGTTCGATTTGCTTTTTATTCACGATGTGATGAATCGACAAAACTTTGATGGCGTAGAAAGCATTTTCATTTATCTCTTTGCAAAGCACCACTTTACCAAATGTGCCGGTGCCTGTCTCGAATGAACGATAGCGTGGAGAAAAAGAAAAAAAAGTGAAATAAATAAAATCTTGCTGTCTGCGCTAATAACTTAATTGATTAATAAATCAGAAAAGCATATATGAGGAAGAGGCGTGTAGTAAATAAGAAAATTGTGAGTTATTTTTGGACGATTTTCAATTTTATTTTCCTCTCAATGTGAGATGATGATGATTTTGATGAGAGAAGTATAAGAAGACTTTGTGGAGACTTTTGGGTGGTTTTTACGTTTTGATGAGCAATCATCACATGTGGTTGCGATTTTTTTATGTTCCAGAGTGTAAAATGAAAAATTGTTGAGATAATTTTAATATTTTTATTAGATGTAGAGAGCAAAATGATTGAAGTTTTGTAAACACTTTTTGATTTTTCTTCTCTTTTTTTTTAAAAAAATCTTATGATTTATTTCCACGAACAGTTTTGTACATTTCTCATGAATTTTTACTTTTTAAATTTGCTTATTTTTCATGGTATGAAAGAAATTTTTGATAATTTTGAAATTTTTAATTTTTGAATAATTTAAAAAAAATTCTTTGATTTTATCAAAATTCTACTGAAGATTAAGTAAAATAGACTTTTATGATTGAGGCAAGAAAAACTGCTTCTAACTAACAAAATATATGAATTTTAAAAAAGTTTATAAAATAACTGGTAAACCTATAACTTTTGGCTTCTGTTGGCAATGTTTTCTAAGCAATAAAAAACTTTTCTTTCATTACTTTGTCGACGTCAATCAATAGTAATCTAATACAGATTTAATACAGTTTAAATAATTTTTATAACTGAAATTTCAAACAATGCAGCTGTTAACGACAGCTGATAATTCTTTCTTTATTTCTTTGACTTTTTGTGAAATTTTAATAAAATTAAATGATTTAAATATTTTTTATAAGCATTTTTATTTAGCTTATTGTATAGAAATACTGAGTTAAATTTAATTCTTCAAAAATCTTCTAGAAAACAAAAACTTCTCATGTCTTGACTATTACTAAAAACATTTTATGGATGCTAATTGTTTTTTGTATCTTCATTTCTCATATTGCTATAGCATAGTGCTTAAGCAAAAGTAAAGAGGTAATTTGAGTAAACAACAAACCTTCACATAATAACTCTTAATAGTGTAATCAAAGCATTCATTTAAAGTTAAATATTTTTTTAAAAAGAAATCAAAATAAACTCATAAAACTTTTTCTAAACACTTAATTTAAAGTTTACATTTCTTTTTTCTATGATTATTTTTAAAAATTTTCATCAACTTATTTTTCCAGAGAAAAAGTCTGTCTTTCGCTAAAAAAACTTCACCCACTCACATCACAACTTTCTTTTTCCTATCCACAATGTGATATTTCTTGGAAGCACGCCATCATCATCATCGTCACAAAGTCAAATGTGAGATGAAAAAGATGTAATCAGAAAATGATCATTAGGAAGCAAGCAGGAAAAAGTCTGTTTAATATTTTGCAACTTTTCCTCACATTTTTTTCTTTTTTAATTATTTTTCAATTGCTTACATGCAAATCTGACGTGTCAATTGATTTGTTCAATGTCACTTACCGACAATTTTTAAAACATCGAAAGACTTTTCTTCTGTCGATGATTGTTCTGGTTTTGTTTTACAATTTAATGTGAAAAATTGTGATGACATTTTTGTTTTGTTTTAAAAATTATTTAAACTTTTTTGATTTTTTATTTGCTTTCAAATTTTGAATTTTTTTTTTAAATTTTAACAGCACAAGTTTTGAATTTTTATTTTTCAAATTTTTAATTAAAAATATCTTCAATTTTACATAAAATTTTATTTCAACTTTTCAAAAATAATTTTTAATTTTACAAACTTTTCTTTTAATTTTTTCTTTTTCAGAAATTAAAAAGATTTCTTTTCTTTTCTGACAATTTAAGATCAAAGTTTTAACCGGTGTAGCTATGACGATTGCTCTTTTAAAACTGAGAGCATTTCCAATTTGAAGCACAAGTTTATTTGTGACAAAAAATATTTTTTTTCTCTCTTTTGAAAACATTTACATTTCAATGTGTGTATTTTTTGCCTAGTCGCTGTTCCATAAGAAATCACAAATTTAGTGATCTCGTGTAAGGAAAGTACGAAGCGCACGTTTTTCTACCGCAAACGATTCTATAAATATCAGACCGAGGAAGAAAGAAAAAAGTAAAATTTTCATATGAAATGAATTTTTATTTATTTTAGTTGAAAGAGTGATGGAGATAGAAATAAGGGAGGAGATGATATGGGTCATGCAAATGTTTTTTAATGAATTATATGCGACGGAAAATTTTCAAATATGAGAAATTTTCAACTCTTTTTTATTTATATGAATTGGTTTTTTTTTGCTGTGACTGCTATATGAAGAGATTTGAAATGTGATGGAGATGGAAATATTGAAATTAATGTGCTCGCTTATAAAAAAAATATTACACGTTTTGTGACATTTTGGTATAATTAGAAAAGATTGATTTTTAAAAAAAAATACTTTTATTGAGATTTTATAAAATTAAAATATTCACTTGTAGCTATAGTAAACCAGCGAATAACAGCATCAGAGTTGTTAGGTACTCGGTGCCAAAAAAAATAAATTTTTGGAAAAAAATATTTTATTATTTTTTTAAACCTTTTTTCGCTTGTAAACAACGAAAAAGAACAAAATTTTTAAAAATTCCTAATTTATTTTGGGTTCTAGAACCCCTAAAAATCATACCTATCTTATGTATTTATAATCAAAAATTCATAACTTTTGACTTACTTATCAGAAAAATATGGTTGATAACTTGTTAGAAAGGTAATTTTAAGTCCTTTCAAACGATATATTATATGCAATATATAAATTAAAACTTTGGCAACGAGAGCAACATTATTGATGTTACTTCGTGAATTTTTGGCATTTAATTAGGTCAAAAATTCGAAAAAGCTATATAAAAATCATTTTAATGTCTTAAATTATTAGTTTGTATTAGTTTCACACAAAACATACAAAGTTTTTATGAAAAATTGATTTCCTGCATCAGTGCATGCTTTATTGAATGTGCTACCAATCTGAAAAAGTTTTTTTGGAAAATATTTTAAAATCATTTGAAATAACTTTAAAATGACAAAAAATGATAAAATATGCAATAAAATAGATTTTTCAGGTGATATTTCATTTTCAAATTACACCTCAAAATTTAATGAAATTTATGAAAATTCGTCATTTTTTGGATACTTTCGATACATTTTTCTCTGAAAATTTCATCGGAAATATCAATTTTATGACATATTTTCTAATTTCTTATCATTTTAAAGACATTTCAAGCAATTTTTGAAAATTTTCCATAATTAGTTTCTTAGAACAGTAGCACATGCAATAGGCCATGTACTGATGTGGGAAATCAATTTTTTGTAAAAACTTTGTATGTTTTGTGTGAAAATAATACAAACTAATAATTTAAGACATTAAAATGATTTTTATATAGCTTTTTCGAATTTTTGACCCCAATAAATGCTAAAAAATCACGAAGGAGCATCAATAATGTTGCTCTTGAGACCAAAGTTTTAATTTATATATTGCATATAATATATCATTAGAAATGGCTTAAAATTACCTTTCTAACAAGCTACCAACTATATTTTTCTGACAAGTTGATCAAAAGTTACGAATTTTCAAACATTAAAATAGACAAAAAAACAAATGGAAAACAGTTTTTGAGTCAAGAAAAATCGAAAATTTTGAAAAAAATTCTAAAAATATTTTTCCTATGCTATTTTATAATTAGAACAACTAAAAAACCACAAAACAGATTTTTTTGATAAATTTTTTTTCGAGTACCGAGCAGAGTTGTTATGTACTCAAAAGGTACTGGTACCCAAAAGGTACTGG
>CM031382.1:5651152-5880221 GCA_018290095.1 Polypedilum vanderplanki | reverse complement strand
ATAATTTTATCAAAAATAAATTTTTTATTTTAATTTTTGTTAATTTCTTTTGAAGTTTGCCATGCAGGAGCTCCTAGTTTTTATAGTAATTCAGGTTGTTTATTTAAAAATATTTTGAAATATTTTTAAATGATGTATAAATTTTTTTTTAATTTTATAAATTAAAAAACAGTGTAATTTCTTGTAATTTTTATCAAAATCTAGGGATATTCACGACTACAAAAACAGAGATCAACCATCAATAACAAACTTGTGAATACTCCTAAATCAAAATATTTAATTTAAAGTTTTACATACTAAAATGATCTATTTAAAAATGATCTGTATCAAAATATTAGAATTTTAAGTATTGAGCATTGAAACATTCGAAAATTGAGTTCTAGATACTAAAGCATAAACTGTCGACTTAAACCAAGACGAAGACACTCCGAATAATAGCAGATTATTGAAATTTATGCGATTTCTGTGATTAATTGTAGATTTTTGCGATTAATCGTAGTGTCTTTGCATTGACCTAAACAAACATCGACAACAATTAAAATCCTGAAATCCAAAGTATTCTATTTAAAATAATGAATATTGGTTTTACAATATTTGAAGAACTGAGTACAAAATAAATTTAAAATTTGTATAAAAGCTTAGTAAAAAGCAGTTTGACTCAAAATACGTTACAATATGTAGTAATTTTATAATGAATTTGTCTTAATTATATATTATACAATAAGCACTATTTTTTTTCTTAAATTTTTATAAAAACTTTTTTTAAGGTAATCCCTCGTGTAAGACTTATGATGGAACTTTTGCACAATATAGACAGACAATAAATGAAACAAAAGAAAGAGGAATTGCAGCACTTGAAGAATATGCATTCAGTCATGATATTTATTATGAAACTTATCAAGAAGATATTTTGTACATTTTGAAATCTAATACTAATGAACTTTTAGCAGAATTAGAAGAAATGATAAATTTTCTTCAACTCTTTCATGATACTGATGAAATTCCTGATTGCATGAACTCTCAAATTAATGAAGCAAAACAAATTTTTAATGACGCAAGTTCAGCTATTGAAAAGAAAGCAAAAATATTTCTTAAAAATTAATTTTTTTATCATCTTTTGAATTATTTTATTTATTAATTTTTAATTTAAATTGAATTCAGAGTTGTTATGTGCGAAAAAAGGTGCGGCACCTAAAAGGTTGATATTTATAAAGAAAAGTGCATAACAATTTTCTTAAAAATAGCAAATTTTCTTAAATTTTCTTAAACCTAAGTTGTGATTTAAAAATGAAATTTTATCTGAAAAATCAATTTTATTGCATATTTTATCATTTCTTATCATTTTAAAGCTATTTTAAGCAATTTTAAAAAATTTTTTATAAAGGCGTTCTTAGACCGGCAGCACATGCTGTAGAGCGTGCAAATTTGCAGGAAATCACTTCTTTGAGAAAACTTTGTGTGTTTTGAGTAAAAATAATGCAAAATTATAATTTGATACATTAAAATAATTTTTATGAAGCTTTTTTGAATTTTTGACCTAATTAAATGTCAAAAAACCACAAAAAAATATCAATAATGTTGCTCTTGTGACCATAGTTTTAATTTTTATATTACATATAATATATCGTTAGAAAGGACCTAAAATTATCTTTCTAACAAGCTACCAACTATTTTTTTCTGATAAGTTGGTCAAAAGTTACGAATTTTCAAACACAAAAATAAGCAAAAATGCATGTAAAAAACGGTTTTTGGGCCTGGAAAAATCGAAATTTTCGAAAAAAATCAAAAAAATATTTTTCCTATGCTATTTTATAATTATAACAACTAAAAAACCACAAAACAGATTTTTTTGATAAATTTTTTTTCGAGTACCGAGTACCTGGTACCTAAAAGGTACCCATTTTTAGGTACCTGGTACCCGAAAGGTACTGGTACCTCAAAGGTACTGGTACCTAAAAGGTACTGGTACCAAAAAAATTTGAGGTACCAGTACCTTTGAGGTACCAGTACCTTTTGGGTACCAGTACCTTTTGAGTACATAACAACTCTGAACAGCATAATATTCAAATAATACTGAAAGCTCTTAGTGCTTCACAAAAGTGTAACGAAATTCAGGATTATGAGTCATAACATAATTTTTGATTTAAAAGCATTTTTCTTAATAAATTTATTTTTATTTATTGGCTTCTTCAAGAATCAAGTTATCAATAATTCCACTCTAAAAACAGATTAATAGTTGAAGTTAACAATCTACTATACCAAATTTTGAGATGTCCGCTGATAGCTTAGTAGTAAAAGTATCTGACTGGAGTTGAGAAAATGCGGATTTGATTCTCGCTTGGACATAATTTTTCAAAGTGCCTCTTTTTCTGCTCTGTTTCAAATATTTTTTATTCAAGGGATATCAACTTTATCAAAAAAGTATCAAAAAATCTAAAGAGCTTAAAAAATCTAACAAAATGAACAAGAGTCCAAACCCTTATGACTCTATTAATATGTGGCTATTAGAAAAGTGTTAATTAATAATGCTTTGTTGGACTAGTTCATGATATCTGTTTAAAAGTAAAATCTATCACATTCTTCATTTGAAAATCGCTGGTAGCATTCATACACTTCTCTGTAAAATTGCAATATACAGTCAACTTAATCACTATCGTGTGCCAGGATTAGATTGCAACAGGCTTTTCAGCCTACGCGACCTGTGAGTTAGGAATTATTCCACCTGGTAAAAATCAAATCCATCCATCCAAAATGTATCACAGATATGTACAGGTAATAACACTGTAGTAAGTAATAAATGAATAAGTAAAAAAATACCCATTCAATTTTCTAGAAGGCAATTTTTATATATTTTTTGCAATCGAAATTAGAGAAAATTATAAATGTGATATTCAACTAAAAAATATATTGTGACACATATAAAAAATGATTACAAAATTTCTAATTTCGTTTTACATTTAAATGCAAACTGAATCAGGCTAAAAAATATAAACAAAATCATCACCAGGTGTCATGTCATCTAATGAAAAAAACTGACCAATAGTCCAAACTTATATCGTCATTTGGCTTAGTTTTATTGTTTTTCCTAAAATTTACATTGACAAATCGAACACAGCTGCAGACCCCATTTTCATCATTCATGTTTATCCGAAAATAAATTACAAAAACCTGAAAATTGAGTGAGAAAATGAAGAAAATTGCGAAATAAATTTGAAATGTTGTGATCATCATAAAAATTATTGCTTGTAGATTTTCACATTGAAAATCTACGATACGAACGTGACTGACAAGTTCATTTACCTGAATTTATAAAGATTTATTTTCATTACTTTAAAATGTGTAGACAAAGTGTCTGTTTATATATAAAAAAAGACGTCTTTTTTATTCAATTGTCGAGAAGAAAATCTTTGTGAATGGGGTTTTAATGAGATGAAAAATGAGAGAAAAAACAAAAGATCAAAGAAACGATGTGATGAGAGAAATTATGGGTAAATAGTAGTTTGTAGAAATTGCAGATTAAATTTGTTGATTTGACATGAATTTTTTGAGATTTAATTTCATTGACTTACTGAAAGATGATAAAAAAAGTAAATATTTTGTTTTATTTATTAAGATTGCGGATTTTAAAGTTAAATAAATGAAAGAAATTTTTGAGGTCAAAATATTATTTGGATTTCTTGTTCCAAAAAATCTGTTTATAAGCTTTAACTTGCAATAAATCAAAACACAATAAAGTAACCTAAATAAGTAAATTGAAAAAAAAATTGGCATTAATAAAAAGAGAAAATTTTATTCTCAACATTTAACCTATTTTCTATAGTAATTAACTTTCTAAATTAAAGCATACAAATATTTTGCAAAATTTAAACTGATGAAATTTTTCTGTTGTGGATACCCGGTGATTTTTTCTGATCTATTTTGATCAACTTTATATCAATCAATAATCTTTAAAATTCATCAATTTCAAGTTTCCATTCCTGAAAATTTTTAGTATTCCCAAGAGATATGCTTTCATATTAATTTATTTACATACTGAATAAGTTTGAAATAATATATTCATTAGAAGATCAAAAGACTTTGATAAATTATCTATCTTAGTAAAATTGTACAACTTTCTTTCTGTTCTATAAAACTGATTTAGAAAATTTGTAATTCTTTAACTTCAATACATAAATTAAAAAGTCAATTTTTATTCTAAAATGAGGTTATATTTTGTAGGACAAAGAAAAAATATGTTTTTTGATAAATGGTAAATATTAGACTAAAATTCATCGAAATTATTAAACAAATCTTTTTCTGTCACTATACCAGATATTAAATCATTAAAATCGTACAAAAGTCAAATGACAAAAAGTAAAAGTTTTATGTCTATTTTTTTTACAAAGTTTATTTTAAAAAATAGTGTAAAATAAATACAAGAAAAGAACATAAAATATAAATTTAGAATTTTGAAATAACTTTTTTATTATCAAAAAAATTTCATGAGAAATAAAATTTTCTAACTGTCATAAAAAATTCATTTAATGTTTACATGACATCATCAGATTTTTTTTCTTCTTCTTGTATGTTTTGAAAATTTTTCTCTGTTTTTTGTCTCTCTGAGATTTTTTTGTGTCTTTTTTTTGATAACATTTTTATGTGAGTTGGAAGTGATTAAAGATTTTAATTAATTTCTTGTTTTGAATATTTTTGTAGTTGAAAAAGTGTCAAGAATTTAAACAACAATGAAGCCAAAACTTGATGAATTACCGCAAGAAATGTTGATAGAAATTTTTAAAAATCTCACGTCGACAGATTTACTTTCGCTTTCATACAGCTGTCGCAAATTTAATCATGCTATAAACAGCTGCAGTGATTTAATGCAAAAGTTCACAATTTTTATTATTGATTCGCATAAAAATGTCACATTTGAACCGATGAGAAAATACTCAAAAATTTTTGTCAGTTCTGACAATTTGGGAGATTTTTTGAAAATTTTTGAATTTATTGGGGATGATTTAAAAGAGATGACAATCAGATACAGTAAAATTGAAACTATTGATTTAATAAAAGTCTTTAAAATCTGCAAAAATTTAAAAATACTCAACTTCCATGCTGTGCAATTGAACACAAATGTTGATGATTTCAATATTGACTTCCCTAAATTGACTTTAGATGAATTTTACCTTCTTAATCTTCAAGATTCAACAGAATTTATCTTTAGAATTCTCAGCAACTCTCAAGTCAAAAAACTTGATATGCTTGGTGTTTTTCATCACTCACATTTGCTTAAAAATCTCCTTAGATCACAAAAATCACTTGAAGTTTTTAAGCTTCATAATCAACATGATGAATTTATGCTTTTTGACGATGATTCATTGACTGATGTTGAATTTCAATTAAAGGAACTGAAAATCAATAATTTCGACTTGTATGGACCATTATTGCCGTTCTTTAGAAGATTTATGGAAAAGCATAAGGAAACGATTGAGGTAGGAAATTTTTAAATTTTATTTTTGACACAAAACTTTGAAAATATTTTCAGATTTTTGAGACAAACAGCAACAAAACTTTCAACTGTTTACCTTCATGCACATCATTGAAAATTGTAAATCTTCCATCAACAAATTTTACAAATGAAAATATTTTCCCTACTGTTGAGAATTTGATTCTTCAAACTGGATGCATTGAAAATTGGTCACGTTTATTTCCAAATGTAAAGTCAGTTGAGATAACACAAAGTTACATGGAAATTTCTGAAGCTTTAGTGGAAGTTGCGAATTGTAGCAAAGTTGAACGTCTTGTGATAAATTATGGAGCAGTTTTTACCTTGAATTTGCCTTCATTAAAGATTTTAGAATTGAAATTTATTGAAAACTTTGAAATTTGTCCAATTAAAGATGAAAATTTGAAAATTTTAGAAGAAATTTTGGTTGAAAAATGTGAGAAGATTGATTGGCTTTTTGAGTTGCTTGGAAAGAAAAATTTGAAATTGAAAAGATTGAAAATTAAAAGATGTCAAATTGATAATGAAATTTTGAGCAAGAATTTGGGAAGAATTGAAAGACTTGAAATTTTTTAATGACTGAATGAGTCAGAGTTGGAAAATTGAAAAATGGATATCGCAATCATAAATTATTCTGACTTTTTCAACTCAAGAATGAAGAATTAAAAATTTCATTTAAAAAATATAAAGCAAAACTGTCTATACTGATATGCTACTCGAATATAAATTTGATTTTTTTAGGTTCCACTTTATTCTATGTAAAATTAAAAAGTTCTCCATTTTTGCATTGTATTTTTATTAAAATAATTACATGCAATTTTTAATCAACTTATATCTTTTTAGTGTGTTTTTAATTTGTAGGAATTTGAATGTTATACAAAATATTTTTTTATAAAAGCAACTACAAATATTTGAAAATAATCATAATAAATTATTCATTGCTAATGATTTTATTAACATTACTCATAAGCGCTTATTCATAAAATTTGACAAAAACTGATTACAATAAAAGGAATATTGAAAATTTAAAAAAAGAACTTAGTAAAAATATAAATTATTTCAGCATAGTCTTTATTTCTTATTCAAAATGAATGCTTTTAAAATAAAGATCATTATACATCTAATATTGGTCAATATTACTGGCATATACTAGAACTTCATTAAATTTTAGTTAAACGGCAAAGCAAAATGAAGATTTTATGCCCTAACGTTACATTTCATAACCACAATAGAGATAACAAGAATAATCATCACAATTACCAAAAAGACAATGACACCAATGAATGAATAAAGTGAAATGATTAATGTTTTAATCTTTTCTTTTAAAGTTTCAATTTTTTCATCTTGTTGACGAATTATGGCAGTTTTATTGTCAATTTCTTGATAAATTTTATCAAGTTCTTCATTGAAGCAATGACCATTAAGAATTTCTTGACTTACTCGTTTCACATCGTTTTCAGTTTCAGCATTAAAAAATCTTCCATAACAAAAATTGTTATCAAGACGCAAAGAAAAAATTTTTGTATTCTTGATGAAACTTGTAAGATCGATGTGAACTATTGAATTTTTATCTAACCAAACAACTTCAAGGTTTGCATTTTGAGAAAAATGTTCTTTTGAGATTCTTTCAATTTTGTTATTTGACAAATAAACAAATTTCAAATCTGGGAAATTTTTAAAATTTTCGGGCTTAATTTCTAAAAGTCCTGAACTCTGAGCATTTATAAGTGAAAGTTTTGGAAAGAATTTTTCGAGTCCTTCAGGAAGATAATTTACATCAAGTTTACTGGCAACTGAAAATCCTTCAACATTTATGTTTTCTTTGTTGTTTTCATGTTTTCCAGTGATTGCTTCAATTTTGACACGTTTTTTTGTCCAAATATCTCCATTATTTGTTGCAAGACATTGATAAACTTTCTTGTCTTTCGGATGCTCATAAGTTTCATATTTGAAATTGCAGTTCAATGTTGAAGGAGTGACAAAGGAGAAAAAAATTGAGCAAATGATGAAGATGCTAGATTGAGAAAAATAATTATTAATTTTTAAAATGATAGAAAATTTTTAAATTTTACTTTATGTTCATTCTTTAATTTTAACGACTTACAATGATGAAAAATTAAAAATGACTAAATTTATAAAGTTTTTATGATTGCAGTTTTAAATATTTTAAATGAGTCAAAAATTATATGATTATTAAATGATGAATAAAACCACAAAAAAAATGATAAAAAATAGTCAAATATAAATTACTAGCAGCTGTAGAAAATTTTAGTCTTTTAATATATTTTTTTTAAGTAAAACTTTTTGTCAATTTAAATCAAAGTTATCAACGAAGAAAAAAGTTGTCAAAACAAACAAAAATGACTTCAAAATATCTTCAAATATTTTTAAAAAACAGCATTAAAAATATTTGAAAATTATGTTAAAACCCAAAATAATTTAGATTCGTGTAATTTTTCCTTCAACAACAATTCTACCTTAAACTTCATTTTAAATAGATTGAATACATTTTTACTGCGACAGTTTGATGAAGTGTCTCTTTAAAAATTGTTGTTTGGGTAACATCTGTCAGCTGGTGTAACAATTTTATTTCAAATTATTAAATTTCTTTTTTAAAAACAATCAATAAAATTAATTTTATTTTATAAAACTTTAATCTTTCAAAAATCATATAAATTTAATTTCTTCTTAATCTTTTAGATCTTCTTAAACCAATTTCATTTTCATTGTTTTCTTCTTCCTCTTCTTGTTGTTCTTCTTCATCATCGTCGTCTTCATCAGGAAAAGGATCTACAAGACGAACGAAATTTCCAAATTCCATTTCATTTTCACTTTCAGTTTCTTGATTATCAAAATCATAATCTTCCAAGTCAGAATCTTCTTCTTCCTCTTGTTCGCCATCAGAGTTTAAATTTTTCTTTTCTGCTTTCCATTTTAAAACTGTGCATTTAATGTTTGTATTTTTTGTAATTTTGTCAAAATTTTCTTTAAAAATCTCTGGCAAAACTGACTCAATTTCAAGATTTTTTAAATTTGATTTAGTTTCAATTAAAGTTTCTACAAACGAATTTGGAAGTCTAAAAAATCCACCGAAATGAAATTTTTCAAGTTCCTTGCAAGTTGTTAAAATTTTTGCAAGTCGATCTTTAGATAAAAATGGTGTTTTATCACAACCCCAATATCTAACATTCAGCAGCTTTAACTTTGGTGAATTTAAGACTAATTTCATAAATGGTTTCACATCATTCTGCTCAAAAAGCCTTTCAATGTAAATTTCTTCAAGATTATCAAAAATTTGTAAATCTTTCAAATTTCCCTTTATGTTATTGATTCGAATTGTTTTCAAATTTTTTATACTTTTTGATGCTTCAACAATTAAAGAACTCATGTCACCATTGACACAACTTAAGCTTAAAACTTCAACATTTTTTGAATGTTCAACAATTTTTCTTGTTTTTAACAATTTTACATCACAATCAGAATGCAGGACCAAACATAAATCTTTAATTGTTCGATTATTTTCGATCGCTTCATCAATTCTGTTAATTGTTGGACAAATTAGAAATAAATTTTCAAGCTTCTTTACTCGTGGATAAAAATATTCCAAAATTCCATCAATATTTTTATAATTTCCAATCAATAAAGTTTCAAGTGTGTCAAAATTTGCACTTAAAATTTGCTTCAAACTTTCATATTGACGTGCATTTAAAATTGATTTTTCATTTTCAGCATTTGACACTGAAAGTGATTTTAATTTAAATTCAAATTTATCAACTGTTAAAATTGGAAAATATTTTTCAAAAAGAAGGGATTTTAAATTTTTGCATGTGATTAGAAAAGAATTAATTTTTTGGTCCAATCCATCAATGTCATCATATGCATGAATAATTTTGACAGTTTCAAGGCGATGAATTTTTATCATTTTCAAAAAACTGCTTGCTTGATGAGCTTCAAGATAAGTTAAATTTGGCAATTCAATTTTCTTTGAGTCATCAATTAATTCACGAAAACTTTGAGTTAATTTCAAATGTGTTATGAGGTCAGCACGAATGTGGCTTAAAATGCTGCAAACTGTTGTACTTGATGCGAGAAAAAAGTCAATTTGTTCAATGTGATTTTGATGCTTTCTAAGATTTTTCTTAAGCATTGAAAGATGCTGCTGATTTGGGTGAAACTTTGATCGAATGATAATTTTTCGATATGGAAGTTGATTAAATTGTTTGAGAGATTTTTGAGTCTTTTGCTTTGACTTTATGTTTAGAATTATTTCTAAGCGATCCATTAAATTTGTTGATGATGAAATTAAAGTTTTCCATCTAAAAAATGAAAAAGATTGAACATCAATAAAACCAGTTAAAAGAAGAAACATCAATTAAATTTCACAATAATTTTACCTTTTACAAACTTTAGCTGCATTTTCAATCGTCTCTTTATCGAAAGTTTTGAAAATCATCATCAAAATGTGATCTGGAATGTTTTCAATTGTTAGTTCCTCTAATTGCTTAAGTTCTGTTGTATTTTTGTTCTCATTTGGTTTGAATTTGTTTTGGATTTTGTCAACTTTTGCTCCCTTGCGTGATCTTTTTGTACCAATCATGATTTGATGATTTCTTTTGAAGTAATTTTTAAAATAAGTTGAGTTTTATTAATTTTAAATCAATTCGAAGTTAAAATTACAAATTTAATGAAATATTTTTAATATTTGTCAATAATATGAAATTATTTTTTTAAACTTTTTGTTGCTTGCTTTTAAATTGTTTATTCTTAAATGACAGTTTTTTCAAAAAGTTATTGTAATATATTTATTTATAAATAAGAATCTCAAATTGAATAAATTTAATATTTTTTTGTTTTTAACACTAATGAAAACTTCAGGTACAATCTTCTTTCATTTTTTATTTATACACAACAATGTTTATAAATTTTAGGCGCATTTGCTTGTTCTTAAAAATTTGTTTTTGTTACTCTCAAAATTTTATTTTTCGTTTTTATAGAATTTTTTTTTAAACTAATTGACTTCTTTAAGAATTTTAGAAAATTGTTAGTATCTAATTGCTACATTTAAATTCTATACTATCAGATAATTATTATTGTAAATTTCTTTTTGATTACTGATCAAAAATATTAATAAAGAATATCTTATGAACGTTTAAAATGTTAAATGCCGCTTCATTGAAGAGAATTATGTTTTATTCAAAAACGAACAAATTAAAACCTTTATAAAAATAAAAGATTTTGAAATTATTAAATCTTATTAATTTTTGGAAACTAAGTATATTTATGATTTTTCATTAGAATCTGTAAATATTTTTCTTTAATTCAATTATGAAATATTTTAAAGTTTCTTCAAATGTTAAAATTGTTTCTTAGAGAACTAACTTAATTAATTATTATATTTTTAAATACTTACAAAACTTAAAGGTGTTCCAATTAATCAGCTGTTTTACCGGTAAAAAATTGTTTCATGTCAATCCAACATTGAAACTTTCTAACATTATTTATTTTATTTCTTTAAAAAAATGAAGAAAATAAAATTGTCACTGAAAGCTTTTATTAAAAATGTTTCTTAAATTTGAATTTCTTTGAAAATTTTCCTTTTAAAATATTCAAAACTTAAACATTTCTTTTTATTTAAAAAAACAATTTCTTATCATAAAAATCAATTTTCTTCTTTTTCAAAAAACATTCAACCGATTCAAAACACATAACCGATTCAATGTTATTTTTTTCATTCGAATACAAAACAAAGAAAAAGTAAACATCAAATCAAAAACAAAGGAATCAAAAAAATTTAAAATTAATTTTCAAGATGGATCTCTTGTTGGCAGACAACATTGGATACGATGTTTGGGAAGTTGAAGATATACCATCGACAGCTGATGAAATTATTGTGCTGGGAAAAACTTATAAATATGAAGATTTAGAAAAAATTAGAGATGACGTGCAGTCAAGATTATGGTGAAGCAAAAAAAATCATGAAAAAGCAAAAATTTTTATGACATTGAAAAAAAAAAATTTTTTAGGTGCACATATAGGAAAGGATTTTCACCATTAGGTTCACCACAATACACATCAGATAAAGGTTTTGGTTGTATGATGCGATGCGGTCAAATGTTACTGGCAGAGGCATTAACTCAATTACATATTGGTCGACATTGGCGATGGACGATTGATACCAAAGATCCAATTTACCTCGAAATTGTTAATAAATTTGAAGATACAAAAAGTGCAGTTTATGGCATTCATCAAATCGCAATTATGGGACAAGATTCAGGAAAAAAAATTTCAGAGTGGTACAGTCCTAATGTGATAGCTCAAGTGATAAGGTGAGGGTCTAAAAAAAATTTTTTTGTAGAAATTTCTACAAACGGAAATTATGAAATCCTTTTAAAATATTTTTTATAATAACTTTTTAGAAAATTAGTACGATTTGATGAATTTTCAAATCTTCAAGTACACGTAGCACTTGATCATCAATTAGCATTAGATGACATCATTGAAATCACAACACCATTACTACTGATTATACCACTTCGTTTAGGTCTCAATGAATTAAATCCAATTTACATCCCAGCACTAAAGCGGTGTTTTGAAATTCCTGGTACCCTTGGTATCATTGGTGGTCGACCAAATCAAGCTTTATATTTTGTTGGCTATGTTGGTGATGAAGCATTGTACCTTGATCCACATACATGTCAGAAAAGTGGCAGCATTAATAATAAAGAATTACAATGTGAAATTGAAATGGATGACACTTTTCATCAAAAGCATGCAGGAAGAATAAATTTTAATTCCATGGATCCATCAATTGCTGTTGCATTTTTATGTAAATCACAAAAAGAATTTGATGAATTAATTGAAGCATTAAGAAATGTTGAGAAAGAAATGACTCCACTTTTTGAAATTGTTGAACAACGAGCACAACCATGGATATCAACATCGATGAGTAGTAAAGATTTAGAACATGATTTGAGTATCATTAGTGGCGGTGGTGAAGGAAATCAAGAATTTGAAAAGGTTGAAAAAGAAGAAGATGACGATGATGATGATTTTGAAATTATTGATTAAAAACTTTTTGCTTCGAAGAGAAAACTTGGCTTTTTATTTATTTTTAAATGATAAAAGCAAAAAATGCTTAAAACAGCACTGTCCACTATGAAATGTAAAAAATTGCTTTTAATATATTGTAAATTTCCTATAAATTTAAATATAATATTGGAAGAAGTAAAAAAATGCAACAATTTATTGTTCTTAAATTTAAATATTTCTCTTTTTTAAATATTTTAAGCAAAGAACGCATTATAAATCATGGAAGATGTTCAAATATTTGTTCAAAAATTACTATATAAAATAAAAGTAGAAAGTAGATTTTTATATGAAAAGTAGGTAAAGTAGGTAGCTACTTTTCCAACTCTGTTGACATGTTTAAAGTTTTTGTCTCAATTGCTGATACAATTTATCGTCATATAGGCATGCAAGTTTCATAATTTTATTATTCATATAAAAACATTAAAAGAACTATTATTTATAAAAAATATTTATTATCTCAACAAAGAGTTTGAATAATTTTCATTATAACTACATTAGATAAGAAATCAGTTCAGTATTTTTCATTGTAATACTAATTTATTTAAACTTCTTTATTTGAAAAGTGAAGTTCAAAAAAATTGTGTTCTCTAAATTAGTGAAAATGAAATATTTATGGTAAAATTTTCGATCCCAAAAAAGTTCTTAATTTTTATGCTTTAAAATTAACAGGTTTAATTCTTTTCTTATTTTGTTTGCAACTTGTCTTGTGATTATTTGTAATTTTGAAAAATCTAGTATCATTAATGTTTATTATGCAAGCAACCTTTATATTTGTAACATCAATAAAGATCCATCAATTACTTCACCAAACATTATTATTAAAAAAGTCATTGGAACTCATATTTCAATGAGTCATAAAAATGTTGAAGGATTTTATTCGGACTCAATTTCTTTTAAAATCCACTATATTCCACATGGGGTTCATAATTTTTTTCCTAAATTTGTATTAATTTACATTAATAATGGTCGTGTTAAAGAAATTCACCAAAATGATTTAGTTAACTATCCGAAATTAAAATATCTTGATTTAGATGAGAATGATTCCTCGAATTAGATCAGATTAGAATTTGAATTCAACACAGAGTTGAAAGTTGTAATATTTAAAAAAAATAAGATTAAAGAAATTTTTCCATCAGTTTTCGACAATCTGAATCAACTTGAACATATTAATATTGAAGGCTCTCAATGCATAAATGCTTTTATGAAAACAAAGTCGGAAGTGTTTGAGGTTTTAAAAGAAATCAAACGAAAGTGTGTACCTGAACATCATTTTGAATTAAAGAATTTAAACATCAAACTCAATGCAGCCATAGAAAAATTCAATAGAATGATTCAAAATTTGTCAGTAATGAATAATATTCATAATGAACAAGATACTAAAATGAAATCAGAAATGAATCAATTCTATTTGAATCTTAAAAGTCAAATAAACCAACAGTCAAATGATCAAAGCTTAATGATAAAAACTTTACAAGAAGAAATTAAAAGTAACAAAAAAATTATCAACGAACTGATTGCAAATCAAAGCCACGAAATAGAAAAATCTTCAGAATTTCAAAAGTTTTCATCTTTCATTACTCAACAGGAACCAACATTTTTCTTCATTGCATTGCCTTCCATTTGTCTATTGACTTTTTTTAATATTATTATGATTTATTTCTGTTGCTATCGTAAATCAAAAAGAAACAGTTTTCAAAGACGAGCAAGACCAGTTATTGTCTAATCAGGTAAATATAAATCTGTGAATATAATTTTTATAAGTAACCCTAAATTAACCGAAGAATAAGCTTATTTTTAATGTAGAGAAGAATCAAAATTTTGATAGCTTTTAATCTTTTTTGATATTTATTTATTTGCATTAACACAAACATAATGAATATTGTATTTGTATATGAATATTTTATGATACTAATATAAAATTACAAAAATGTTTCTTGTTATCAATGAATTATAGAAATAAACGAAAGTTAAATTTTAATTAATAAATAATAAAAGATTTTAAATATTAAAGTAATTGAATCTAATTCTTTTATATATAAAATTTAAAAAGGTAAGCAAAAAATCAATTCTATTATATTAATTGTGAATATTTAATTTTCCTTATCACATTTCATTAAAACTTTCAGCACATCAATATAAAAACAATGTATACAGTTGAAGAACGCGAAGCAATAAGATTTGCAAGCATCATTCTTTGTATTATGGTTTTCTCAGCTGTTCTCTCATTTTTAATCTCAGAAGATATCATCATAGTTGCTTAATAGCATCTGTTTTTACAAAGATCTAATTTGCAAAACAATGAAGAGAAAAATTTAAAATTTTTGTAATAATTTTCTCACTAACAATTATCACCTTGAATGAAATAAATCAATTGAATTTTTATCAGTAAATAAAGTAAATTTAATCTTTACACCTTCGATTGTTTTTCATTTTCTTTTCTGTGTGTTTTTTTATTTTTCTGTGTAGTAAGTAAAGTTTTTGTTTTCTTTGCTCAGTTTGATTGGAAGATTGAATAAAGACAGTTGAAGTTTTTTTGTTAAAAAGAAAATTTAAAATGTAAAAAAAATTGTGCTCACAAAAATTTGAAAATTTATGAAGATTTCTTCATGTCATTCATTTTTAAAGAAAATAAAAAATTAAAAATAAGTAAAAAATTTTAAAAATAATAAAAAAATTAATTAATTTCATAAAGGATCATTAGTGAAAACTTTAACAAAATTAAAAGTTCAGACTGACAAAAAAGTTAAAGAAAATGCGTGAAGAAGAAAGAAGAGTGTTACGGTTTTTCGTAATTTTGATGTCAATAATGGTTTTAGCTTCAATATTAGGATTTTTAATCAGTGAGGATATCATCAGAGTTGCTGACTATCATGGAAATAATCAAGATTAAATAAAGAATTTTTTCAATTTCTAAATATGCTGAATATTTTATAGAAAATATTTCATTTTTATGAAATAGTACTATAGTTTATTCTATAGTACAATGTCACTTATTGATACTGATTACTAGGAATAAATTCAGAAAATGTAACTTTTGCCTACAAAAGTCATCATCATTATTTATGACCGAAGATGATTTTGTGAAAGTTGTCTTATCTACAAAATAACCAAAAGTATTTGTAACAAAAATTTACAATCAAATATCTCACAAAGTTGATAAATAGCCCGTTGTTTTACAACCCTAAATTAATTCGAAGAAAAAAATAAAAAATCAATTTAAAATAAGTTTCATACTCGAAAAACAAGAAAAAATTTAAGTATACAAAAAAAAATTATTACAAAATGATGACTTCACTTCTAATTGCTTTATAAAGCTCACAACCTGTTAATTAAAACTAGAATTTACTTCAGTTCTAAACACAAACGAAATTTATGACAAAGTCACGAAAATTGTTGTCAACACAGACACATTTTTTGTGGTATTGATTAATCGCAATCGAAAAAAGTAAATGTCGATAAAAAATCATTTTTTTTTGTAATTTATGATAAAAATTTTGATAAGAGCGAAAAAGTATTAATTAAAAATGACATGGTCGTATTATGATAAAAATAAATATCTGAAAACAAGAATTAAAGCATTTTTTTAATTAATTCAATTTTTGCCCAAAAAATTCTTTTATTCAAAATAAAATTTTTTTACAAAGTAAATTTTTAGAATTTAAAATATTTTTCTTTCATATGTTAGTATTTGGTATTTTTGTTCATCGCTCATTTTCATCTAGATTTAATCTAATGCAGAAATTTTAACATTTTTAATTCAACAAAGTTGAACAATTTTTTAAAAATTTTAATTTTTTGCTAAATTAATTGAATGTTTGCCTGTAAAAAATTGTAAATATAAAAAATAAAATTTAAAAATATTTTAGAATAATTTTTATGACAATCAAAGCACGAGTAATAAAACGAGCCATAAAATGAAGACAAAGAAAGATTTAAAATGACAACATTGAAATTTTTATATTTTGAGTCTTACACAAGTTTAAGTTTTTTTGGAGCTGTGCAGAAATTAAAAATTGAGTTAGAAAAGTTGTTAGTTGTTTTGGTTGCTTTTCATATTAAATGAAACCAGTCTGTAGATGATTAACAAGAAAATCAACCAAAACAGTCGCCAATTTTTCCAACTCTGAATAAAAATTAAATTTTTACCCACATGCATAAACTTCTGAAAATAATTTTTTTAATTAGATGATTAAAATGAAACAACACAAAATGAAAGTTATAAATGAAATCTGTTTTTGTAAGACAATTAATTATGAAATTTTAAACTTTTTTAAATAATTTTTGTGCCTTAAAAATTAAATATTTTAGTAAAATTGTAAATTTTTAAAAATAATTATAAAATTTTGTAAATTTAACATAATATAAAAATTTGAGCAATATTAAGTCAAAAAAATATTTAAAAGTTTATTAGAGAAAATAAAAAAAAATTTTATACCAATTAGTTTTATTTTTCATTTTCCAATAAAAAATTTTTATATCCAATTTTTGTGTAAATTTTTTTAAAAATTATGTAATGATAATATGACACATTGTACCTTAATTTATGATAATTTTTTGTCTAATATCAAAATCCATGTTTAAGTTCTATGATTAGTAAAAAAATAAAATTTATTATTCATAAAAAGTATCAACATTTCTTTTAGAAAGAATTAATAATTCCTTCTTTTGTGGAAGAACTTTAAACAGAGAATGTTTTTGAATCATATTTAATAATTTAAAAAAAAATACCTCAAAAATTTTACTTATAATTGTTATGTATTTTGAATTCTTTAAATGTTTTTTTCTGAATTTTTCCAATAATAGACTAGTAAAAATGATTCTCTGGTAAGTTTACAACAATTATTAACCTGAAAAATTTCAGTGAAGTTAATTAATCCTTGCACTACATTTAACCCCTAAGAAATTTCTTGAAATGAGTTATTGTAAACTTCGCAGAATAAAAAGTTCATTTTTTTTGTTAAAATTAATAAATCAAAAAAAATATTAAAAAGAACGTAATTATTTGTTGACACTTTTTATGAATAATGAATATAAATGCAAACATTTATAAAAATTATTAATTTTTTTTCATTCTATAAATTTAAGGACTTTGGATTTTTCAATCTTTTATGTCTTGATTATTTTGATGAATGTTTTTGATTTGGATTTTTTTCAGTTTTGAATAGGTGGATGTTGTGAAACAAATTTAAAGCTTTGCAAAGCCATCGCTACAATCCCTGTAAAAATTTTGAACCATTTTTAGATGAAAAAGAAGGAGAAAAAAGAAAATTTTATTAAATAATTTTGCCAATTGAAATAATTAGTGTAATTTTTTAAATCTAATTTTTTAGTGATTTTTCTGTATTTTTTTGTTTTTTTAACCATGACACCCTTAAAAATTTATTTTTTTTATCTCAAATAACTCCAAACCAATAATCTCTATGTTAATATTTATAAGCTATTAAAACTGCAATTTTTGAAGTGCATTTAACAAAATTGTGTGTAATTCAAATCAAAAATTGCATTTAAAAATTTCATGCAATGTTTTTCAAGCTGATGTGCAACTTTAAAACTTTTATGATTAGTCAAAAGTGCAATTTCAGTTTTTATTTTATTCCAAAACCACAAAATATTTTTAGCGCATTTTTGGAACAACAATGCCGCTTATATCTTCACTTTGGCTGGCTGGCTGGCTGGCTGGCTGGCTGGCTGGCTGGCTGGCTGGCTGGCTGGCTGGCTGGCTGGCTGGCTGTTCGGCTGAGGGCTGAGATCTCGAAAACTATGATAGCTAGAGACTTCCGGTTTGTTGTGTTTGATTTATGCTAACGAGCTATTGGCGGCATTCTTTATTAAAATGCGGTTACTGATTGCGTTAATTAGGAAATTACGAATTTAAATTTCCAAATTGAAATTTGTAAACAAAAATTTTTTGTCGCGCGAAAACGATTGCAGCGCCACCAACGGCAAATTTTAGAACTTCAAATATTTTGAATCTTACTCAACCGTTACTTTGATATCAATAAAATTTATCATAAGATTTTGTAAATTGCAGAGTCCAAAACCGTTTGGTATTTTATTTGCAAAAAATTTAAAACCAATTGCAAACAAATTAAAATTTTCAACTGAAAACCAACTAAAATTTAATCGATTAGGCTTTTATTTTTAATCGAATAAATTTAAGTTGATTTTTAGTTATTTGTAAAACGGTTTTGGACTCTGGTAAATTAAGCACCAATTAAAAACGCTCGCCGTACTTTCATGCATCAAAATTTTATAAATATGATTTTGCCTATATTCCTAATTTATTTCGATCAAATTATTTTAAACTGTAAATCTTTTTTTCAAACGAATCTAATAAGTTTGTAATTTGTCAACATACACTGATCTAGGCACCAAAAATGCGCTAAAGTAATCCGTCCTATGGCGGACACTTTCCCACTCGTTTAACTTTAAGCTTTTTAAGAAAATAAATTTTAAAAGGTTTCGTAAACTTTTCACCATAAAAATAGCAACAATCATAAAAAATAGCACCATTCCTTTTCATTACAATATATGAATACCTTTTTCGTCTATATATAGCACCATAAATTCATAAAGTATAGGAAAAATTTTGATCATTTTTCCTTTTCTTATAAAATACATTTTTTTTAATGAAAATGAAAAGCAAATTTTCCCAACAAATTTTTTGTATATTTTTTTCTAAATTAAGTTCATTTTGAAAAGTTCTTTAAAATCGTTGTGTTTCAGTGAAAATTTAAAAGAAAAATAAAAGAAACCAAAAGTTATAATTTAAAATTTGTTAAAAAAAATTTGAAAACAACTAGAAACTAAATATTGTCAATACTAGAGCTGTATTGTATTTTTTGTGTCTATTCGTAAATTTAAGTTAAAACTTTTAAGTAAAATAGGTTTTGATACTGTTAAGTAACTCTTAATTTTACTATGTATATAACCAACTCTAGATGTGCTTTGTATATTTGGAAATAATGAAAGATAAAGTATTTTAAAAGGAACTTTGGTTTAGGAATGAAAGGTATAGAAGACTTAATCAAAAGTTTAATAAATAAAATGAAAGATAAAATGAAGAGTAAGAAATTTTTTTGAAAATTCTTTGATTAAAATATTTTACGATTAAAATTGTTTGTTTAGAAATCATACAAATTTTCTCAAAGACTTAAAAGCTCTGAAAATATCATAAAATATTCTAATTTAGGCTGATATATAAGTCAATAAGCACTTTTCAACTTAAGAAAGTAATAATTCAAACTTTAATTTTAGATTATAAGAAAGAATAAACAAAATTTTATTAAATTTCTAAATAAAACCAAAAGAGATAATATTTTATCAAAGAATTTTCAAAAGAATGTCCATAAAATAATGAAAAACATAAAGAATAATGAAATGATATTTGAAAGAAAAGAAAAAAGTGTTTTGTTTTCACTGCAGTGATGAATAATTATTATTTACTAAAATAAGTTTTTAATCACTTTAAATTACACTAAAATGTTTTTTTTTTGGTTTTGCATTATTTACATATTACATAAAATAAATTCATTTTAATTTTTACTTCTTTTCTTTGTAAGAATAAGAATGAAAGAAATTTTTTAAAAAAACAATAGAAATTTTAAAATTTAGATAAAAAAGATAGAAACTAAAGCATTTAAAAGTAAATAAATTGTGTACCAATATTGTGCAATATTTAGAAGTTCCAATTAATAATTTAAAATATAGAAACTAAACTACATAAATTGTGAAAGAAAATGAAGAAAGAAAAAGTTTTGAAGATAAAATTGTTTGTTTTTGAACACAATATGAAATTAGTTTTCTCCTAAAATTTTCTGAAATATCAAAAAAAATTTGAAAATTTTTTAAAATCTGTCTTTCCTAATTTTTGTCTTTTTTATATTTTTTATCTAGATTTACCCTTTTGACATTTTTATATAATTAGTATTTTAAATCATTCAAATATTAAGTAACTTTATTAAGAATTTATTTGGCAGTTTAGGCTAAATAATTTTTGAAATGTAATGAAACGTCCCTAAAAAATTAAAGACATTTTTTTAAAATTATTTAACTTCTTACGAGATTTCTATAACGCATAAATTTCTCAACAAAATTTTCAATTTTTTTTCTTCATTTTCCTTCACATTTTTCTAAACTACAATAATTCTTCTTTCATCATTCTTAAAAGAAAAGTTAATGAAAATAATTTTTTTAATCATTTCTAAACTATGAAACAAAGAAAAGAATTTTTTGTTTTGTGTTATTTAAGATGCTTCATATTTTTGGACTTACATGTGTTCTGGATGGTTTCTAATGCAGTCAATCATTTGAGCTGGTTTAATTTCTCCAACGCAAATTTTATGAATAGCTGTGAAAAGTGGGAATTTGTCTTCCATATTTCTAGTTTTCAACATATGGTTGACTTCAGCTGCTGTAATTGGACCCTAAAAATGTTTATATTAAAAGAATTTAATTAGTGAAGTTTACAAAAAATCGATTTAAATCTAAGGTATAACTGAAGTATAAAATTTTTTACTCACAACTTTAAAGTTTGCAAAAATTTCAAAAAAGTTCTTATAAAATTCTCACCTGTAATTTCTGACCATTTAACATTTCTTTTTCTAATTCAACAATGCTTTTGCCAGTCTTAACAAAGGCCTCACTGCATTTACGATTGCGACCACCATAGCATGTTGTGATTAAATCAGCAACACCGCATGATTCAAAGAATGTTGAAAGTTTGCTACCTGGATAGAAAACATCAACAAACTTGATCATTTCCATAAGACCCAAACGAATGACAGCTGCTTTAGTATTGTCACCAAGGCCAAGGCCATCAGTGAATCCAGCGCCACAGGCGACAATGTTTTTCAGTGCACCACAAATTTCAACTGCATCGACATCGTCACTGACTACAACACGGAAATTCGGTGTTTGGAAAAGATCACGAAGAATTGGTGCCATTTTCTTGTCCTTGACACCTATTGTGGTTTCACAGAATTTCTCTTCAGCGACTTCATTGGCGAGATTTGCACCCATAAGTACTGCACATGGAATCTAAAATATAAAAGTTTTAGTAAATTTCAAAAAAAAATTTTTTACGAAATCACCTGAAGATGTTTTGTAATGATTTTTGAAATTAATTCAATTCCGCCACCTTCAGCGATGTCAAAGCCTTTGATAAGTGAAAGTCCAATTGCTGTTGGCCTAATTTTACCAACTACAAAATGAATAATTATTATTTTTTCTGTTAAATTTCAACTTTTTCTAAATTTGTTTTTTTAACGTTTTTTTTAAATTTAAATTTTTTTCTTCAAAAAAATTAAGATTTTTAAAATTTTTTTAAAAACTAAAATTTTAAAGATTTCTGATCATATTTAGGAGTTTAGAAGGAGAATAAAACCTAAGTCTTATAACATGCATTTTTAGGATTTGTCAATTTAAGAACAACTTACCAAGTTGAGCACCCAAGCCCTTGATAAATTGATGAGGAATAACAAAAATCAAAATATCAGCATCTTTAGCAGCTTCAACAACATCAGGAACGGCAACCTTTAATATAGAGAAATTTTTTTCATTGTTTTTTGTTTCTCTCACTTTAATATTATCAAATAAATTTGTTGGCAAAGAATCAAAATATTGTAGAAAAGAAATATTATATCACAACTTTTTTTCATTGCAGCGTGAATAAAATTCAAATGAAAAAGAAAATTTTGAGACATTCAAGTGGCTGTTTGTGGTTATTTTTAGTTTAATTATGTAGAAAAAAAGACACAAAAGAAAAAGAGGTGTGAAAATGTAATGACAATTTTGAGAAAATTTCAATTAAATAAACTTTTGAATTAAAATTTTGTTTTTTAAGGTGATTGACATAAATATTATTTTGACCTTGAACTTGATCTTCCATTTCTTCCTTGATTTTAAAAAAAGAATTTCTATTTATTTAAAATCAAAAATAGAAAATAAATTTTTTTGACACGTACACGTGATGACTAGATGCTTTGGTTGGAACAGTATTTCAAAATATTTTTGATCCTGACCTAGATCAATATTTGAATAAAAATAAACTTTGGTTTCGAGATTGTCCGGGTGAATTAAATCTAAAATTTTGTTGAAAATAAGGTTGGTCTGTAAGATTTTACAAACGTAATTTTGACTTCTTTTTGCTATGAAATTTTCAATGATTGTTTTTTAATTAATAATCATTGTCTTTAAACGAGTTTAAAATTTATTTAAAGAATTAAATTTTATTCATCACTTAATTAAAGAACCATGAAATTAATAAGAATATAACAAAAGCTGTTTGTCTTTCCAAAAGTCCTTTAAATAAAAACCTGAATTTAAAACAAAGTTCAAATCTTATGAACCACAAAAATTGTTTTCTAGCATTCTAAATATTTTAAATGTCGTTTGACGACTTTAAAAAATTATAAATAGTAACAAATATAAAAAATATTGCATAACATGAGCTTGTTCACATGTTTATAGTACAAATTCAAACTAAGCTGTCAACTACACGAGTTATTAAATAGAATAAATGTTTTTATCTCTCGTGATATTACAAAATCAATATCCGTATAACTTATTGCCATTATATTTTTTTTTGACTGAGAAACATGAAAAAAATTTTTCATTTCTCTATTTTAAAGTTGAGAAATTTTTTGTTTTCTAGTTTTCAGTAAAATTGCATGTTGCAATTTTTTCCATGGTCAAATTTTTATTCTATGCAGTTTTTATGTGATGGTGTAAAGGTCAAAAATTATTTTTGTGTTTTTCAATTTTTAATTTATTAAATTAGTTTGTTTTGAAACTCAAAAAGATAAAATATTAGAAAATATTATCCTATAGCATTCGATAGTTTATGTCACACAAAAAGTCATTTAAAATTTAAATATTTTAAAAATTTTGAAACTGACTCATTTCAAACATATCTAAAAATTATCATCAAAACTTTACTCAATATTAAAAATTTCTTATTTTCAAACCAATTACAAATCTTTTCCTACAAAAAATATTTTTGGCACGTTCTAATTTGTTTATTTTTGTCACTCTTTTTATTTCTTCATTGACAGACAAATGTTTACTCTTTGGAGCGTTCAATGACTGTTGACATAGAAAAATTATACGAAGTAAGCATATGAAAATGAGTGTCGTATACAAATTAGCAGGTTTTATGAGTAGTCGTAGATATTAACGATTAAAATATTAGTCTAAAAACAAAACTAAAGAAAGAGATAATTTTTTTTGTTTCCTTATTGTCGCAATTGAAATGTTGGACGAAAAATTGATAAAGGGAAATTTTATGATTTTTTAAAGATTTCATTAGTTTCATAGTTTGATGGAAATAACATTTAACAAGCTTCTGCACTCAATTTTTCGATTATTGAAGTCATTTTTTGATGGCACAACAATTAGTAGATGTTAAATTATTTTAATCAATGCAAAGAGCTTTTTGTTAGTCTTGAAAACAAAAAGACCATACATGTTTTTTTGAAAAGACAGAAATTTTGAATTTTTAATCCAAATCGAGATGAAAAAATTTACAAAAATTAATAATTCAATAGAAATTGAATATAAATTTTTGATAACTTTAATTTAAAAAGTAGAAAATTTTAATATTTCTTTTTCAAATTCAACAAATGATGTGCTAATAATTTATGTTCATAAAAGTGAGAATATAGAGTACAAGTTCAAGTGTTTTCCTATATGCATTCATTTTTATTTTCATTATCTTTGAATACGAAACAATAAATAACTGTGACATAACAATCAATGTATATAAAAATGAATCAGTCCGTCAATGAAACAAATCAGAAGTAAAAAAAATAATTATTTATCTTTTTCCACCTGTTATATATCATTTTCATTTTAAACTAATTAATTTTTCTTTTTTTTTCTTCTTTTTCATTCACAAAATTTTCTTCTTTTTACAAACACAAAGAAATTTATTTTATTTTTACAATTTTATCTTCAATTATGTAAAAATCTAAATTTTTCTTTGATACTCACGATATTTTCAGGCAATTTGTGTCCCGGCAAGTATTTTACGTTTTCATGAGTTGTGTTGATAATTTCAGTCAATTTCTTGCCTTCTATCATCTCCTCAAAAACGTACATTGTGACACGATCTGCAAATAAAGTGTGGAAAGATAAGAAAATGAAAATGCTGAATGACTTGAAGGTTTTGAAATTTTAGCGCCAAAATTGCAAGAGAAAGATTAAAAAATTTGAGTCATTGCATTGAGTGGATTTATTGGAGTGTTGTCTAATTGATAATTTTTCTGTTCTTTTTAAAAAAAAAAGGCATTATAAGTTATGAAGTACTTTTTAATTCCTAAGACAAATGACTTGAAATAAAGATGAATGTGTACAAACAAACTAAAGTATTTAAAATGTATTTTAGAAGATCATTTTACAGAAAACTTTTGAATTTCTTTTAATATGATTGAAATTTTTGAATAAAAACTTAATATCATTAAAGAATTTTAAGCTTTCTTTTTTTGTGATTACTTGAAAAATATCTTACATTTTGAATTTTTTCATTCTTGTAGCATTTCAAAATTATAAACTAAAATTTAATCTTAAGCGATATTTTTGAAAATTTCCAAATTTTTTTTAACAAATTAAATTCAAAGCTTTCTGCGCAATTTTTTGATTTCTTTTTTGCCACAAAAATTTTTCTTCTTTTTCTTTTCATTCTTTTGCTATTTTAAAATCGATGCACTCAATGTCATTTCACTTGCAGTTTTTTTCTTTTTTTCCTTCACCTTGCAGTTTTACAATTTTTTCTTATTCCATGACATCGACAATGAAAATTTTTTCCTTACCTTCATACTGCGGAAGATTCTTTGCATTGACGCCGACAATCTTGGCAATTGCAGAGCCCCTGAGTGATAGAAAAGAATGAAAATAAAAATTTTATTGTGTTACAGTTGCATAATATTGCATAACGAGTGAAAAAAAGAACTGATGGCATAACAATAAAAAACTTGAGAACCTTGAACTTTAGTCACACTATCTAGCCTTGCTTTTTTCTTCAATAATTTTTTGTTCTTATCATTGATAAAAAAGCACATTTTTTGGGACAAATTCCCTTGGAATATTTTAAAAACTCACCAATTTCCTGATCCTACGATGCAAACTGATGTTTTTGACATTTTAAAGTCTCTTGATTTCTTCACTCACTTGACTATGATAACACACAAAAATCCTGCTTTAGACTAAAGTCTTCTAAATTCTTTATTTTTGATACGCGAATTATTGGGAGCAAACGACTAACCCGAAATCACAATACCAAATAACATGTAGTGAACGGCTAACAGATGATTTTTTTTATTGTGTGTTTTTTTACGAGAGAGTGAGAGTTTTTTTTTGTTTTTTTTTCGTGTATTCAGCACTATTACGATTTTATCAGAATTTTAGGGGGATTAAATATTTCTGTAAAAAAAAATATTTTATTTAAAAATTTAATAACTAAAAATTTTATTTTCAAAATTAAAATTTCGAAATTTTAAAAATTTAAAAAATTTAAAAAAAAAATTTTAAAATAATTTCAAGAAATTTTATTAGAAAGCGCTTTGAAAACGTAAACAAAAACAAAGAAAATTTACAATTCCACTCAAACTTTTTCATCTCAGTGTTTTTTTTCTCTGCTCTCAGTCTGACCCAAATCGTTTATTTTATTGTTCGATCAAAACTCAGTTCCATAACATTCACACAAGAGAGTAAAATAAAAATTGCGGAAGCCAAAAAAGATCAAATTTTAATTTGAATTTCTTACACAATATCTAAATAGTTATGAGATCAACACCAATTTTGTTGCTCATCATAGTGCTGATCTCAACAATTTATGGTAATAATGTGACACAGAATTACACTCCAATTGTGGTAAGTAAATCAATTTGAAGGTTGAAAGTGAGCGAAATAGAAAAAAATTTCTTCTTATTTTCAGATGTGGCATGGTATGGGTGACTCATGTTGCTTTCCATTCTCACTTGGTTCAATTAAAAAACTATTGGAGAGGTCATTAGAAAATAAAGTTTATGTCACATCGTTGGAAATTGGTGGGAGTTATGTGAGAGATTATGAATCAGGCTATTTTATTCATCCTGATAAGCAAGTAAGTAACTTTTTTTAAAAAGTTATGATTTTTTTGTCAAATTTATTTAATTTTTAAATTTTTTGATTATAAAAAATTAAAATTATTCTTTCTGTCAATTTTCTTAACAGCTTCAAGATGCATGCAACCAAATAGCAAACAATAAAATTCTTTCAAACGGCTTCAATGCAATTGGTTTCTCACAAGGTTCACAATTTTTACGTGCTTTAGTGCAAAGATGTCCAGCTGCAAAAGTCAAAAATTTGATCTCACTTGGTGGTCAGCATCAAGGTGTTTATGGACTTCCAAACTGTCCATCATTGACCACAAAATCATGTGAATACTTTCGTGAAATGTTAAATTATGCTGCTTATACTGGTTGGGTTCAAAAGCGACTCGTGCAAGCCACTTATTGGCATGATCCAATGAATGAAAATTTGTATAAAAGTAAAAGTACTTTTTTGGCTGAAATTAATAATGAAAGAAAAATCAATCAAAAATATATTGATAGACTACAGAAGCTTGAAAATTTTGTGATGGTTAAATTTTGGAATGACACAATTGTTCAACCAGTTGATACACAATGGTTTGGTTTTTATAAGCCAGGCAGTGACAGTGAAACATTGACAATGGAAGAGAGCGATATTTACACCAAAGATCGACTTGGATTGAAGAAAATGAAAGAGGACGGAAAGATCAAGTTCATTGCGGTTGAAGGCAATCATTTGCAAATTAAGAACGATTGGTTTATTGCTAATATCATTGATGTTTATTTGAAGAACTAAAATATTTAAAATTTGATTGACATGTAAGACTGGTTGAGATAAAACAAAGATTTTTATGAGATTAATTTGACATTTGGAACAAATAAAAAATTTTATTAAATTTAAATTAAAATATTCATTTTCATTTTACAATATTAGTTTTGGTATTAAAATTTAAAAAAAGATTTATTTTTCAAAAACATTTTTTAACAACACTGTAACATGCAATTAAATTTAAGCTTTAACTTTTATCTTTTAATTATTCAACTTCTTCAAACATCAATCATTTGTATTCTTTTTTTATTTCCTTGACTCAATGACAAATAACCACATAACATTAACATATATTTAACAATGACAAATTTAAAGTAATTAGATAGTTATCAAAAAATTTCATCAAAGTAAAAAGTTTTACATTTATGAAATAGTTTTAATTTAATACAAAATTTGGTTTCTTGACCTTTTTTTGTTTTTAAAAAAAAGTTTTGTACAAAACACAAAATGATTATTTTCTGCGTTACAAAAAAAGTTAAATAATTTTATTTTTAACACATGAATTTTTTAGGACCTATTCAATATTTAAATTGATTTAAATTCCACAAAAACACACGCTAGCTTTAATTTTCAGTTGAGTATATAAAATTTTTATTCTTTAAGTTTGCTTCAATAATTACTTACCTCGTTAAATAAGAAACTTTTTATATTTTAAACTAATTTATGATAATTTTCCAAGAATATTAAAGTTTTACAGTGACGACTTAAACTTGATAAACATTAGACAAAAATGAATAATATGAATAAGAAGTTGTCATAATCTACAAAAACATTAAAAATATAAAAAAATTTTTAACACTAAATCGAAAATGAAATCAATGTATAAAAATATTTTGGATTCAAAAATCGGAAACTCTTATTTTTTGTTCTTTTTTATAAAATACGTATTTTGTGTTTAGTGTCAAACAAAAAATACATATTTGCATCAATTTTTTACTAAGATATACTTGTTTTATCAGTACTTGTTTTTATTTTCATTCTCGTAAAAACTTACCCAATAAAAAGTATTCAAATTAATATCAGCAAATTTCCATGCACGAAATTTTTGTTCTCTTTGAGCTCTCATCATGATTATTAAAGCCATTTTTCGGTATTTTAAACTTGCTTTATACCATTCGCTACTATAAACACTTTCACCTACTGCAGCTGATGAACTTTGAAAAATCATAAAATATTTAATTAAAGCAAATTGACATGAAGTCAAAAGTTTAACTATAGCAAATTTTTTAAAACTTAAATAAATATTAATTATCCCTAATTTATCACTGAATACACAAACACCTTGAAATTTTTTTTAACTTACTCAATCAAACGTTCACCAAAGTAGCAACAAGTAAAAATCTGCAGAAACATTCCAATAACTGAAGCCGAATATTTAAGCAAAAAATAATTGCTCATGCCAGACTTAAATTGAAATTATTTTTTTCCTAATTAAAATGAAGAACTGAATATGAAAACTGTTACTTACAATAGTCAAAAAAGTATAAGAACAAATCGCAAAAATTGTTGAAAAAACATTGACAAATAAAATCGGAGAGAAAATTTCATTCAAGTTTGTTGCAATTTCAATAAGTTTGTCATGTGTGGCAATATATTCCTTCAATTTTTTAATAGCTTCCTCATCATCATGTTCCCATTCATTTTCACTAATTTGTTGAGCCAAAATATCAAATTCCATTGCTACAACATTTGTAATTGAAGCAAAAAGTAAATCTGTTGCGACTATGATAAAAACGTTCACAAATCCCAACCATGACACGAGTAAATTAAAAGTCCAATATGCAAAAGACTTTTGTTGGTCAAATGGCAAAATAAAAGAAAGCACAAGCTTCCATTCAACATCACTGAAAAAAGCCAACCATAAAGTTTATAAAGATAACTCATAGAAACAAACTGAAGTTCTTGCTCAAAGAAAAATATTACGGTGACAAAATGAATTATATTGATAAGTTTTAAATGTTTAAAAATGTCAAACTTCATCTGATCAGAAATTGATTTTGGAAATTCTCTTCAAGATTTTCGATTATTTGAAGCAAACGTTCCCGATGGTAATAAAAAAGTAAGAAACACTTCATGAACATTGTTGTCATGATTCCAACAATGCCAACGTTTTCTATCATTACAAAAACGTAGTTTTTATCACCATTAAACACAGCACTTAAAGAAATCCCAAATGAAATTTCAGCAACTCCTAGAAAAATTGACATAATCGAGCAAGCAATCATAAAATGAATCTTCTGCCATTTTAAATCAACTTTTAAGTATTTCGGCAAAAATGTGAAGCCAAAAAGTTGCAAAATTTTCTCACATTCGAAAAATTTATCATAAGTTTTCAAGCTTTGTAACATTTTTTAAAATATTCTTTAAATTTTTTCCCACTTGCAATCAACTCAAAAGCTTAAGCACGAATGAATAAAAAAATTCTTACTTTAAGTCATAACATTTAAAGTAATTAAATTAAAGTTGATCTGTATAAACCGTAAAATAACGAAAAGAAGCAAACGAGAACCTATTTAAAATATTTAAAAAAATATTTTACATACAATTAAAAAGTTAAATAATTAAACTTTGTCACATGACCTTTTTGATGATAAGTAATTGAAAAGTGAAAAATTAATGTAACATGAGCGAGCTTTTATAAATTTTAATTGAAAAACTTAAGCGATCATTTCTTTAAATTTTTAAGAAAGAATGTTTTTTCAAATCCTTAATGTTAATAAAAGGAATTTGACTTTGAAAATTAAACAAAAAAAGCATTTGACTGAATTTAATAGAAATAATTTTTTTTGATTTTATTAGAAGTTGTGAATTGTCTGTAAGTTTAATTAATATATAAAAGAAATTCTTAATGAAAATTTTAAGAAAATTATTTATTGAAAACTTACATTTTACAACAAATTTGATATTGCAATAATTTTTTTGCATGTGTCAATTAAATTAATGGTTATTAAGTTTTTGATGACAATAATATAAAGATAAATAGATAGACCATAGATAAAAAATAAATGAAAAATAAGATTACTAAATTTGCATTAGATTAGTCATGAGTTTAAAAATTTTATCCTTATAAATTTTTAAATTGAATATAAGCTAGCTAAGAATGAATAGTATGATATTCCTGTATTAACAATCTAAACAAAAAAAATAATTAGAAACTTTCTTTCAAAATTTAAATTACAAAAATTTCATTACCCAATAAAAAGTATTCAAATTGATATCAGCAAATTTCCATGCACGATTTTTTTTGCTCCTTTTGTGTTCTCATCATGATCATTAATGACAGTTTTCGAATATTTTAGACTAACTTTGTACCAAGCACTGTAATAGACACCTTCAGCTATTGCAGAGGATGAACTTTGAAATTTAGAATATTTTTATTATTAGAAATGATAATTTTTTTATTTTTATTCTAATTAAGTAGAAGATATTTTTTACAGAAATCAAAAATGCAGCACTAAATTTTTTTAGAGTTTAACAAAATGAGAATTTTTTAAACTTACTCAATCAAACGTTCACCAAGTAGCAACTAATGTAGATCTGCATAAACATTCCAACAAGCGAAGCTGAATATTTAACCAAAAATAATTGCTTATGCCAGACTTAAATTGAAATTATTTTTTTCCTATATAAAATTAAAAAATTATGAATATGAAAGCTGTTTACTTACAACAGTCAAAAAAGTATAAGAAACAAATCGCAAAAATTTGTTGAAAAAACATTGACAAATAAAATCGGAGAGAAAATTTCATTCAAGTTTGTTGCAATTTGAATGAGTTTGTCATGTGTTGCAAATATATTCCTTCAATTTTTCAAATAGCTTCCTCATCATCATTTTTCATTCATTTTCACTAATTTGTTGAGCCAAAATATCAAAATTCCATTGCTACAACATTTGTAATTGAAGCAAAAAGTAAATCTGTCGCGACTATAATAAAAACGCTTACAAAACTTAACCAAGACACGAGTAAATTAAAAGTCCAATATGCAAAAGACTTTTGTTGATCAAATGGCAAAATAAAAGAAAGCACAAGCTTCCATTCAACATCAACTGAAAAAAGCCAACCATAAAGTTTTATAAGATAACTCATAGAAACAAATTGAAAGCATTGTTCAAAGAAAAATATTACGGTGACACAATGGAATATTTTGATAAGTTTTAAAATGTTTAAAAATGCCAAAATTTCATCTGATTAGAAATTGATTTTGGAAATTCTCTTCAAGTTTTTCTATAATTTCCAACAAGTTTTCCCGATAGTAATAAAAAAGTAAGAAACACTTCATGAAACATTGTTGTCATGATTCCTACAATGCTAACATTTTCTAACATTACAAAAACGTAACTTTTATCACCATTAAACACAGCACTTAAAGAAATCCCAAATGAAATTTCAGCAACTCCTAGAAGATTGACATTATTGAGCAAGCAATCATGAAATGAATTTTCTGCCATTTTAAATCAACTTTTAAATATTTAGGCAAAAATGTGAAGCCAAAAAGTTGCAAAATTTTTCTCACACTCGAAAAATTATTAAATTTTTTAAACTTTGTGTCATTTTTTTAAAATATCCTTCAAATTTTTCCACTTGTAATCCGCTCAAAAGCTTAAGCACAAATGGGAAAAAAAAGTTTTTTCTCATAAAATTAAGCATTAAAAGTTTGAATAAAACGAAAAAACGAGTTAAAATATTTCACCGTAACGTACAGACCGACATGAAAATTAGTTGAGACAAACGTAAAACAAATTTAAACATTTAAAAATGAGCAATATTAGTCGTCAGTGTTGTGTTGATAGCGCATCTGGTTGTATATTAGAAATTTCTGGCTGAATTCAAATTGACAAAAACTGTAAAGAGTTTCATTTCAATTCTTTTAAAAATCTTCCGAAAAATTACTTTCTGTCGTTTAACTCAAATAGCACAGATGCATGCTCTTGCATCAAAATGCCTTAAGAATCACTTCTTGAGTGTTTCCCGCGTTTCATGACATTTAAATTTTTTTAGAACAAAAATGAGTACCTGAGATGTTTGCTTGATATTTACTCGTTTTTGAGATAATTTTCGTGATATTCGTGTAATTTTGAAACGAACGACAGACAAAAAACGGGTAAAAGCGTGTCTTTTCTAAATATTGTAGAAATTGCACTAAAAAGTTGCTTCACATACAATTAAAAAGTTAAACAATTAAAATTTGTCACATGATCTTTTTGATGATAAGTAATTGAAAGTGAAAAATTTATGTGCCATGAGTAAACTTTTATGAACTTTAATTGTAGTGTTAGTGTGATCATTTTTTTTTGAATTTTGAAAAAGAATTTTTTTTTTCAAAACTTTACTGTTAATGAAATGTTTAAATGTTTGATTTTTTAAGATTATTAAATAATAGTCCTCATGGCCACTATATTAAATTTCTTTGCCGTAATATTTAGAATCAAAATAACCCACAACGTACAAAAATCTTGCAAACTTAATGCGTTTTAAAAAAAAACTTAACTTCTAAGTGTGAACACTGAAAATTTTAAAGAAATATTTTATTGAAAATTTATATTTTACATTTATTTATAATTTTACAACAGATTTGATAATGCAATAATTTTTTTTGAATGTTTTAGACAAATGACTGCTTATTAAGTTTTTTGATGACAATAATGTATCAGGGTGTTCGAAAAAAAAAGAGACACTATGTTTGAAGCACTCGTTCTTAAAAACTAGACGACCAAAGACAAACGGTGAAAAGTATATTGTTTCTGCTATTTATAAGCTGTTTTTAAAAAACATTTGACGAGTCATCATTTTCTTTAAATATTTTTTAATTTTACTCAAAACTTTTTGTTCAAAAATCATAATTTTCACCTCAAAATTTTTAGAAGCGATTTTCTTAAAAGTTTTCTATTGACAAAAAATTACTTTTTCCAAACTTTTTCATTGTAAATTAAGTTTGTTTTGTGCACTTTAACAAACTGCAATCAGAATCTATTTATCTTTCGTAATAAATAAGTTATGAGCATTCAAAAATGTCGACTCAAAAATGGAGACTTTTACTAAAATGCTCATATCTCAGAAACTACTTGACCGATTAAAATGATTTAAACACCAATCGATTTGTTTTTAAAAGCACTAAAAAATACAATATAGTAAGAATTATTATGAGAAAACATCGATTTTCATACATTTTCAAAATCTTTTTGTTTACAAATGGCGAAATGTAAACAAACAAAATTTTGTCAAGTTTCTTTCGCTCATATCTTTTCAATTACATCGTTCTCAATTAAAGCAGTTACTTAAAACGTTTGAACATAACTTATTACAATTAACTGGGATAGTATAAGAGTTCGGAGAAGAAGTGATATGAGCGAAAGAAACTTGACAAAATTTTGTTTGTTTACATTTCGCCATTTGTAAACAAAAGATTTTTGAAAATGTATGAAAATCGATGTTTTCTCATAATAATTCTTACTATATTGTATTTTTTAGTGCTTTTAAAAACAAATCGATTGGTGTATAAATCATTTTAATCGGTCAAGTAGTTTCTGAGATATGAGCATTTTAGTAAAAGTCTCCATTTTTGAGTCGACATTTTTGAATGCTCATAACTTATTTATTACGAAAGATAAATAGATTCTGATTGCAGTTTGTTAAAGTGCACAAAACAAACTTAATTTACAATGAAAAAGTTTGGAAAAAGTAATTTTTTGTCAATAGAAAACTTTTAAGAAAATCGCTTCTAAAATTTTGAGGTGAAAATTATGATTTTTGAACAAAAGTTTTGAGTAAAATTAAAAATATTTAAAGAAAATGATGACTCGTCAAATGTTTTTTAAAAACAGCTTATAAATAGCAGAAACAATATACTTTTCACCGTTTGCCTTTTGGTCGTCTAGTTTTTAAGAACGAGTGCTTCAAACATAGTGTCTAAAAAGTGTCTCATTTTTTTTCGAACACCCTGATAGATAAATAGGTAGACTATAGACTAAGGGTTCTCAAGATCTCGATCTTGAAAAATAAAAACATGAAAGAAAAAATTAATTTTTGAAATTGATTGGTTTTCAAAAATAATTTATAATATCAGATAATAAAATTTGAAAAACTTCTTTTATATTAAAGAAATTATTTTCCATCCCTTGGTTTCAATTCGACAATAATATCTTCGGTAAATTGAAATTCTGTTAAACTTGGTTTTGCTTTCAATTTCTTTGGTGTTTTTTCACATGCTTCAAAAGTAAACTTTGATAAAATTTTAAAAATTAGCACTTTTACTTCCATCAATGCAAAACGTGAAGCCTAAAAAGAATAAAAAAATTGTAAAAAAAAATTTGCAGTATTTTGAATTTTTAACTGACAATACAAATTCTTGGTCCAATACCGAATGGCATATAATAATTCAAAATTTCTCCTTTTCTTTCATCACTAAATCGATAAGGATCAAAAACTTCTGGATTTGGAAAATATTTTTCATCATGATGAATTGACCAAACAGGAAATTGAACAAAATCGCCATTTTTTACATTTATAACAATTCCATCACCAAAATCCATTTTATAATCCTTATTACATTCTCTATTCAAAAATGGTGAAGCCCAAAGTCTCAAAACTTCACTGATAAACATGTCAAGAAATTTCATTTTATGAATTGCTTCATAAGTTGGATTTTCAACTGCATCGACTTCTTTGATTATTTCATTTTGATAATTTTTATTCACTGCAAGATAGTAAGCAACTGTTTCAAGAACAACTGATGAAGTTGCGAGACCAGCAGAGAAAAATAGATGACCTTGTGCAATGAAATGATCATCAGTCCAAATAATTGAATTTTTCGATTTCACTTCATATTCAGGATTTGCTGAAAAATTCGACAACTCAGCTTCATTGACTTCATTATTTTTATCTGCAGCTGCTAATTGTCCACGTTTAGCTCGCATTAACAGTTCGATTACGTCAGGTCTAAAAATTCCTTTTTCTTCTCTCTCTTTCATGACGTTTACAATTGCTGCTTTGAAAAATTCATAAACATCTGGTGGAAGAACTTTTAACTTGAGTAGTTTGTAGAGCCATTTGGCAAAGACAAAAATTAAAATTTTAAAAATTCCAGAACTTGGTGGTTTGATAATTTTTTGAACCATCTCATAAACCTGACTTTTTTCATTTCTTAAACAATCTGCTTTGAAACCTAAAACTGCTGTGCTTATTCCATCAACTGCAAAACGTACAAAAATGCTCTTACAATCAATTTCAATTTTTCCTTCACTTTCAAGTTTTTCATTGCAAAAATCAACAAAATCGTCGGCTGTTTCTGAAAGAATTCCAAACATCATTTTCATTTTACTGCTTGTAAAAATAGGACTAAGACTATTTCGCATTTTCCGCCAACTTTCATCACGTAATGTGAAGAGATTTTTTCCAATGACTGGATCAAGATTTTCATCGACTGTTTTGTCATGATTGACGAAATGATCGAAATCTTTTATTGCTATTTGCTTGATGATTGTTGGATCACGGATTAAGAAAACTCGCTGATTAAGAATTGACAATGCTGGAGCGACTCTGGAAATTTATTAGAAAATTTTGATGTTTTGTAAATTTTTAAATTATTTGTGAATTTCAAAAATTCAAACATTGAAAAATTCGTTAGATTTGAATTTTTATAACAACTCACTTTTGGCCAGAAAATTTTCTATAAAAATCTTCTACAGCATCAAACATAGTTATTTTAAGTAGCATAATTTTGAAAAAACTTCCAACTCCTTCCCATGGCTTCATATATTTCAAACCATAACTTTCAAATTCATCGAAATTCTTTTTGTACTTTCGATAAACAAACCAAAATAAAAAGATTAAAATCCAAATAAAAATCAATGTGATACTCATTGTGAACAAATATTCATATGTATTGGTTTTTTTTTTTATCAAGGTCACAAATGATTTGTTTTTAATTTTCACTAATGTAATTTATTTTTTTTATTTAAAATTTTTCAAAATTATTTCTTCTAAATCTTTTCAATTTTAAAAATTTATTTTTAATAAAACAATTTTGAGATTTTCTTCAATGCTTCTAATATTTGTAAAATCAAACCATCACTACGAAATGTCAATTGACTTTTGTGCACTTATATAGAAAAGAATCATATGTTAATCGTCACTCACGCAAGCAAAAGAAGAAAAAATATTCTGATTAATCATTTCAGTGTTGTGGCAACAGAATTTAGATAATTTTCTGGGTAATAGATGAAATTTTGTTTTCACAAAAATTAGAAAGAAATTTTTCGTTCTTTTGTGATCAAAAAACTTATCAAAATTTTTAAGCTTAAAATCTCGGAACATTTTTTGATATTGATAAAAACGAAAAATTTTAAGAAAATTATTATGATTCAAAAATCTAAGTAATTTTTAAAAATAATCAACACTGGATGTACTTAGCAACCAGAAAATTTCATAATTGTATTGGTTTGTTGCCATTAAATTGCTTAATAAAAACAAATGATGAAATTAATCATTAATCTTTTGATAAAATTACATACTTAAAAGATAAGAAATTCAAAAACCTTTTTATAATTTTATAAAATTCTTTTTATTTACAATAAAATTTTACATCATTAATTCAGGATGATCTCTTTTCTTGTGAATTCTTAATGAATCTCTTTTTGCATAACTTTTATTACAAATATCGCATGTAAATCCTTTGATGCCTGTATGAATGTGCATATGTTGTGTCATTAAAAATGCTTTTGCAAATCCTTTACCACAATGCTGAATGCAGAAGAAATAAATTAAAAATTTTATCGAAAATCAAATTAAAAAACTTACAATACAAGTATGAGCTTTCTTCTCTTTATGAATAACAATATGTGATTGATAAGCCTTTAAATTAGCACAAACTTTTGCACAAATTTCACACAATCTTGGCGCTTCTTTTTTCTCTCTTTGATGTTCTTTGACATGCTCTAATAAGTCCAAATGTGAATTAAATTTCTCTTCACAATGAGTGCATCTATAAATGCAGTCTCTTTTGACAACACGATGATGAACACTTTCCATATGTGACTCTAGATCAAATTGATGATTATATTCCTTTGCACAAACTTCACAAATGAATTTCTCTTTTGGTTTATGGGTTGCCATATGAGCATAAAGATTCTTTTTATTCTTGAAAACTTTACTGCAAATATTACATGAAAATTCTTCATCTTGGCAATCTTTTGCTTTCATGTGAGCTGTGAGTGCTTCAAATGTTGGAAATTTTGATTTACATTTAGCACAAGAATAGCTGATTGGTGCATCGATTATTATTTCACGTGCTGGATCCTGGAATGAAGATTTTTGAATAATTTTTGAATGTAAATTTAAATATTTAAAATTCTTTGAAAGTTTAAAAAATATTGAATTTATACTGAAATGATTACAAAATAGAGCTTGGTTCAATAAAAAAGTGTAGCTTTTAAAAAGAAACTAAATATGAGCTCGTGTCATCAATCTTTTGTTTAATTTTCATCTACTATTCAATTATTTCTAATAGTTTAAAATGTTTGATTTTTATAAATTTTTCAAAATTGAAATATTCGTTAAAAATAAAATTTTATAAATATTTAAAAAAAAAATTTGTAAGTTTATACATTTTATCTAGGCTTTTTTCATACTTACAATAGAAAATTTCTGTCTCTGACCACTAGTTGGGATAAATTTTTTTGTACTTCCTTCGTTTCCTTTGCTTTTTCCATCATTCGATTTTCTTTTCTTTCCATTAGGCTCATAATTATCATCAGAATCTTCATCTTCTTCTAAATATTCCTCAGCATCATCATCATCGTCATCATCATCTTCATTTTCATCATAATTATAATCATCATCTGATGATGCATCAATGTCTATGCAATCTTCCTCATCCAACATTTCATATTCTTCAATTAAATCATCATTTTGAGTTTCAGTTACAGTTTCATTAATTGCTGAAACTTTTTTGATGCTAATTGAACCAACTTTTTGAATCTTTTCAAAAATTTCATTTGAGTTTAAGGATTTTGGGTTTGTAATTTTAAGATTTGAAATTTTTCTTAGATTATTTGAATTTTTTAATTTTTCTTGTGTTTGTTGAATTTTAACTAAAAAGTCATAAGAAACTTTTGCTTTTCCATAACAAAGCTGACAAACAGTAGTCGGTAGTTTGGTGTCTTTTATATCAACATTTAAATGAGGCACAAAATCTATCAAATGCACAATTATTTCATCATTTATTGATGAAGTCAATTTTGTATTTGATGAATTACAAAGTCTGCAATTATTTTGTGACATCTTCTTGAATAAAAAATGAAAAATAAAACTTTAATTGTTTTGCTTTTGTTTTGTTTACAATTTATTATGATCTTTTTTGCAGGTAGAAATAAAATTTCGAAAGTCGAAATTTAATTTTTTTATAAAATTTAATAAAAAATGCGGGAAATATTTTTTTAAAATCTAATTTGATCCTTTTAGAATTGTGGAACAATTTAATGTAGCTGACGCAGTTAAGTTGCATTCTAACTCTGCTTGATTTTAGTCAACAATTTGAGCAAGTCAAAATTTTACAGATTTTTAATCAATGAAACAAATGAAATGGATTAAGATTGGTTGAAAGTTCATCATGTCAACCAATCTAATCGTACGATCATCTTAATACTAAAAAAAAATTAGCCAGTGAAATTTTTGTCTAAATTTCAATCCAACATTTTCAAAAAATTTTTGTTTAATTTAAAAAAAATTAATTTTTAATATTAAAAATTTTGTTTAAAAAATTTCTACAAAAGAAATTCAAAAAAAATTCTTTTCGACATTCAATGTCAATGAAAACAGTAAAAAAAGGGATATTGAACTACATAAAATACATCATCGAACAGAATTATTCAAAGAGGGGTATTCGGATGTAAGTAAATTTCGTGGTGTCACAAAAAATTTTCTCATTTTTTCGCCTTTCCTGTGACTAATAAAAGTTGATTTGTATTTCAATCACGAGATTATCATTTGCCGCATCAAAGCACACTCAAGTGCACTAAAATCTAACAGATTCAATCAATCAAAATCGCGAAATTGTGTGGAAGTAAAAAAGAGAAGTGTGCGACGCCATGTTGATTTTATAGCGAGGAGAGAAGAAATTTCGGAAATATTTTGTTATAATTTCACTGGCAATGATTTAACAAATGACGTATGACATTGTTGATAAATGCACAAAATGACTGCATCGTGAGAGAATCAAATGAGAAAATTTAAGTGAAATTTATGAGCAGAAATTGAAGAAAAATTTTCTTTTTCGGTATTTTTTTGTGATGACGAAGTTGATGTGAAAAAAATTTAAGTTTCTTTATTTTGCGGTAAAATTTACTTCAAATTGGATTAGACGAGATTTTTAACTAAATCGATAAATTGAAGTAAAAAAATATTTTATGAAAATTTTTATCAAAACAAATCAAGCGAAGAAAATTCTTCGATGAAAATGTGTGAAAAATGTGATCTTTTTTTTCAATAAAAATTTTCTTTGTTTTTGTTGTGAATTGTGTGAATATGAGGAAGTTCCATCAGCTGGATTAACAAGAATTTTTTCTTGCTGTTTTTTGCAAACTTTTCTTGTTTATTTTGAATTTTTTTAAGTTAAAAAAGTTTCTAAAATTTAAAATGTGAAATTTTTGATTATATAAATTTTTTTTTAAATTTTCATTCAGTTTTGTTTACTTTATTCAATTGTTTAAAAGTTTTCCCGGACGATGAAAAAATTTTATTAGAAAAATAAATTTAGTTACAAAAAAGGTGAAAAATTTTATTAATGTAAAAAACGCGCAAAAATTTCTCAAATATTGATTGGAGAATTTTTAAATAAAAAAGTGGTTTCAAATTTCCTGTGATTCATTTTTAAAAAAAGTTTGCTTCTTACAAAAAAATTTCTTAACCATTGAAATCAAACTAACCGTCATCATCACATCACACATTTTAAATTATTTCACTTAGAAAGTTCTCTCAATTTTTTTCTCTTCTTCACTTGTCTTTGTCTATGTATGTACAGAAAAAAATCAAAGCTTATAAAATTTCTTAGAAATTTTTTCTCTCTTTATTCTAAATTTTTAAAGAATTGAAATACAAATTATTAATTTTTTTGTTGTTATTCAACATAGAAGCGCAAACAAATGAGAAAATAATAACAATCGTTGATAAGAAAAAAAAAGATATGATGGCTTAAAAATTTATGACAGTTGGCAGTGACAATTTCTATTTTTACTGAAGCTATAATGTTGTTTATTGGAAAAAATTCTTTTTAAGTTTAAAGTTTTAAATTTTTAAAGTAATTTTTTGAATTATTTGAAACAAGTTGTGGAAATAAAGCGATTTCTTTACAGAATCACTTTCATTTTCATACCATGTTTTAAAATATTTTTTTAAATTTTAATTCAGAGTAAACTACGATGTAAAATCTTTAATTTTCTGTTCTCACTGCTCAAGTTTATTTAAATCAATAATATATGTCTTTATATTCAAAGTTAACCACGAATTTTAATGCATCTTTTTATGTTGATATGAATTTTAAAATTATTGAAAATTAAAAATGAATTTAAAAAAGTTTTGCTTTTCGTTTAAATTCAATAATTACTCAAAAAGTTATTACATCAAAAGTTCAAATAATTCAATTAAGAATGAATTGATAAGACAAAATATTTTAAAATGTTTACAACAATGCTGGACATTTTTGAAACAAATCTGTCTATTTTTATCTCTTTATGAAATTCCTATTGTTATCACGAAAGGAAAATGTCAAGAAGATTACATATAAATAACTTACAATGTATTTTACGAATCACTTTCAAAACATTTTAATCTCAGAAAATTAATTGTTCCTTTTTATTAGTCGAAATCATAACTTTTCACTTATTCTGATAATTTTACTTTCACTTATCAACAAACTTTTAAAAATCTAGTAAATTTGCGAACCTAAATTCTTATCTGATAAAGTTATCACTGTTGAGATTTTTCAGCAAAGCTTCTACTCAGTCGCAATAGAAAAAGTGTAAAATAAAAAATTCTTAAGAAATTTTCGCGGTATACTAAAAACTAAATTAAACAAAAAAACACAAAAAGTGTTTCAAAATTCTTACTAGATTCTTTAGATTGAAAATATGCGTCGATAGCCGTCTAATTTTCACAATATTTTACTTTGTTATTACACATAGCTTCTTTATTATTGAAAAAATCTACAAGTGATTAAAAATTTATTTATAAATTTGGAAAAAATTTAAAAATTCATTAGTATTTTGATAAAAAAATTTTTAATATCAACAAACATAATGTAAAAATTTTAAATTTTTTTACAAACTGCTCCCACCTTGATAACAATAGAATTTTTTAAAAAAAAATTTCCAATAATATTAAAACGCAATATTTCTTTTCTTCTTTTTTTCTCAATTATTGAAGGCCAAATACTATCAAAAACAAGCATAACTTTTTTATATATATAATTTTAGGAAACAGAAGCAACAACAGATGAAGTTGATTGCGTATTAAATTATTTTTTGATTACCTTGAAACTTTAGAAGAAGAAAAAATTTTATGCAAAAAAAACTTTTGCGCTTCATTAAACGAATCACTGTCAACTAGACAAAATTTTTAGTCCAAAATATTTTTACAAAAAAAAAAAAAAATATTAAATTTTTATTTCTCTTTAATTTTAGGAAAATTCATCACTAAAACAACAACAAAATAAATAAATTCAAAAAAGCTTTCATTTAGAAAAAAAATCATAAAAATTTTTAGACAATCGTCGTTATAAAAAAACAACAAAAAACTAAGGAAATTTCAAAGAGTTATTCTTTCAAAAAGAAAAGGAAACTCAAACCATCGAAATAAATAAAATTTAAAAAAAACTCTTCAAAAAAACACAAATTTTGTCACTTTTCAAAAAATGACGGAATCAATTAAATTTGGACCCGAATGGCTTCGCAATAGCGTTGCAAATGTCGTCGCGCCATCAAATAACAATCAACAACAGCAGCAACAACCACAATCACCATCGACGGATAGTATCATTAGTCGTCCAGTACTATCCGATCATCGTTATGGGCGCGAGGAAATGCTGAGTTTGTGTGACAAATCAGCACGTTTGCCTGACGCTTTGCCACGTTTTCGTCGTCTGTTTGTAGCTGATTGGCAAACTCCACTCGCATTACAGCCACTTACTGATGATGAACAGATTGGTGGTCGTGGTGGATTGGGTACAACAGGTACACCACCATGGGGCACTCACATTCGACCACTTATGCCGGCTATGAGTCGTGGGACGGGAATGATACGAGGTGGGGCGATAGAGCGAGGTCGTGGTCGAGGTAGAGGCTTGTATCATGGTACAAGTTACACACGATCTACATCACTATATGATGAAGACGGTAGAAGATGGCTAGATCGTAATGGAACTGAAGGATCGACTGAATGGAGTGCCGGTAGTGCTATAAGTCCAAGAAAAGAAGGATTCTCGAGAAGTGCATTAGAAAGTTGGAGAAAAGGCACGAGAGATGAAAATGAAGAAGGTTGGAGGAGCAATAGTAATGGAACAGCCGTCACTGGAGCTGGAAGTGGCGGTGGAACTTCTGGTGGAACTCCAGCTAGGGAAAAATGGAGTAAGTTTAAAAAAAATTCATGATTTACCGTTAAATTTAAACTTTTTATTATTTTAGCACGATCAACAAGTTGGCGCGAAGGCACTGACAATAGTATTATTACATCAGATGGTGATCGATCAAATGGTACATCACAGCTATTAAATTCATCATCTCCAACATCAGGTGTTACAAGTCATAGTGCTTCAAATCCATCACTTCGAACTCCAGTTGGTTATAAAAAATCATGGGATGAAGATAGCAATTTACCGGAATGGGCAACAGAATCATTTGATTATGGTGGCACATTTGACTCGAGTGGTGCATTTCATGATAGTGAAAGGACTGGTGGTCATGAGGAAGATAATCGTACAGTGACTGAAAGACAGCAACAACAGCAACAGCAACAAAATCACGATGATTCAGTTGAAAGTGAAGAAACAAATGAAGAAGAAACGCAGTCACAATCACAACAGCAACAAGTTGCACCTACGAAACTCATGATGGATTTTCTTAATGAAAAATCGTCACCACCACCATCACAATCACAACAGCAACAACAGCAGACACAACAAACACAACAAACACAACAAGAACAGAAACTTGCAACTGTTGATCTTTCAAATGGACCAACAACAACAACAAGTCCATTACAGGCACAAATTCAAACACCTGTCGTCGCTCCTATAGCACAAATGGATAAAATGGTTGAAAATTTTGTTGCTCATCTAATTATGGATGATGACAGCAGTTTAAAACAACCGCCACCTCCAATTATTGAATGGTTTTATCGTGATCCACAAGGTGATACACAAGGACCATTTAGTTCAAGTGACATGTCAGAATGGTACAAAGCTGGATATTTTCAAGAGTCATTAATGGTGCGACGATCAATTGACAGCACATTTGTGCCATTGGGACAACTTGTAAAAGTTTTTGGTGCTTTAAGACCATTTATTGCGGCTTCACATGATGGTCAACCATTGCAAACACTTCAACCTGAACCCATCGATCAATTCCGACTGCAACGTATGACACAGCCACAGCAACAGCCTCAACAGTCACAACCACCTCCACAGCCAACACCAGCAAATGATGTCAATAATTGGAGCATGATGACACCGGAACAGCGATTGTTTCTCATGCAACTTGCACATCAACGACAACCACAACCACCAGTTGATCCTTATGCAATGAAAATGGCTCAACAACAATCAACACCGCTTGATATGCGACGCATGATGAGTGCTAATGACTTTTTCCAAACACCTACACCGAATGTTGTGCCACAGCAACCACAACAGACAAACATTGAGCCAGATCCATTACAACAACTCATTATGCAAATACAAATGCAACAAAAGACTGGCGGTGGTGATACCACTACTGCACAACAACCATGGATCAAGCCATCACAATCTAATGTAATGATGCAGGGAAATGGACCGATGGATATTATGAATAATCAACGTGTCGATCCGAGTGTCGTTAATGCTGGTGGTGTTGTTGGAAATGTTCCTATTTCGGGTGGTAATAATAGTGCAAGTGTTGTCAATGTAAGTTTATATTTTTAATATTTTTTGATGATTTCCATAGAAAATTTCTAATTTCTTTAGTAAAATTGTCTTATGATGGCAAAAATTTTCATTTTAAATTTTATATTAATTTTAGAATCATCAAAATAATAACAGCAGCAATTGGAACACACCATCATTGCCAATTTGGGATACACATGTTCCAACAGCAGCTGTAAATAATAATAACACTCAAAATAACAGCAACAATATCCTTAAAGATCAAAATCAACATCAACAAATACAGCAAGAAATGCAACAGCAGCATCATCAGAGACCACCTTCACCTGATATCATTCAAAATGGTATAATAGAGTCAGAACAATCGCAACAGCATCATCATGCTCAAATGCAGAAAGTAGAATCAAAAAAGAAGAAAAAAGAAGCGGCAGCAAAAGAGCAACAACAGCAACAAGTTAAAGAACAGCAACAACAACAAATAAAAAAGCAACAGCAGCAGCCTAAAGAGGAGAAAAAGAAACCGAATAATGATAAGCAAAAGCGTGAAGAACGTTCAACACAGCCAGCAGCGCCGGCACCATGGGTTGGATTGCAAACGAATGTCACAAGCGCGAGCCTAACAAAAATTCAAAAAACTGAAGCGCAACGTCGTCAAATTGAACTTGCTCAGGCTCAAAAAGAGCGCACTGAAGTGATGGCAGCAAAAATAACGGAAGTTCGTGATGTCAAATGGAATTTGCAAATGCCAGCGACAGCTCATGTGAAATCTCTTGATGAGATTCAAGCGGAAGAGCAAACAGCGGCAGAACGTGAAGCTGCCATTGCAAAACGCGAAAAGAAAGAAACTGTGACAATTGTTGCAGATATATGGAGCAGTGGTGCACATTCAATGGCCTGGCAACAGCCTAAAGCATGGAGTGGTGCAAGTGGGCAAAGCAATTCTGGTTTTTGGGAAGATCCAGTCAAGGCACCACCACCACAAGTGAAACAGCCACAAATGTTGAGCAAAAGTCAAACAATGGCGACAATTACAACTGCCAAAAAACAGCAACAGCAACAGCAGCAGCAACAAATGCAACAACAATTGCAGCAACAACAACAAAAAAGAATTGAGAAAAAACCTATGGTGAGAAATGATAAGAAAAAGGAAGAAGTTAACAATGAATTTACACAATGGTGTACACGTACATTGAGTGCTATGAATGGAAATGTTGATGGTAATAAAATTTTAAATTTCTTCCAATTTATTTTTGTTAAAATTTAATTATTTTAGTTCCAACATTTGTGAGCTTCCTACAGGACATTGAATCGCCATTTGAGATCAAGGATTATATCAAAATGTACTTAGGTATGCAATTATTTCAAAAATTTACTTTTTTCATTCAAAAAATATTTTGTCATTTCCTCATCAATAATTTATAATTTTTCTACTTCAGGTGAGACAAAAGAATGCACTGAGTTTGCAAAACAATTTCTCGAACGTCGTTCAAAGCAGCGCAATCAACAACGTTTACAAAATGCGCATATTGATGACATGTGCAGTCCAGCGCCTGCAATTAATCCTAACAACAGCAGTGACTTCCAAGAAGTCAAGGTAAATTTAAATAAAATTTAATTCTTTTAAAATTTTTAAATATTTTTCTAATTTTTAGGGCAAAAACAAGAAAGTTAAATCAAAGAAAGTCATGAAAGCGGTTGATAATCGCATTTTAGGCTTCACTGCAACAAGTGCACCAGACAGAATTAATGTCGGTGATCGTGATTATGGTGATGCCTAAACGACAAGCTCAATTTATCATCATTAGACGAAAATTCTTGAATTAAAAAATTAAGAGTTTTTTTTGTTGCAATAATTTTAAAATTTTGCAAATTTATGCAGATATTTTATTGAAGAAAAAATTCATTAATAATTTAGAATTGAAATATCTTTGTCTATTAAAATACTTTCTTTTTTTGTTTTGTGCTAAACATGGAATATGTGAAGAAATTGAAGTTTTTTGAATGGAAGGAGTTTTTTTTAAAGAATTTAACGTATTTTCTAAATTTGAAAAAAAAAGTTTTGAAATTTTTTAATTGTTAATTTATTTTTAATGAAAAAATTTCATATGATGACTTCAAGAAAAAATAAAAAAATTGAAGAAAAATTTAAAAAGTTTCAACAATAAATCAAATTTAGAAAATTTCAAGAAGAAAAATATGAAGGAACTAAAAAGTTTGAAATTTTACAAAATTTAGAAAAGCTCGAAAAATGCTCAAAAAAAATTGAATTAAAATTAACAACTTTTATGAATGAAAAATTTCTTAACCAATTTTTAAAAAAAAATCTTTGACATTTAAAAAAGCTTCAATTTTTTATTTAAAAATAATTTCAAAAAATATTTCCTTGTGTTGTTTTTAAAAAAACTTATAACTTTTTGATGACTTGGGTTGATTAATAAGAAAAATTGTAAAATCTGTTTTTAAGAATGCTGCCCTATAATGAAAATTGAAAACATACACAGAATATATATTAAATATGTTATGATAAAAATTGAAAAAATTCACCTTAAAGTTGATGCTGCTGAGAAAAAAAGCTTCCTGTACTGCAAAATGCTGTTGCGAAAAAAAATATCAAGTTGATCACACACACTGTTGTTACTATTTTCCTTACTTTTATGCTGTTTTTTTGATCTGAGGAAAATTAAAAATTATTTTAATGAAAATAAATAAACGACGATGACGAATAAAATGAAAAATGATAAAAATTCTCAAATGAAAGCAAATAAATAAATTGTGGTGAAATAAAACTTCTGAAATAATAAAGGAAAATTCATGAAAGAAAGAATTATGAAAAATATCCCTTTTGAATAATGGAAATAAAAGAAGAAAAATGAGCAAAGAAAGAATAAAGAAAAAATTAAATTTGAAAAAAATTGATGAGTTTTATTGCGATGTTTCTAAGAAAATGATACAAAATTACCAGGCATCGACACAATAATAAGAATAAATAAATAGCAAAATGAATCAAAAAACTTATCATGCATTGATGCCTTTGCCAAATTCTCGAGAAAAATTAAAATTCCAAAAATTTTACTTTTTGATTTTGAATATGAAAAATTTTTAAAATTTTCATAATTAAAAAGTATAAAATTAATTCTTGTTTGAATTTCTCAAAGTCGTCATTTAGTACAAAATCTAAGTTATTATAAAAGTCATTTCAGATAAAAAAAACATTTAACAAAATTTAATCACTACAAATTTTTAGAATATTCTTAAAACTTTTAAAAATTCTTTATTTTAAAATTCCAGCATTGAAAACGTTTCCACTTGCAGCAATACAAGCTCTCAGTGATTCTTGAGCAATATGAAGGTCTTTATGAGGAGGAACAGCAACTTTATGGAACATTTCTATTCCTGTTATGAATGCATTGATGGCTGCTTCAATATTTTCAATCTAGAAAAAAAAAATATAAAAAATGATCTTATTTAAAATTTTAGCAATGATATTGGAACCATACGGAATAGAATGTTTTTGTCTTTATTTGATCAATTTTAAAAATCCTAATTTTTTTTGTAAACTTCAGATAAAATTAATTTGGTTTGTTGATGAAAAATTTGGCTTTCTAAGTTTGAATTTTAAAAAAATAAGTTTTACTCTAAAAATATGCCACGACAGCAAATTTAAATACCTTGAAATTATTGAATTAAATTTTTGTACTCATTCTGCAAACTTCAAACTTTCATATTAATTAGAAAAGTTTTCATACTCACATCCATAGCTTCAGCACCTTTCTTAAATTTCTCTTCAGCTTCATTCAAAACACTCAAAGACATTTGCAACGAAACATTTTTCTTGCATTTTGCACATTTTGAATTTTTTCCTCCATTTTGATAATTGAAAATTCCATCACATCCTTCAGTAACGCATTTTAACCTACATTTGTTATTCAATTTGTCAAGCACAGGCCAATTTTCTTCACATGCTCGACATTTGCATTTAAACCAATACCTCGATGCTAAATTTCTTTGTCTTTCAACTTTTGTCTGTTTTGTAAAAATCGGTCCATAATTCTCGGCTACAACTTCACCATCAACATGAGGTCGAATTGAATTAAAAATCAAAGTTGTTCCATTAAACCATCGCATAACACTCGGATAACATTCATGATTGAACATCGCTCCAACTTCATAAATTCCAACACCAATGTAATTAATTTTTGACTTTAGAAAAGCATGTCCAACTGTGACAGTCTCATAAATTTCATGAGCATTAAATTGAAGTGATTGCAAATAGTTGAAAATTAATGCGCCAATTTTCAATTCAATTGGTGTCGGTTCAGCTGATTCTGTCGTTCGACGACCAAAAAATTGCGATTGTTGAAGACAACGAAGCAAAAAAGAAGCCATGAGACATCGTTTGAAAAAATCTTCACCATCACGCATTGTTGAGTTTGTACAAAAAGTTTTTGTTAATTTTTCACCAGCTTCAAGTGCTTTCTCTGGTGTTCCATGCATTGTAATCATTTTTAGTGCAATATGACAGAGAATTGACATACCAGAGCCAATTAAAAGATCAAAAAAGTGACACTCAAATTTATGGTAAGAATTACAAGCAATGTCACGACAATTGATTGAACAAAATGCAACAGATGAACAACTTGAGCAACCAATTGGTGCTAAAAGGCGTGTGAAACAATGATAACAATGAGTTCCACAATTTTTTGGATAGAGGCAAGCACACTTTGCTGATTCAACAAGTAAAGTCTCGCCAGTCTCAATTGAACCATTTGAAACGAAAAATTTTCCAGCATCTGTAGTTTCATTAAGTCGCAATAATGTTGAAGTGCAACGTTCAATTTCAGTTGATTCTGATGTGTGTGATTTTAAAGATGGAGGTTGAAGTTTTGTTGGTGATTTTGACTTAGTTTGAGATTTTAGTAATTGAATTTCGTTCATTAAAATATCACGACGTAAATCATCATGACCGATAAGTTGGTGATAAAGTTTAATTGAAATTTCACACTTTTTGTCTTCGTTGAGTACTAGAAAGGAAAATAAAATCAAAAGAGTAGTAGCAATCAAATAGACAAATTTGTAAATTGTAATTTACTAAATCTACCATGAAATATTAAGACAATTTTTATCTTTTTAAAAAGTATAAATGTTTGTCTCATTGAGTTTAAAATTTTAATAAAAATAAATTAAAAATATTGATGACTATTTCATTTCCTTGATAATAACCAATAATAATTAAGAATTTATAAAAATAAATTCAAAATTTTACTCACATGCATAAAATTTTGCAAGTTTTGAATAATATTCAGCATTCTTTTTAATATCCAATCCATATTTAACAGCTAACTGAAGATCATTCAGTCCATTTTGCCCATCATGCATTCTAAGAAAAACTTCAGATCTTTGAGCCAATGCAAATGCAAAAGTCAATCCATTGTCAATTGTTTTATCAACATCTGAAAACATAAAATTGAATATTTTTTTTAATGAAAAAAAAAATAATTTTGTTTACCTTTCATTGGAGCTCTCATTACAGCTTGACTTGCCAAAATTAAAATTTTATCCAAAGGTATTTGACAATTTCCTTCATCATGCATTTTTATTAATTTTCCAACTTGATCACGTTTTTGCCATGAAAAAATTGAATCTTTTTTACGATAAATTTCAGTGACATGTTCAAGTGTGCCGAGAATTTCCCAAGAGATTGTTGGATCATTGTAGAGAAGTTGCAATTTTTCACTCTCACTCTCACATTTTTGAAAGCAATCTCTTAACCAAACTTTAAATTCTTGATCATCTTTGAAGCTATTGATGACAGTGAGATAGAAATTCATAAAGAATCCATTGTCATTTGATTGTACTGTCTTTGTACTGCACTTTGTTGTAAAAATTTTATCAATATCATCGAAATTACTCATTTTTTAAGAAATTTAAAATTTAATTTATGAAAAAGCGTGACTAAAATAATGAAAATAAGAAAAGAAACTGAAAATTTTGTAAAAAAGAGAAGAAAAAAAATTAGAGAGAAAGAAATTTTCTAAAAATAAAATAAAACATAGAAGATGCATGAGAGAGAAAGATTTGGTTAAATTCACAATGTAAATAAAGTGAAGCATTTTCATACAAACTGATCAACTTCTTTTAAATGTTAAAAATCTCAGACGTGCGAAAAAAATACATAAAATTGACAGAAGTCAAAAAAGATCAACATGTATTCTCGTCTGGAAAAAAATATGTTGCAAAAACACCAAATTTCCTTTTTTTACATTTCATGACATTTTGAAATTCTTTCTAATAGCATGACAAATTTGTTTGAACTCTTTTTTAACTTAAATTGTCTGTAATGCTATAATCTAAAAAAAAATGGAAAAAATCTGAAAAATGAAAGAAATTTTCAAAAAAATTGTTCTTATTTTGTTAAAAAATTTATTTGTTATATTTTAGAAAATGTGATTACAAAAAATTGTGGATTTCATAAATTTTATAATTTTCGTTGCTTTATTTTTAAGAAAAATTTCAAATGAAATTTTATTTCTGGGTAAAAATTAAAAGTTAAATTTAGATTTTTTTGAATAGTTAAAGTCTTGTTAAGTTTCACAAAATAAAATTAGAAAAATTGATTCTTTTTTGCTTTGTGAATGTTTTCAAAATATAAAATTTTATGAAACAGAAAGCAACTCAAACTTTTATTGTTGTGACTTTTGTAGATCTGCTGGTTCTTGGGTCTTTTGTAGTTGTTATAGGCGTTGCTTCAGTTTCTAGATCCTTTCTTAAATTATAATTCTTATTGAAAGAATCAAATTTAGAATGCATTGAATTTTGTGATGCTTTTGCTTCACTTGCTAGAATCTCAACATTTTTAAGAGTTGATTTGATGCTTTCAAATTCAGTTTTGCAGCCAGTATTTGAGGTTGAAAATGTTGTAACGTGCTTTTCAAGATCTTTCAATTTTTGGATTAAATTTGTGTTATTGCAATGTGTTCCGATTTTTTCATGGAATGTTCTGACGTTATTGAGCAAATTTTGATTATTATTGACCAAAAGTTCATTTTCAATTTTTTGCTTGTTCAATTCATTTTCCAATTCTGCAATTTGAATGATTTTCTCCTTGAATCTTTCATATTTGTCACTTTGACATTTTCCTTCTTCGACTTTCTTCACCAATTTTTCAACTTCACTTCTTTCTAGAGCTTTACCAAAATAGTTGCAGTTTACATTATTTCTCAAATCAATAGCTCTCAAATTCTTAAGATTACTGAATACTTTTGGATCAATGTGTTGAATTTTATTTTTCTCAAAATCAATAACAGTAATGTGTGGATTATGCATAAACAAGTCTTCTGGGATATATTCCAAATAATTATTAAGAATGAAAAGCATCTTAAGATTTGGAAATTGTTGAAGATCTTTTCTTGTGATTTCTATCAAACCTGAGTGCGGTATGTTAATCATAATTAGATTTGGAAAAAAGTTACCAACACCAGTAGGAAAATATTTGAGAGTTTTGCCTCTTGTAACTTGAAATCCTTCAATATCAGCGAATTTTTTTTTAGTTGGATGATTGACTTGAATGTCGTTAACATTTATTTTATGTCCACCGAAAACTAACAAATTTGTAACATCACAAGTTAAAACACTTCTGTCCAATTGCCAAATTCCTTTAACTTCTGTATATTTGCATATAATTGACTCAGCATTGATTTGTGATATAAAAATCAGCAAATTGATCAAGTAGAAAATAAAAAACCTGTTGAAATTGAAGAAATAATTGAATTTAAAATTTTATATTTTTGTAAACTTTTAAATTTCTTACATGAGCTTCATTTTTAATTTTTAGCACAAGGCAATTTTTTTGAACTTCTCTCTTCAATGTTTCAAACAAGACTGATGCAATTTAGGCATGCATTTCTTATTTTACTTTTTCATCTTTTTCTTTAAAATCACAAGGATTGGTTGTAAAGTTTTATGACTTTGTTAGCATGGAAAGGATACTAAAATACTTTTTTATTGTTTGCATACAAAGAAAAAACATAATCTAAAAACTTAACATGGAAAAAATCATTAGGATTTCAGTTTTTTTATAAAAATAGACTTTGATAATCATAAAAAATGAATTTAAAAACAATGTAAAAACTTTTTTTTAATTTCCGCGGTAAATTTTTTGTTAACGTATTTAGAAGAAAAGCGTTTCATGCATCAATATTTATATGTCTAGAATTACGAAAAAATAAACTAAAAAAAAGATAAAAGAAAAGAATAACAAATCTTTTATTGTATGATAAAAACAGCATTAGAAAAGATATTTCTTAAGATAACAAATTTTTAAAAAAGGTCCATTAATAAATGTTGTAAAAATTGAAATGATAGAAGAAATTTTTTTATTTAAGAGCAGTAAAATGAAATGGAATATGAATCAGGTAAAAAAATATTTTTCACAAGTTTTTATTTTTCTCACTAGCGCACTTAGAACGTTTTGCGCTCTTCCTTTGCTAAAACAATTCAAAGTGCTGTAATATTAATCTACAGAATCTAGTTAACAGTCGATGCTACTATTTATATTTCAAACTTTGCTGTCTTAGTTAAAATTATTATCATCATAATTTGGTACCCAAAATTTCTAGTTGTTTTTTATCACAAAATTTTTATATCAATGTAAACATTAGAATATAAATAATGCCAAAAATGTTTTCTGCTTAAAAGAAAGATAAAATGCTATAAAAACTTCTGCAAAATTATCTTTATGACTTTCATTGTGAAAAATATTTTTTTAATTTTAGCACAATTGTTAAGCTGAATGAATACAAAAGTTGTTGATCTATTGATCCAGTTACCATTAACTATTGTCTTAACTAGAAACAATATAAGCATTTCGGTTTTTATAAAATCAGCAGTAGCTATAATTTTTTTAAAAATATGTGAGCCAGCACTTTTAAAAATGATGATTCATGATGGATGCTAAAGCCAAAAATATTGTATAAAAAATTGAAATCATTATAAATAAATTGAGGAATAAGCATAATTGGATATTGGTTTGAGTTTAATTTAAAATTTAATTCAGCTGTACTTATGCACAAAAGTTATTATTTAATAAAAATTTCTTCTGAAATTAGTAAAAATCCTTAAATTTAAAAATATCACAAGACAAAAACTACAGCAGAAAGATTTAAATTGATTAATTTTAATCAGATTTATTAACTTAGAAATTCTTGGAGGATAAATTTCATTTCTTTTACAAAGAAAATTTCAAAAGTAGTTTTTATTTCTCTCTTTTAAAGACTCACAAACATTGTTCTAAAAATTTCAGCTGACTCTGAAGATTTTCAATTTCTTGTGCCTGTTCACTGACTTTTGTAATCAAAGGATTTTCAGTTGTTCCCAAAAAGTTTGCATACGTACATCTGCATTTATCAGATTGACAGGATCCTTGTTCTATTAATTTCACTAAATTTATAACATCAGTTCTTGTGATTGCTTGTCCTAAAGTTTTACAAATGTTGTCTTTCAAATACAAAGCACGCAAACTATTCAAATTACTAAAAGCATTTTTATCAATGTGCTCAATTTTGTTATTTCCAAGATAAATTAATTCCAAATTCAAATTATTGCCAAAAATATTTTCAGGAATAAATTCAACTAAATTACTCCAAATGTAAAGAAGTCTCAATTTTGGAAATTGATTAAAATCATCAGATGTAAGTTGTTCCAATTTTGAATAGCTTACAGCAATCATGACTAAATTTGGAAAAACTTTATCAATATTTGTTGGAAATTGTTTAAAATTTGTGCCATATAAATGAATTCCTTCAACATCAAGGTCAGTTTTTCCTTTTGTGTGCTTTCCCATTGCACTTATTATTGGCACTTTAAAATTTTGTGTTACATTATTGTTATTTTTTGTTTCACAGAAATAATAAGATCGATCCATTTGCCACCATGCACTTGCCATATAAAAATTACATTCTATTGTATCTGCTGTAGCTTTTGATATGAAAATTGCGATAAAAATGAAACTAAACAAATTTTTTTTATTATTTAGGAATTTATGTAAAATTTTATTTACAACTCACAAAATTTTCATTTTTTTCTTTCCTTTTTAAGTTCTCTTACTCACAAATTTTTAATCTCAACTAAAATCTTTTTAAAAAACTCACAAACTTTTATATCATATTTGCAGACATAAATTTAACTGATAAGAATTCATAATAAAATTCGTCATTTTACTTTTAATGCACAGTAAATAAAAAGTAGACAATCGCTAAATTTTATTTCCTGTAATATTAGATAAGAATTATGAATAAATTCTGCGTATGAGTTTTTTAAAAAGAAAGAATGGCTTACAAAAAATTAAATAGAGAAAAAACAAGAAATTAAAATTTTAGTAAATTAAAAATATTTTCTATACTCATTTAATATTTATAATTTGCTAAAATGGAAACTATAATTTTGTTAAATCTTTCCTTATTTTCAAAATTTCCTTATTTTGTAACAAAAAATATAATGTTAACTTTTTAAATTCTTTTGAAAGAGGATACAATAAAAAAGTTATTTTTTTAATTTCAATAAAACAAACTACAAAAATTCAATGGAACTAAAAAAGTCTTGAAGATTTTGAAAAATTATTTGTTAAAAGTGATAAAACACGCTCGATCAAGGGGTGAGAACTTTGATGATTTTCATGAAGTAAACATTGAAAAATTCCGTTTTCTTGACTACTTTATGCAAATTATCAAAAATCCCATACAAATTTTTGATATTTTGATACTTGTTAATTAAAGATTTTTTTGATAGAGTTCACACCCTTTGCGCTCGGTATTAATTTATAACATATCAAAAGCAATTATTAAAATTTTCAAAACATATACCCTAAAAAAAAGAGTTTTACTTAGATAATTGAATCAAAGGGTGTGAACTCTTGTTAATTTGATGTTTTGTTTTATTTTTGATGAAAAATTTGATATTTTGATTTTTGATAGTTTTTAGCGCATTTTTGGAACAACAATGCAGCTTATACATTCACTTTGGCTGGCTGGCTGGCTGGCTGGCTGGCTGTCTCCCGGGTGTCCCTCTGAGATCTCGAAAACTATGATAGCTAGAGACTTACGGTTTTTTGCGTTAGATTTGTGCTAAAAAGTTAGTGCGGCGACGCTTATTTATATTTCTGTCACTAGTCATATAACTTGGGAAATTATGAATTAATTTTCCATATTGAAATTTGTAAACAAAATTTTTTTCGCGAAGTTGACTGCGATCAAAAAATTTTTTCAGCTGCGCGTAGTCAACTTCGCGTATTTTGAATTTGATCAATATTTTCAAATCAACAAAATTTTATTATAAAGACGATTCCGAGAATTTCAATAGATTAAGATTATTAGCAGCAATTACATTACTCGAGTTTAAAATCTATATGAAAATGTAAACAAAACAAAAAATAACTGCTAAATTCCTAATTGACTGCTATTTGCTACAACTTAAGTTTCAATTATTTCATTCGAATTCTCACAAATCTTACAAATGAAATTTCCAATACATTTGAAATTTACTTTAACCAGTATATCTTATCGCATGAATTTGTTTTACAAACGCATCTAATATTTCTGTAATTGTTACAAACTCTGATCTAGGCACCAAAAATGCGCTTAAGTATACCGATCTGCAACACGGGTACTTGGTCACTGGTTTAATGTTAATTTACCATTCTAAATGTTTTTTCAATTTTTATATTCAATGCATCATACGCAAGAAAAAAATTGAATCACAAAAAATAATGATGATAAATTAATTCGTAATTAAACTAATGACAAATTATCAAATTTAACAATTGTCATTAGTTTAATTTTGAATCATTTTGGAAAATATCATCAAATATGAGAGTCAGCAACAAAGAATCATTTAAAATAAAGAGCAAAAACACTTGTGTAGATCAATGAAGTTACTACTTTGTAGTGAGTGTTGTTGGTTTTAGGACATATTTGCCAATTCTATTTCCCAATTTAACGCTTCAAAAACAATTTTTATTGAATTTAGCAAATAAAAATTAATGAATTTTATAAAATGTTCTAAATACATCTCTAAATTGTTTGAAAGTGAAAAATTATGACTATATGGATTGGTTTATCATTAATAAAATTAAACATTTTATCAAAAAAATTTACTGAATCATTCGTGAATGATAAATTTTTAGATCTTTAAAATGTTTATTATTTTATCAAAACTTTTCATTGCATTAAGCTTTAGAACAGCAAACAAAGAAAACTTTTTAATAAATTTTATTCAAGTGCTGAGAAATTAAACAAAAAATGAAGACTTTCTTCTTCATGTAAGTTTATATTAAACGCTTTTGAATTTTCTGTTAATCCATTTAAGCACAATAAATTAGAATAGACTACTTGAAGTATTTTAAAATGATAATTTTTAAATTTGTCATTTGAAAATTGAAAAAGTTTTAATTTCTGTTTACTAATTAATTTTAAACGAACTTTTTTTAAGTTTTCTGTTTTTGATTATTGATATTAATGCAAATCTTAAAATTGGTCATTCAAAAATACAAGAAAATGAAATAGTTTGTGGAATCAGAAATTACAGCAACAGTAAAAATATGAAATGGTGTATTGCTGAGTTTAACCCAATTATAATATCAAAAGACCATATAATCCAAAAAGTAACGCTTTCTGAGAATAGAAATTGGAGTATCATAGAAATAATCATTAGGGACCAAACTATGTATTACTTTCCTAAATTTAATACAAATTTGTTTGATGAAATCATAAAATTGGTCATTTCGAATTCCAAATTGAAACAAATTCATAGAGAAGATTTGAAACAATTTCCTAAGTTGAGTTATCTTGAAATAATCAATAATGACTTGGCGGAAATTGATAACGATTTATTTGATGACAATCCATTGATAATTGATGTCAAATTGAATGAAAACAAAATCAAAAGTATCCCATTCGAAGTTGTTATGAACTTAGAAAAATATGAAGGACCTATGAGTTTTATTAATAAAAATAAATATTCTGAAATTCTATCAAAATATAAAAATGAAGTTAGAGAAAAAAATAAATATTTGGTAGATCGTGATACATTGATAAATCAACTTCAAGCTAACAATACAAAGTCAACCGAAATTATTGAAGAACTTGAGAAAGAAAAGGAGAAACTTAAAATTGAACAAAATGAACTTCAAGTAAACAAAATACAAAGTTCTGAACACATACAAAAACTTCAATTAGAAATTGAAGTTTTGAATGGAAAACTTTCAAATTGTCAACAAATAATCCAAACCACGGAAAATTTACTCACAACAACAACATTAGACACAAAAATAGTAGACATTTCTACAGAAAAACGAAATACTGAATTTAATTCTATCACTTATTTTAACACAATTATTATTGCTGCAATTAGTATCACAATTTTTCTTTTCATCGAATTGATTTTTTATTCTTTATATATGAAATTATGTAAGAAATCATCAAGTGACGACTCAAATCAAATAAGTTCAATAAAAACTATTCAATCATCAAGTTCAGTCTGCAACAATAAGCAAGAAAGTCAAATTAAAGTCAATGAGTATGAAGTTCCATTGCCATATGAAGAACATATTTATGATGAAATCAATCTTAATGACATAACATTGTATCGTAACAATAAATGAACTTTAAAAATAATTTAAGTAACAAAAACATCAATCAAAGTAAAAAGTATAAAAAAAATGTATCAAAACAAAAGTTAAGTTCACAGAAAAGGAAAAGAACTCTTGTTAATATTAACAGAGTAATCATTGAAAATTTAAAACCAGTGACCAAGTACCCGTGTTGCAGATCGGTGTACTTAAGCGCATTTTTATTGCCTAGATCAGTGTTTATAACAAATTACAGAAATATTATATGAGTTTGTAAAACAGATTTATGCGATAAGATATACTGGTTAAAGTTAATTTCAAATGTATTAGAAATTTCATTTGTAAGAGTTTTGAGAATTCGAATGAAATAATTGAAATTTAAGTTGTAGCGAATAGCAGTCAATTAGGAATTTAGCAACTATTTTTTGTTTTGTTTACATTTTTATATAGAAATATATTTTATGAAAACTCGAGTAATGTAATTGCTGCTAATTAATTCTTGATCTATTAAAATTCTCGAAATCGTCTTTATAATAAATTTCGGTGATTTGAAAATAACGATCAAATTCAAAATACGCGAAGTTGGCTACGCGCAGCTGAAAAATTTTTTTGATCGTAGTCAACTTCGCGAAAAATTTTTGTTTACAAATTTTCAATATGGAAAATTAAATCATAATTTCCCAAGTTATATGACTAGTGACAGAAATATAAATAGGCGTCGCCGCACTAACTTTTTAGCACAAATCTAATGCAAAAAACCGGAAGTCTCTAGCTATTGTAGTTTTCGAGATCTCAGAGGGACACCCGGGAGCCGAACAGCCAGCCAGCGACAAAGTGAATGTATAAGCTGCATTGTTGTTCCAAAAATGCGCTAAAAATTTGTACGAAAATATAATTTTTTTTTGATAATTTAATGGAATTTTTGATAGAGTTCACACCTTTGGCTCACAGAAAGTTTGCTAGAGATTCTCAAAATATTTCGGCAATTAGATTCATTTGACACCAAAATTAATGTTGTAAAAAAGTAGATAAAAATTTAAACTAATGAATTTACAGAGTTGGCTTATTTTTATTAACATATTTTGAAGTTTTATTTTTTCAATATTTTTATTTAAAAAATTATTTTTCTTCATCTAATTTTTCTGTTCTCAATCATTTTTAAAACTTTTTCAGGCTTATTTATCATGTCTTCATCAATCCATGGCACGATTTTCTTTTTGATCATTTTAAAAGCTTTTTCTTTTAATCCTTTCAATTGAAATTGGCTGCTACAGACAAAAATATCAACAACATTAGTTTCATTGATTCCATCTGCTAATTTCATTGTTACAATATCTTTTAAACTTTCCATTGCTCTGCATTTTTCTTTGATATAATTTTTAAATTGTTTCAATTTTCTTGCTGATTGTTTTGGATGAAATTCGTCAACATATCCAACATCAACTGATAAATTTTCTCTCATTGTAAATTCAATGATTTTCTTGAGTGGATCAAATATCGCGAAACCAACTGTAGAAATTTGATTTCCACTAAAATCGATAATTTGCAAATTCGGCGTGAATTCAAAAAGATCTCCCGGTAAATATTTTAAATTGTTGAAAATTATCGAAAGATAGACAACATTTCCAAGTCCATAAAGATCATTTTTAGTTATTTCAGTCAATCCACAAGAAAAAATTTCAATCATTTTCAATTGAGGAAAAAAGTTTGTTAGTCCTCTTGGAAATTTTGACATTTGTGAAGATCTGAAGACGATCATGTTAACTTCGTTGTTGCTGAGGCCTTGAAAATGTTCACCATTGAAATTTTTGATTTTTTCTATTGTTGATAAATCAAAGTCTGTGATGATGCATTTGTAAGTATTTTGATCGTAAATAAATTCGCATGGAATTGACATTATTTTTGAATTTAATTTTTACAATTTTTTTTAAGAAATTATGAAATTTTATTTTTGAATGAAAATTAAAATTTTACTTCTTTTAATTTCAATGAGCTTCTAGATAAGTTAATTTTATACCTAATTTATTATCTTCAAAATTTTAATTTCTTTAAAAATTTAAAACATGTTAAAAAATGATTTCCAAAAGATTCTTAATTATTCTTTTTAACCTTAGCCTATAAAATTAAATTTAAATATTTAGATTTATTCTTTGTTTCAATTTAATTTCAATTTAAATCTTTTAAATTCAAGAGTTTTGTGATATTTTATATCTATTACTTAAAACTATCTCTCTTTGATATAAACTAAAGAATCAATTTTTCTCTAATTTTTTTATCAACTAGAAAATTTTTCAGAACACCTGAAAGTTTCTTAAAAAATAAATTCTACTCAAATTTCATACCTGAGTTTAAATTTTATTAAACAAAATCGTTAAAAAATTTCAATTGAAAGACTAAGCGAGCAAAGGAATTTTCGATACTTTCGAAAATGAAGAACAATTAACACATTTGTAGAAGAATTTTATAAAAGAATTTTTGCTAAAATATTTTACAATTTTGATGAAAATGGTACCTATTTTTCTAAATTTGGCAATTTTTATCAATTAAAATCAATTTTTATATGAACTGGTTAAAATTTGTGAAAGTAAAACACAAATTTAAAAATTATTTCAGCTATCTTTCTTAAAAAGTCGCCATTAAAATAATATTTGAAAACTTTTACAAAAAGCTCATAACATTTTCTAACACACAATCTTCTAACAATTATTTTATTGTGTGTACATAAAAATCAATTTTCGATTACGACAAGCCTTTAAAAATCCCAAATAATAAAATAACAATAAAATTCTTATCAGATAATTAAAAATATCCCACTCAAGAACTTTTACATAAAATTTAATCATAAAACACTTCTTTGGCTTACGATATTTGCAAGATTAGATTAAAACTGCTGAATTCCGTTCACACGTCACTCGTTTTTATCACACTCAATAAAAATCGACTAACAATCCACTTAACAGTTTCAGTTTGTGCCTAAAAATGTTCAAGAAAGTTCTCATCTCTGCTCTGTCTGTACTTGCTATCCTTCTGACATCAGTTCCATCAACTGATGCCTTTTGGAGTGTATGCACTAATCCTTCTGGAGTTCCTGGCCCTGAATCAGTAACTAGTCCAAACTGTGGTGCAACACATTGTACTGTTGTTAGAGGTGAAGTTATGCATGCTGATGCCGTGATTTCATCGCCACACTCACATAATGAATTAATGGTCAGAGGATTTGTGTTCTTACTTGGAATTGGAATACCTTTGCCACAAATTCCACCGTAAGTATTGATTTTTTATTTTTAAAAACTTAAAATTTGATGAAAATTTCTATAAGATTTAATTTTATTTTTAAAATTTTTTTTAATCTAATCTCTTTATTATCTTTTAAGATATGATAACGGCTGCAATAGTCTTTTCACAATGGACAATGTCCAAACAAGCTGTCCAACAACACCAAATACACGATATATTTGGAGAGTAGCTCAAGAAGTTCCACAAGAAACACCTGCCTTCCAAAATGCTCGAGTTCAATGTAAGTTTCTTTTTCTTTTAATAGAAATCATTTAATTAATTAATAATTTTTTTAACAGTCCAAATCTGGGATGGCAACTTTATTGTAGGATGTGTGGATTTACAAGCTACTGTTATATAAAATGCAATAAATTTTTATTTTTTCAAAACTAATTTTTTTATAAAATTTTTTGTTTTAAACTGAATTTCAGAAAAAGACATAAATAAGACAAAAATTCTTTCTAGAGTTATAAATATATTTTACATAAAAACCAATATTTTAATCTTTTTATAGATTTTATTTCAAATATGCCTAATTTTTATAAATAATTTTTAATTTTTATCCTTCAAATTATGCAACCAGTAAAATATACATTTCTTAATTTTTTAAGCTGAAAACATTACTTTCTTATGTCAGAAAAAAGAAGCAACATTGATTCTGAAATTTGCATGTTTTTCAATACTTTAACAGCTGACTTAAGTGTTTTGAATCAAAAATCAGCTATGCTACAGTTTCCTGTAAATAAAAACCTAAACTTATTTTTTTAGATAAATCGGTATTTATTCTTACAAAAATAAATTTCAATTTGTTTCTAACAATTTTTTATTATGTTTTTTCTGTTCTAATTTTTCATTTGCTAAGTATTTTTAAATTTATGTTTAATATTTTGCGAAATTGTATTTGAAAACTTAAGAAAATATCATAGAACAGAATTTTTATTTTTATGTCTAATTATTTGGTAATGGGTTTGTTGACATTTATAATTTACTTATGATTGATAAGGCGTGAATTTAGTCAACACATAATTTCGTGAGCGTTTAGTACAGTTATTTAAAAAATAATCAATATTATTGAACTCAACTTTAAATAATTCACAATATATTTAAGTTCAATTATCAGTTTTTATATTACAGATAATATCTGAAATAAAAGAACGTTTTTAAATTAATTAATTTGAAAATAAGTTAAAAAAATTAATTTTATTAAATGTCTTATGTTTTGAATAAATTTTATAGTGATTTATAAAATGAATAAACCTAGAATCATCAATAAAACTATCTCCATGTTCTGTACGCAAGCAACAACTTTATTTGGTTTAATTATAAAATTTATTCCATCTTAAGTTTTTAAATTTTAAATGAGTTTAAAAGTTCAAATTTAAAAACAATTCAAAAACAAATAGAAATATATTTTTTTTTTCTAAAAATTTCTGAAAAGTATGCAATAATGAGTACAAATATTTGATCAAGTGCAATTTAAAAAGCACAGAAAATAATTGTTTTCATGATACTGATGACATAAAATCAACAAGTGAAACGTGCAATAACAGAGAGATAAGATGATAAAAATTTTGTTCTAAATTTTTATTCAAATCAATTAAAAATGAAGAATTTATAAAAAATATCAAGATTAGTGAATTAAAATTAATTTTTTTACAGAGAACTTTTAATTTTTGTTTATTTTATCAAAAGTTCTTTCTCTTAGGTTTAACACTGCCATGGACAGGTGTATGACATTGCTCGCCATGGGAAATTTATTCTATTACTGCCAACTGCATATGCAGAACCTTTGCAAGCCGCTTCACTATAAATTATACAATGATATGTGCTTCTTCCTGAATTTCCTTTATAAAATGGACCTCCAATTAAATTAATGCAAGTTCTACGAGTGCTATCAACTGTGAAACATTCGCCATTATCTTTGCAGACGGTTAAATATCCAATTCCTATTTAATGATTTTTTTAAAAAATTTAATGATTAAAAACACTAAGGGTTGTAATAAAGTAGCTAACTCTTCAGTTACGCTGGCAACTTATTCAAAAATAATCATGACTATAAAGTTACCATTGTTAATAGTAGCTAAAAGCTAACAAAAGTAACTCATAAGTCAGCTACATCAATAAGGCTGCAATTGATGGTTTTTACCTGTTGTTCCATCATATGGTACACAAGCTGAGTAAGTTTCAGCAAAAATAGCAAAGAATAAAATTGTAATAACTTTCAACATCTTTCAAACGAAATAAACTGAAATATTCTTAAAACTGTTCACCTTTTTATAGTACTTAAATAATTATATAAGAATCACGTTATTTTGTTATGATTGATTTGTTGGGTTATTTTTTTCTTGATAATTTAACTAAAACAAAGAACAATAATAAAGATTATTTAAGAGAAAATAAGAAAAAAGTTGTTATCTTTTAAGTATTAGAGTGTGGCCTATATATTATTCACTGATAAAAGCTTATTACGGTTCAATCGACCGTCTCTTGAAAACAATTGAAATATTTTCTTTTAAAAGTTCTTGTTGATACAATTAATTCAAAAGTACTCAAATAGTCTCAAATTTGCTTACACTTGAATATTTCAAATGGTTATTTGCCAAATTAAATTGAAAAATTTTAAAATGCTCTTCATTATAGTTGTCAATTTAGGATGTATATCATGATTATCATATAAAATTATATAAATTTAATTTTCACTTACAAATAACTTAATAATCTTTTTCTGAAAACGCCTGAAAAGTATGCAATAAGTAATATAAAATCTAATGTTTTAACTAAATGTTATAAAACATTGTCAATTTGTATGCTGCAAATCGTTGTTTTTTTTATGCTTCAACAGGTGTTTTTGATAATAAATACATTGAAATAAAAAAATTAGTGTTAAAATTAAAAATTTATTAAGATTATCAAAAAAATTGATGATTTCTTTTTTTCTTTAAATTTTAAGTTGAATCTACAAAAAATAATTTGTTTTGTCACAGGAACTAATTTGTATGCTCATAGCTGAAAAAATCAAAAAAGTTTGTTGTAGAAGGCAATAACGATTGTTTAAAAGTATACGTGCAACATTTCGATGTAAAAATACTCAAAAAACCAAATCCTGTAAACAATTTAAAATAAAAAGTCTTTAGAATTTTTTTTTCAAAAAGTTTTATTCAATTTTTTTCTAATTACACTTTATTAAAAATAATTAACGGTTTCTTGCGGTAAAATTTTAAATATGATATGAATTTCTACCTTAATTTCGGAAGACAATCGAAGAGGGTCTAAATATATAAGGTGTATTCTGTTGCACAGACTTTTTATCTAAAATATTTTTAATTAGTAAATTTTCCTTTACATTCTTAATTTTGTGCATTATTTACTTTTTAAAATTAGAAAATTCATCACCGACATAATGAGTAAGTAAAATTCAACCCATGAATGTCGAAAATATCATTGATTTCTTTTAAAAAAAGTGGTGAAATTAAAAATTTACCAATTTCTTTTTTCCAGACCATCAGTCAATAAATGAATATTTTCAATCAACAAATATTGAAGATTATAATGGAAGTGAGTCAGATTATTAACTATCAATAAAAATTTAACAAAAATTTATGTTTAGACAAAATAACTCTTTAGAAAGATTTACAGTATTTTTTAAAAATTTCTAGCAACTTATTACATATAAAAACATGGTTTCATTTCTAATGATTTCAATTATACTACAAGATTACAAAAAGCACAAATGATTTGCTTATTATCGTCAGAAAATTATTAGTTATTAATTTAAAGATTGAAAGTTGACAAATGGCTGATGCAATCATTGATTGTATGTTAACATGGAATTCTACAGTCAATTTGATGGTTCAATACAAATGTATGCATCAAGCGATGACATCCATTGTTGCACGAAGCCAGATGATTGTGCAATAATGTGATGTCAGTTGTGTTCTAATTTCATACTTGAAATCGTATTTTGTGCACCAGTAATAGACTGTTGCAATTGGACTACGCGCTGAAATTTTCAAAATTTCTCACGAATTAACAAACGCGTAGTTAGTTAACAGCAAAAAATTGCTATTTTGTAAGGGATAAAAACAATGAAATTTGATATTTTGGTTTTTATATGTTTTATAAAGAATGCTATTTGCAATTGTTTACAGAGAAATTTTCTATATGTGAATATAAAATAAATTTTAGTCTTAAACTGAAAGATCATTGAGGAATGTAAAAGTCTTTGACCTTGAAATAATTTGACATGCAAATTAACAAAATCTTTTATTCAATTTATAAAATAATAAAATTTTTTTTTAAATACATATTTTTTATTCTCATAACTTTTTATATTTTAATAAGAGGTTTTAAAATGATTAAAAATGCACTCGTATTTATGGAACTTTTTTGAACCGTACAATTATGTATGCCTTCAAATTTACTTCCATTTCATATTTATGTGTTACTTAATTCTCATTAAAGTAAAATTTTTAATTGTTTTTTACGAAGCAATTTTGATAAAAAAAGATGCGAACATCATAAAAAAGTTATCAAAAATTTGTACGAAATTTTAATTTTTTTTAAGTTTCCATAGCACAGTCCAAAAGTAAAATGTTTTAATGCCTGTTTTACATAAAATTTTCAATGTTATCACATTTTTTAAAATCACAAAAACAATTCTTAACACAAATTTTTCAAAAATGTATTTAAAATTTTATTATTAAAAATTTAAAGCAAAATGTTTCCAAGTTCTTCTCTTTCAATATGAAAGAATAAAAAATTTTAAAGATTAATTAAATAAAAATAATTTATTTTTTAATATCATCACAACAGTTTCTTTTTTCAATTATTTTTATTTAAACAACAGTAGCCCAAAATTGTACGCAACCAACAAGTTGTCCTCGATCTCTGATACGATCTGAAATTAAATATGAAATATTTTTATGAATATTTAGAAATTTTTAATAATTAAAAATGAAGAAAGAATTTGATAATGCACAAAAATTATTAAAAAAATAATATTTGTATGAAAACATCAAAAAAATATTCATAGTAATTTGATCAAGGTAAATTTAGCAACACTTAAGAAAAAAAATCAATAAATCTTTTTAAAATGTTTTTGAATTAAAAATAATTTTTTGAAAATTAAAATGAAAAAAATATTGAAATTTTTCTAGATAAAATTTTCAAAATAATTTTTCTGATAAACTTACATTGAACTCTTGTATTCTGGAATGCTGGAATGCCTTCAATAATTCTTTGCTCAACAACCCAAACATATTGATTGTTTGGTGTAGTTGGGCAGCTCTGTTGAACACCATTACGGAAAATTGCATTGCAGCCATTGCTAATAAAAAAGAAAGTTTTTATTTCAGAATTTTATCATTCAAAAAATTCATTTTAAAAAATTTCTTTAGTTAAATATGAACTTTTTTACTTACTCATGTGGAGGTTCCATTGGTAATGGGATACCGATGCCAGCAATAAAGGCAATGCATTCTGACAATAGCTCATGATGAACATCAGGTGAGCTGAGTGTAATATTGGCAATGAAATATTCTCCACGTACGGCAAAGCATCTTTCACTATCGCACATAGGAGTATCTACTCTATCAGGTCCACGAGCACCTGGGAATTCAGGACAAGTTGTCCAAAAAGCAAGTGCTGGTGATGTAATAAAGCAAAGAAGAACGACAGCGAGAGCTAATTTCAACATTTTGTGAGCTGCAAGAGTAAAATGACTGCGGAGATTGAAAATTTTTTGATTTTATAGTAAAGAGGTAAAAGATTAATTGATTTTTATTATCAGTAAAAAGATTTAAGATGGGATTAAATTATGAGGGGTCCGATAAATTATGATAAGTAAGAGTACGCAAGTACTAAGTGATAAAAATATTTATTTTTGATACAAAAGATTGCTTTCGATGACATTGAGAATTTCAAGGTGATTTGTAAAAATTTTAAAAAAAATTTATTTCAAATTTAAATTACGCGCATAATTCTTTCCATTTTTCTTTCCCAAACTGTCGAAAATACTAAAATATTTAATTTCACATAAGAACACAAAAATTTTCTTCTTATTTTTTTTATTTATTTTAAAAGTCATTGATTGATTGAAATTTTTTGCTAAATCTTTTCTTGATAAAATAAATTATTGATTAATTGCTTCAAGTGCTTTATATTAACAACTTGACAATTTTTCTTTATTTATAATTAAATAATGAAATTTTTACAAAATCATTAAATGTTGATCAGTCATTTTTCTACAAATGCATAAAAATATTATAAAAATGTTTTAATTAATTTATCATTGAAAAAACTAGTATAAAGTTGGATTTGGCAGGTTTTGAAAAAAATATTTCAAAAATTTACGATAATCAGCAAAATATCTACAAAAAACTCCGATAAAATTTGCTAAATTCTGCATTTAACTAGAAATTTATTCTTATCAATGACAATGTAAATCTGACTTCAAAATAAGACTTTAAAATTTTATAGATCAGATTATCAAATTATCAAAAATAGATTATAAAAATTTATCAAAATGAAGACTTTTTTTCATTTTATGATTTTTATTTTTTTTTTATGAATTATAAAAATTCAATAACATTATAAATTATTTTACAAGAAAATCTAAGATGCTTCTTAACTGTAATTGGATAGTAAGTTCTAAGAGTATCTATTTAAAATTATGTATCATATTTAGAAATTAGAGTTTAAATTTTTATCTCAGTTTTAACAGTTTTTGAATATTTTTGTAGTTTTTATGATTAAATATGAATAATTTGGATTTTACTTTTGGTAAAACATTTCTTGAAATTTAAACTTTAATTTTTCAATAAATTATTTTGACAATCTTTAAATTATATCACGGAGAAAAATATTTTATAACTGGCATAAAGCTTTTTAGATTTGTTCCTATAAAGTGTAATTTATTAGCTTTTAAATGAAAATTTATAAGTGTTATAAATTTTTTATGACAGTTATAAAAGTTTTATAACAGTAATAAATATTATAACTGTCATAAAAAAATTTATAACACTTAAAAATTTCCTTTTTAAGGCTAATAAATTTGACTTTATAGAGACAAATCTCAAAAACTTTATGCCAGTTATAAAATATTTTTCTCTGTGTAGTAAAATATCTTGACAATTATTTGTTGGTTACCAAAATGATATGATAAAGTTAGTTTTAGTTATGTAAAATGTGCATTCTTTTTGAATTTTACATTTGATAGTTCTTTATTGCTACGATTTTACTTTGTTATATGTAAATACATAATAATTTATAGTGGTTTTAGCTTAGCGGCTTTAAATCAGTGAACAAAGTGATGATGAATCTTTTCGGTGAGTTATATAGTAATGCTTTTTAAATTGAGCATTTTTCTTGAATTGAAGAAAAGATTTCCTTGACTGAAAATGTTGAATTATTTTTACCGCATTTTTATATAGAAAATGCAACTAATTTTACTCTCTTAATAATAAAAAATTTTTGTAGTTAAAATTTATTTTATCCAAGACACAAACCATAACATTATTTCAACTTCACCACACAACACATACGATCTTTTTATAAAGTTGTATTTGTATTAGTGTCCAACAAATCAGTCAGTCATACACATTTTTTCCATCAGCACAGAAAATTCTTCCTTTTATTCACAAAAATGCTCAATCTAAAGCGACAAACATTAAATTTGACACTTCGACATGTTCGGCAACTTCACATGTTTGAAGCAAATGTCATCACATCAAAAATCGACAAAAATTCAACTGAATATCAGGTCTGGAAAGTCCACAGAAAATTTTTTTTATTATGACATCAAAAAAGTCTTATCTTATTTTTAGGAAAATTTTAATTCCCTTAAAGCCATGGTCAATAATTTGCAGCTAATTACACAGAATGTGCTAAGAACTGATGAGACAGCAATCAAGAGACATCAATCAAAAAATAAATTACTCGTTCGTGATCGAATCAACAAGTTGCTGGATCCAAATTCAGCATTTCTCGAATTGTCACAACTTGCTGGTTATGAGCTCTATGGTAAAGAGCAAGTAAATTCTGCTGGGATTGTGACTGGCATTGGAAAAGTGAGTGGTCAACTAGCAATGATTGTTGGCAATGATGCGACAGTCAAAGGTGGAACTTACTATCCAATTACAGTTAAAAAACATCTTAGAGCTCAAGAAATTGCTCAAGAAAATCGATTGCCTTGCATTTATCTAGTCGATTCAGGCGGTGCAAATTTACCACGACAAGCTGAAGTTTTTCCTGACAAACAACATTTTGGTAGAATTTTCTTTAATCAAGCAAACATGTCAGCATTAAATATTCCACAAATTGCTGTTGTTATGGGCAGTTGCACTGCTGGTGGAGCTTACGTTCCTGCTATGGCTGATGAATCAATTATTGTGAAACAACAAGGAACAATTTTCCTTGCTGGCCCGCCACTTGTTAAAGCAGCAACAGGTGAAGAAGTTTCAGCTGAAGATCTTGGTGGTGCTGATTTACATTGCAGGTGAATAATTTTTGTAGTTTATGAATTTCAAAAATAATTGATTAAATTTTAAAAACTTTTTTTAGAACATCTGGTGTGACTGATCATTATGCACTCGATGATGAACATGCTCTTTATTTGGCACGTCAAGTTGTGGCCAATTTAAATCTTCCAGCAACAAATAATTACAATGAATTACTTAGTTTAAATTATAGAAATCAAACACCAATGACCAATATTGAAGAACCACTTTATGATCCAACAGAACTTTATGGAATTGTTAATTCATCATTAACTAAAAATTTTGACATTCGTGAAGTAATTGCAAGAATTGTTGATGGTTCGAGATTTCAAGAATTTAAGAAATTTTATGGTGACACTTTAGTTTGTGGTTTTGCAAAGCTTTATGGAACAACAATTGGAATTGTTGGCAATAATGGTGTTCTTTTTAGTGAGTCAGCACTTAAAGGAGCTCACTTTATTCAATTATGCTCACAACGTGGAATTCCTTTGCTTTTCCTTCAAAATATCACTGGTTTTATGGTTGGACGTGAAGCAGAATCACAAGGAATTGCAAAGAATGGAGCTAAAATGGTCAATGCTGTTGCAACAGCTCGTGTGCCAAAGTTAACTGTTATTGTTGGTGGTTCTTATGGTGCTGGTAATTATGGCATGTGTGGACGAGCCTACAGCCCGAGATTCCTTTATATGTGGCCAAATTCAAGAATTTCAGTAATGGGAGGAGCTCAAGCAGCTGGAGTGATTGCTCAAATTACTGAAGATCAATACAAAAGATCAGGCAAGGAATGGACACAAGAAATTGGTGATAAAATAAAAGCACCATTAATTAAACAATTTGAGGCAGAAAGTTCAGCTTATTACAGTACAGCAAGATTATGGGATGATGGAATTATCGATCCTGTTGATACAAGAAGAGTTTTAGGTTTATCATTGGCTGCAGCATTAAATGCTCCAATTGAAGAGACTAAACATGGTGTGTTTAGAATGTAAAGTTAAAGTCAAGAAAGAAAAAGAAAAAATTTGACATTTCAATTTAGAAATTGTTCAAATATTTTTCTTTTTTAAAGTTATGAATGGTGACGGAATAAATTATTTTTGAACTTTCATTCTCTTCATGCCAATAATAAATTAAAATCAAAGAATAAGAATTTTTTTCAAAAAAATTCTATAGATGACATTAGTAAATGAATATAAAACAGTACAATATTAAATCGAAATTTTGATGCATTTATTAGATCTATAAGATAAAAATATTTTGAAGAATGTTATGAAAAATTTAATTATTGTTGCATTTATTATTGAAAGTATACTAAAAGTTTTTAAAATAAAAAGAAGAAAACATTTTTGTGACAGAAAATTTTAGTTTTTGTTAAATTATTTACAATGTTTGGAAATTTAAAAAATATTTAGAAATTTTCAGTTTATTTATAAACTTTTAGAGACAAATATTGACAATATTTTATGTTGGTAAATAATGTAAAATTTAACAATCTAAACACTCTCACTTTATTGAAAGCAATGGTATAAAAATTCTTAAATTTCTATTTTTATAGAAAAATTTTTATAATCCACAATCATAATTTTGAACTGTTTTTTGTGTGCAACAGTTTTCAATGTCATTTTGAATTTGATATTTCTCTTCTTTTGTCAAGTTTTCTTTTACATCTACTTGTCCGTATTCCGTATTAATACAAGTGTTGTTAATAAAACTAATACGAAACAAATTTGATTTATTTTCAACAATTTTTGAACTTAAATTTGTAAATTTATTGCCCCATAATTCCATTTGTCTTAAGTTTGAATTTTTTGCAAAAATATTTTCATCTAGTGTTGTTAATTGATTTGTGGCCAAAGATATAAATTCAAGATTAGCTAAATTATCAAAAATTCCAACTGGTATTGAAATTATTTGATTTTCACAAAGCCACAATTCTTTTAAATTCACTAAGTTTTCAAAAACTTTTATATCAAATGTTGTAAAATTATTTTCACATAAACTTAATAAATGTAAACTTGAAAGAAATTTAAATTGATCAGGCTGAAAAGTTTTAAGTGGATTCTCAAACAAAATTAAATGTAAAAGATTCAAATTATTTTTGAAAATTCTTGGATTGAAATTCTTCAACTTATTCATGCTCAAATCCAAATATTTTAAAGCAATTAAATCATCAAAAGTTTCTTCTTCAATTTTTTCAATAAAATTTTCTTGAAGATTCAAATAGATCAAATTTTTAAGTTCTTGAAAATGTTCATATTTTAAAATTTTTAAACTTCCTCTCAACAACATATAAACTTTTAAATTTGGAAAAATTTCATTAACATTAATTGGCAGATTTTCAATTGAACTTCGATTCATACAAGATATGATTCCACATTTAATTGTGATGTCCATGAACTCAATTTCTTTATTGAAATATTTTGGATGAATTTTTGTTTTTTGAGTTTGGTTGATTTCTCTAACATCAAAAGACAAACTTCTAAAATCACAATTCATTAAACTTTCATCGTTAGTTGTAAAACAGCAGCCTATTACATGTTCTTCCTCTCCATTTAGATAAGAAACTGTGAAGAAATAAAAATAATTAAATTGTAAAAAAATTTAAACTTTGTATTGCAATGAAAACTGATTAAAATTCAATAATGTGAATGATTTAAAGCAATTCGAATCCTGACTTAAAAAAAATCTTAAAAATCTAATTTGTTAAATGTTTTCCCGATAGGTTTTGTCAGTGTTGTTATTTGAAGGCACTTTCGCCTACGACTTTTGCGTAGTCAGAGATGGAGACAAACCTTCCAAGATTAAAGACACTTTCGATCACAGCACTGGACTTTGTGATAAATGTTAAATTGAGAATAAGAAAATTTCTTAAAAAAAGTTTTTTTCTTATTCATAGAAAGTCATTTTAAAATTTTTATTAGATTTAATTTTCAAATAATTTTACTTGTTGTACTTACTTGAATTCTCAGAACATTTTTCATCACATGACAATACATATCCCAAATTCATAAAAATATAAAAACTAAATTTTTTATTAAAAAAAATTTGATGATTTCTAAAATGTTTATAAATTATTTTTTAAAATAATCAATAAATTTTCTACTAAACTTGAGAAAAATGTTTTAAAACTTACAATAAAATTTTCATTTTTAAAAAACACTTTTAATTTTTTCTCAAAGAACTTTTAATCTGAATGTACTGAATTAAAGAAATGAAATCTTTTTATTTCCATAAATATTTTTCTTCATATAATCAATTTTAATTAAAAGATTATTTAGATTAAAAGGTCAGATTAAAGTGCATAATACAGAGTTGTTAGGTGCGAGGTGCGAAAAAAAATTGATTTTTTTAAAAAAATTATTTTTTTGGTTATTTAGTCATGATAATTAAAAAATAGCAAGAAAAAATAATTTTTTTGGTTTTTTTTCGAAAATGTCGATTTTTCCTGGCTCAAAAACTGTTTTTGATATTTATTTGTGTTTTTTTTCATGTTTGAAAATTCATAACTTTTGACCAACTTATCAGAAAAATATGGTTGATACTTTGTTAAAAAGATAATTTTAAGGCCTTTTTAATGATATATTATGTGTAATATAAAACTTAAATTTGTGGTCATAAGAGCACAGTTTTTGATGTCTCTTCATGATTTTTTTGAATTTAATTAGTTTGAAAATTCAAAAAAGCTTCATGAAAATTATTTTAATGTCTTAAATAATTGATATGGATTATTTTTATACAAAAAATTTAAAAGTTTTTTTGAAAATTGATACCCTACAAGAGTACACGCCCTACATCATGTGCTACCCGTTTAAGAAAGTCTTCTTTTGGAAAATTTAAATTTTTTAAATTTTTAGTCATGACACTTATAAAATAGCATGAGAAAAATATTTTTAGAATTTTTTTTAAAAATTTCGATTTTTCCCGGCCCAAAAACCGTTTTTTACATGCATTTTTGCTTATTTTTGTGTTTGAAAATTCATAACTTTTGACCAACTTATCAGATAAATATGGTTGATAGCTTGTTAGAAAGATCAATTTTATTGCCTATTTTATCATTTTTTATCATTTTAAAGTTATTTTAAGCAATTTTAAAATTTTTTTTATAAAGGCAATCTCAGACCGGCAGCAGATACTGTAGAGCGTGCAAACTTGCAGGAAATCACTTCTTTGAGGAAGCTTTGTGTGTTTTGAGTAAAAATAATGCAAAATTATAATTTGAGACATTAAAATAATTTTTATGAAGCTTTTTTGAATTTTCAAACTAATTAAATGCCAAAAAACCACAAAAAAATATCAATAATGTTGCTCTTGTGACCATAGTTTTAATTTATATATTACACATAATATATCGTTAAAAAGGTCTTAAAATTATCTTTCTAACAAGCTATCAACCATATTTTTCTGATAATTTGGTAAAAAGTTATGAATTTTCAAACACAAAAATAAGCAAAAATGCATGTAAAAAACGGTTTTTGGGCCGGGAAAAATCGAAATTTTTGAAAAAAATTCTAAAAATATTTTTCCCATGCTATTTTATAATTATCATGACTAAAAAACCACCGGACAGATTTTTCCGACAAAAAAAAATTTTTCGCACCTCGCACCTTCGCACCTCAAAAAGTGCGGCACCTCAAATTTTTTTGAGGTGCGGCACCTTTTTTCGCACATAACAACTCTGGCATAATATAAAAATATTTTTATTTAATTAATTTTAATAAAGAACAGTCATTATGTGAAAATCTTCTTAAAAACAAAATTGATAATTGCAAATTAAATTAGTTTTATTAAATTAGAAGTTTTACATAAATGAATTGAGAAAAAAAATTAAGAACAAAAAATTTCATTTATTACAAAAAATTAACAATTGTTTAATGATTTTAAAAAAATTTATTGAAAATCAATTTCAAAACTACACAAAATATTTTAAATTTTTTACCATCTGTCATGATAATCTCTCAACCTTTCTCTTATAACTCTCATAAATTCATACAAACCAAGCAATTTTTTCAATTCTCTTCTCACATACAAAGCATGAAGTTCACAAATAAAAACAACAATTGCCAATCCTAAAAATCCAAGAAAAATTACAAAACCGAATTCAAGGTCAGACATGGCTAAAATTCTTCTTGAATCAGGAATCTCAACGTCAACTGGTCTATGCAAATACCACATACCATAATCACTTTCATGTTGTAAAATACCTGATGGCATCAATTCATTAATTCTTTCATCAATTGCTTGTGTAAGGACATTTTGTTTCACCATATAAATATGAGTTTTTTTAGTCATTCTTTCATTTTTCATTATTGGTAAAGAATCTTTGAATGTTGAATTCAAAATTGCATGTAAATATGCACTTGCAAAAAATGCATATTTTGATTTTGTGTCACCATTGAGAGCAGCTTCATAAAACAATTTATAATCATCAAAATCTGTTTGATTTTTAATTTCAGGCCTTTAAAAAAATTTATAAATTTTAGAATTATTTTTTATGTATAAAATTTTTTACCCATCTCTGTTATTGAGAATTTCATAATACAAATTTCGATCAAGTGCTAGAACTTTATAATCCATATTTATTAAATCTTCAATTGTTTCTGGCATTGGCTTTCTCATGTCATTTGTTATGCATTCAAACATCATTGACTGCCAACAAGTTCGAATTATTAAGCAAAACCAAATGTAAATTATGAAAATTGTACGACCAAAAAATTCTTGTGCTAATTGCATTTGTGAAATTCCAAAGAAAATTCCAAGTGCATTATATGCTGGATTATTGATGCCTTCACCAAAAATTATTGTTTTTAACCAATTTGGACAAAATTGTAAGCCAATAATTGCTCCAAAAGTAAGTCCAAAAACAAGGAAAATCAAAATCCATGTTATAGAATCAAAAGGAAAAGTCAACTTTTCATAATTTGTGTAAAAATCATTGTATGATAAAATATATAAATATAAATAAAGTGGCTGTGATTGATAAGCACCAAAAAGTTCTTCTTTATTTTCATGAATAAAAAAAGAATAAGTTGGTTTGTAATTTTTTGTTCCTATAAATTCATTTTTCAATTCAATTATTGTATAATGAATTGTAAAATTATATTTAACAGCCACTATTTCCAATAATGTATTAATAATACCAGCAAATTTGACATTTTTATCAGCCAAAGTTTCATTTGAAATTGAAAGATTCGTAAAGTCTTTAATATACAAATGATTTTCAATAAAAGAATGGAAAGCAATTATGCAGCCATGAAAGTTGGCAAAATGATCAAAATTTTCCAATTTTTTATCCCATTTTTGTGATTTTTTGTCAAAACTGTTTAGTTTTTGTAATTGAATTTCTCCACATTTTTTCTCTGAATAATAAACATTTGCAGCCAAAATTATTTTGTTTTTATCAATAAAAATTAGAAATTCCAGAAAATATAATCCAAAATAATGAAGTAAATGTTGTTGTTCAATTGATTGAAATTTGTTTTCAACTAATTCAAATGATTCAGCATTTTCAATGAAAATAATAAATTTGAGCTTTTTAGATTGTAAATTTGTAAATTGCTTTTGTAATGATGCATGTAAATAGAGTGAATTCAAATGTAAATCATCAATTTTAGTTAGAGAACTCACAAAAAATATTGCAGACCGATTTAATTTATAATCCCACTCATTAACATTTGAAATATGCTTAAGTGTTGTTGGGAATATTTTTATTCCATTAATGACATCATTGATATGATTTGTTTTATTTCCATAAATAATGAAGTCGAGTTCAATATTGTTCTTTATATAGAATTCATTAATGACGTCTGTGATTGATTTTGAAACTGATTGGGCTGGATTTTCATTATAAATATTTTTTAAATTCCTTTTTTGACTTGAAATTTCAACACAAAATGCAAGAAAAAATAACAAACAAGCAAAATTTATTTTGGTTAAATTTAAAGTTGAATACTTTTTGTTCTTTTTGGATTTTGTTTTGAGATAGCAAATTTTCATTTCTTGATTATGACAGAAATTTATTTGAAGTCTTAATTTGATTAAATAAAAACCTTGTTTTTATTTTAATTTATTTTTTGTTTATGTAAAGAACTTTTCTGACAAACTTTAATTTTTTAAATACAAAGTTTTATTTTCTTTGTAAATTTTTCTTGTTTCTTGAGAATTTTTATTCTGGCAGTGAATTTTAATCTAAATAATTCGTTCCACTGAAAATAAAAAAGGAAGTTTACTTTTCACTGATGTGTTAGTTTAATATTAGTTAATAATTTTATTGAGCTTCATATTGGCGATAATTAATGGACAATAAAATTTGTGCATACAAAAAAAGTTCTAAATTTGACAATTAAATGCTGAATTTTTTACCAAATCAGTTTAACATCATAAAATTTTATTTACTTATCTTTAACTTTCAGATCTTTTTACTTTTTAATCAATTTCATCAGACTTCTCATATTTTCCATGCTTGTCTTTAATTACAAAAAAGCTGTCAATAACTTCACCAGCTTTATCAACTGAAATTTGTTTGAACTCAAGATGACTATTGTTATGAACAAAAAGCTGTGTGTAGCCATAGTCCTGTGAATGGAATGCACTCCATTCTGCAATGTTCTAAAAACATATGAAAATATTATAATTCAGTATTCAATTTTAAATTTTATTTCTTACTTTAATAAATGGTTCACGTCCTTCTTTACATCCAGCAGATCCAGTAATAATATGAACAGGAGCTCCAGGATTTTTATAAGGTTCTTCATATGATCCATTATAAACTTTGTAATCATAAATTGGCCACAGCCTTTCATAACTATGCTCATGTGCCCAAATTTCAATATCAACACCATATTTATAAAATAATGGTTCAAGTGCAAAGAAATTTGTGAATGGCAAACCAACTCTAATAAGTGTCTGTGAATGTGTGCAATCATCACCATTTTCATTTGAACAATACATTGGACGATGACCAAAAACAACAATCCAAGGGCGAATGGCACGATTTTCTGGCTTTGTTGCTTCTTTGAGATCTTCTTCGAGCCATTTGTATTGATTGACGAGTTCTTTGATCCCATAGTTTATAAAATAATAAACTTCTGTTGAAATTGATATGAAATGAACTGGACCAATGTCGAATGAATAGTAGAGGCTGTCAGCTGGACCAGGCATTGAAAAACGAGCTCGATAATTTGAGAAATTGCTATAAATATAAAAAAATTGTTTAGATTTTTGGTAAATTTTCAATAACTTTTAAACTTACTAAGCTTCTTCATGATTTCCAGGACAAACATAATATGGCACATAAGCAGCAATAGTTTCAATTTGATTCATAAATTCATCACCAACTCGAGCATTTTCAGAATTCATGTCATAAGCAAAATCACCAACATGAATGATGGCATCATAATAACCACGCTGTGTTTCTTGTTGAAGTCGTGGTAATGATTGAATATTTTCATTACCCATATCACCATAAAGTGCAATTCTTGGTTGCCAATTTGTTCCTTCTGGATATGTTTTGAAGAAAAATTCTGGTGACCATCCTAGTGAACTTCCTAAAAAAATCTTTGTTTTTATTTTTATATTTATAAAACTTTATTTTTAAACTTACCAACATGATAAATGTATTTGGAATTTGATTCAAGTTCTGACAATGTCACTCGATGAATCCATTGTGAATGTTTTTCTTTTCCACCATCGATAAATTTATTTCTTGTTCCAACAGCTGTCAGTGCAAAGCCATTAATGCCGTATTCGACAATTGATTCACCTGGATCATCTAATGTACTCCATGTAATTGTCATTTGCGTTGAGTCATCTGAAAAATATTTTGTTATTTAATTTTTAATATTAAAAATAAAAGTTTCAAAGTTTAATTTTTTTTTTGTTTTTTAGCTGTTTAAATTTGTAAAACATTGATTAAAACAACTTGGTTTTTCATTTAATCAGAAAAGTTATCAATGTAATTATTGCTATCGTATGAATTTCTATTGTTTTTTATGTCTCTCTCATTTACAATAAACTGAAATGATTATGACGCACAAAATAACAGATAGCGACAATCCTCTTCTTTGTTTTTTACGACATTTAATTGTTTTTCTCTTTTGTATTGAGATTAAAAATATTTTTGATAATCAATAACGTTGAACTTGCTCTACTTTTTAATTTCTTTCTTAATAATGTTATTTTATGACGTATTTTAACTAATGAATGTTTTACAAAATAAATATTTTCTAAATTCATAATTTATGCAACAATTATTGAATTTTAAATGAATCTAATTTTTTATCTTTAAAAATTTCATATCAATCCACTCAGTAATTCAATAAATTTGAATCTTTTAATTTCATTATTTTCTACTTCCAAAATCTTGTTTTCTATCTTAAAATTCTAATCTTTTTTCACGTTATTTGATTCTTTAACTTACCACCGGTAACAATATGAACAGCCTGTGGTTGATAATGTAAAATATCTGAGATCGTAAATGGAATGAAAATTGAAAAAGCAGCAAAAAAATTCAAAAACATTTCTGATTTATTTGAACTCGAGACAAAGAATGAATGAAAAGTATCTTGATAAAATATTTTTCTATTATTTTGGTGTAAACAATGTGGTGAAAATATGAAGACAAATATTTGGTGAAATTATTTTTAAAAAAACCGTTATGAGAAAATTTAATATGAAAGTTTTTCTAATTTATTGATGTTTTTCATTTACTGAGTGTTCTAAATGAAACTCAGTGAATTTTTCTAAATTTAATTTCTTGAAATTTGCTTATTTCACCATTTAAAATCTTCTTCTTCAATTATTTTTAAAATTCAATTTAATGAAAATCATAAAAATTTACTGCTATCTATTGAGAAGCACAAACATTTTTTTTTATCTGCTTCATTTTTTTGCATCAACAAAATATTTTTACAACCCAAAGTAAAGAAAAAAAACAAGAAAAAACCAAAACAATAAAAAATATCTTTAGAAAATAATTTTTTTCTTTTCCTTGAATCTCAATAATCTTTGAATAATCCAAATAGTTCAAATAATGACGACACCAATTGAACAAATGATTCTCGATGCAAAACGTTTAGCATGTCGATTAAAAGAGAAAGAAGCACTTGCAGATGCACTTTCGAATGAAACTGAACGTGTAAACTATCAGCTAGAAAGTATGAGGCAATTTCAAGATGATATTAATGCACTCAACATTCTGGCAAGAGAACGAAGTAATGCAGATATGATTCATATAATTCATCAAGAAAATCCACAAATTCGTGAGATCCAGCAAGAAAATCGACAGCTCAAAGCATCAATTGAAGAACATCAAAGAGCAATTGAATTAATTATGACCAAGTATAGGCAGCATACACAAAGGCAAATTGAGGAAACAAAATTAGATTTTGAAAAACTTGTCAATATTAATGAAATGAATGATGTGAGTTTAAAATTTTTTTAATAGGTCAACAATAAAAATTTCTTGTATTTTTAGTGCACAAATATAATCAGTTCTCAAGCACAACAATTAACAAATGCAATTGGTGTAATGCAAGAAGCAATTCGAATGGGTGATGAAGATACAAATCATTATGTAGAACAAGTAATGCAATTAAGGACAGAAAATCAAGGTTTGAGGGAACTTCTTGGCATTGCTAGATCAATGAATTCATTATTGATGAATTGTGAAAAGAAAGAAATTGCAACACAAACTGATGAAGCAACGTAAGATGAAGAAGGTGCTGAATTTCAACTAACAAATTATAAAATTAGTAAACTTTTATTTTTATGTTTTTTTCTAGCTTTTTAACACAAAAAAATCACACAATAAAAATTATTAATAATGTTGCATCAAATTTTATTTTTTTTATTAAATTTTTCGAATTTACATGAAATTTATTTTTTGCTCATTTCTGGCTCAATTTTTTATCTAAACTGGTTGCATTGTGTATTGATCAGGAAATTTGAATGAATGTTCACCAATGCCGAAAAGTGTTGGCAGTAAACCTGCATTTGGTATTATGTTCCAGCTGAGTGTTAAAGTTACATTTTTATGCCCTCGAAGACCATTGCCATCATCCCAGAAATAATATTTTGTGTTCATATTCTTAAAATCTAAAATGGCATTTTCGCCACGGAGAATAATTTTGTCCCAAAGAACGACCTAAAAAAGAAAGTTTATCAATATTTAAATCTTTAAGGAACTGTTTTATAACTTACTTGATTCAATTCATTGCTTTCAGTCTTGTATTCTGCAGTCAAATACAGAAAAAGTTGTTTCACATTCCAATTAAATAATCCACTCAGATCAGTCTGCAAATCGAATGTTATGAAGCCCAAATCGTTGAGTTCTTTGTTGTTTCCATAGTTTGGAACATTTTTTACCAGCGTCTTTACCGCATTTATTTTAACATTTGTGCGATAATCAAGAAAGACGGTCGACACGAAGCAACAGAATGTTAGGCAGGCAAGAACGCTTAATGTGTACGCTAGAATAGCATTACCTCTTGTGAGAACTGTGTGCATGATTTTGATGAATTATTTGAGATTTACTTTATAGAAATAAAATGAATTTTATGAATTTAAAAATATTTTTTTATAATTTCCGACACGTAAACTGATGCGGGAAAAATTTTCTTTTTCTTGTTTTTTATGGTGAGATGCAGAAAGTTTTAAAATGATGCAAAAAATATTTGTGAGGTGAAATAAGTATTTTTATAATAGTATTGGTGAAGAAAGAGTTGAAAACTTATTTTGTTGTTTTTAATTTACTTTAGAAGTTCGCAGAATTATTAAACTTTATTTTAGTAGTGAAGGAAGAAGATTTTAATTAAAAAAATTAATTTAATGATTTTATAATAAACAGAGTTTAAATTAATACAAATTTTACAAATAATCATTAAATAATAACTACGATAAATCTAAATATTCAAATTAGATAGATTAAAATTTTCTAGAAATTTTTGTTTTTATTCAAGTAGTTTAACTGATTATGGAAAATCTTCCAAAAGAAGTTTTGTTGATTATTCTAGATTATCTTGATAACAGTTCATTAAAATCATGCCTTTTAGTTTCTCATCAATTTAGAAATTTAATTTTAAATTCGGCAATTTTAATGCGAAAACTTCCATTAATTTTAAATGAAAGTCAAGGAATAAACAAAATTGAATTTATTAAAAAACATGGAAATTTAGTTAAAACAATAATTGTAAAAGATCATTTATTTTATCTTTCGGATTTATTAAAATTTACATTGAATTTAAATAAACTTGTTTTGGTTGATAAAAGCTTTCAATATCAAGTCAATCAACAGTTAATGAAAATCATTGATATGATGAATGAAGAAGGTAAGAAACATGACACAAAATTAAATTAAAAAAAAATTAATTTTCAAAACTTTTCATTAGAGTTCAAATTTAAATTATAATTTAAAAATTGTGAAAAATATGTTTGGAAATACTTTCATTTTTTTTATTATTAAATGAACTTTTTTGAAGCCATTAATAAATTTTCTTGATTGCAGTTTTAAAATCTCTTCAAATTCAACCGCTCCCAAAAATCATCAATTTTTCTGATCATCTTCAGCATTTAACAATAATCATCAACAATGAATTTTCAACTCAAGAAATTTTCATGAAATTTTACAACATTAACAGTTTGAAAATTTTCAAACTTTTCATAAAATCAATCAGACAAGAAAATTTTTTGTTGATTAAAAAATTCATAAGTAATCAAAAGAATCTGCAAGAACTTTCAATTTCAAATCTTCCTATTGATGACAAATTTTTTGAAAATTATCATGAAATGAAATTTAAATTAAAAAAGTTGACACTTGGTTGGGATTTTATGAAAGCAACAAGAAATTTGGAGCAAAAATTTCCAAACTTTTATAAATTTTTAAATTCTCAACAAGAATATTTGGAAGTGATGAATTTGGGTCATTGTGGAGCTTATGATGAAACAATTGAAGAATCAAAACATAGATTTATGGAGTGGATGTTGAGAGCACATTTTAAGAGCAATTTACAAAAGAATTTGAAGTTGATTTATGATACTGAAAATTTTCCACTTAATGAATCCAAAAAATTTAAGAATCTCAAAAAACTTCGATATTGGTTTTGTGATTCTTTTAATTGTTCAATTCCAAATCAAGAAAAACTTATAGAACTTGACGTTTTATATCATGAAAATTTTACAACAATTGATGGATTGAAAAATTATTTTAGAAATTTTGTGTCTCTTGAAAAACTTTTTATTCGCTGCTTTGATGACGTTAATGACAACTTTTTAATATTTATTTATGAAAACCGTTTTGAATTTTTTAAAATTTTCAAAAAACTTAAAGGACTAAAAATAAGCACTTATGGCTATGTAATTTTTACATTTACAAAATTACAAAATGATGAAATTAAAGTTGAAATATCTACGATGAATTATGAGTCTTGTGCTCATCGAATTGTTGGACTCATATCTTATTTTAATGCCATTAAAACCAATATTGTTGAGAAAGAAAAATTTGAAAAGATTTTAGATATTTAAAATTAATTTTTAAGAATTTTATAATAAAATTTATTTTTTTTATGAAATCCAACGACATTTTTAATTGCAAAAAAATCTTTAAATTGCAGCAAAGATTTCTCTTGAAGTAATTTGATGCCAAAAAATATAAACATAAGATTGAGATTTTCGAGTCATCTCAGAAGAATTTTCAGAATTAATTGCAATTATATAAGTAAAATTTTAATAAATTTTTTAGGTAATTAAGAAAATTTTAAAATTTCTTTACAAAAATTTTCATTTAAATTCATTGAAAATTCTTATAATTCCAAGAAATCTCAAAATTTTCAAAATGAAAACGATAAATTGTAAATTTTTGTCTGAGACTTCAGGCTACAAGTGTATTATAGATTCATTATCACTAACAAATGAACCAATTGCAATTTCAACTCATCATAAAAGCAACAAATCAAATAAAAATGTCAAAATCCTTCATTTTTCTCTCTGCACATTCGATGGATTTCCAACAAATATTCATGACATTTTTCCAGAACTGATGTGTCTCAAAATCAAAAATTCAAAATTTCCTCATGGAATAAAAAGAGAAAATTTCGCACAATTAAATAATTTGATCGAACTTTCAATTACAAATTGCGATTTGAAAGTTTTACCAGAAGATTTGTTAAATGACTTGCTGGAACTTGAAAACATTTCATTTGCTAACAACAAAATTGAAGAAATTGATGAAAAGATCTTTGATAATCTTTTTTATTTGTCATTTATTGATTTGAGAGGAAACACAAATATAAATATTCAATATAGTGGAACAAATACTTCTTCCACCTCTCTTGATGATGTTAAAAATGCAATTAAATCAATGTCATTACAAGAAGAGAAGAAATTTGAAATTTTACAAGAAGAAAATTAAAAATTGACAGAAGAAAATTTTGCTCTGAAAAGAATTCTGAAGCGTCAAGAAAGTTTGGTTGAAAAGCAACAATGTGAAATTAAAAATTTATTGGAAAAAATAGAAAATAATTCGAAAAATTCAAAAGATAAAAGTTTGGAGTTTCTTATTGCTGCTATTAATATTGGAACTGAAGAATTTGTAAAAACATCAGTTGAAAATTTATTAGATAAAATTGACAAAGAAAATGCTTTAGAAATTCTAGAATTAGGCAATAAAATCAATAACAAACAATTACAACAAAAAACATTTGAAATAATTCAAACAAACATTTTTCCGGATCGTAAACTTCCTAGTGATTTGATAAAACAGACTGAAAAATTGAAGAAACTGAATGATATGAAGCAGAAATTTGAGGAAGAATTTGAAAATTTTTCATTTTAAAACAGGACAATCGTTCATAAATTGAAATGTAAAAAGTTATGAAAAATAATCAAATTAAAATAAAATCTCATGAACTTTGGTTTTATATGATTTTTTGGGAACGTCAAAGATACAAAATATTGATATTCATAAATTTCCAACAGTAAAAAAAAGTTACTGAGCATTAAGATTACTTAGAGATAAAGTCCATTTAAAATTTATATTTTAAAGAGTGAACTATTTCTTATCAATATTTTTGTTGATAAAAATTGCATAAAAAAGTTTTTTAAATCAAACATACAATAGAAATGAAGTAAAAGTTGATAATAATTTTTACATATGTGCATACTAAACATACACATACAAAGAAAATTTAATAAATTTTTGAGTATTTGACAAACTCACACAGAAAAACAAATTTCTTTTCTTTTCAATTTGTGCCGGTTTAATCTATGTATATAAACATTGATGACTCAATAAAAAACTATAAAATTCATTTATTTTTCATTTTAGATAGTACAAAGACAAGAATTAAAATTCATCACTATATAAAAATTGAAAGAAAGTTCAAACAACATTTTAATCATGACAACAATAAGATGTAAATTCAGACCATCGTTTTTAGGCTATCAATGCTATATTACAACTCAAAATATCTCAAATATTGCAGTTAAACTTCAAGGTAATCATCACGAAGCAGGCAAAACAAATGACGATGTGAAAAATCTTTATTTTCACGATTGCACTTTCAATGGATTTCCGATAAATCTTCATATACTTTTACCCCATTTAAGTGGCATTGAAATTCAAAAATCTCGACTTAATCAAGGTCTTTTGAGAGAACATTTGATGAAATTTGAAAGCTTGACAGCAATTTATGTGACACATTCTGATTTGAAAAAATTAGATGGTGATCTTTTCAAAGATTTACGACAGCTTGAAAGAATTTCTTTTGCTAATAATAAACTGGAAGAAATTGGAGCTGAAATTCTTGATGGACTTTGGTTTTTGAATATTGTTGATTTCAGAGGAAATACAAACATTGACATTTGGTACAATTCTAATAACGTTAATTCAAGTTCACTTGAGGAAGTCAAAAATGCTATAAAGAGCAAATGCAAGCCTAAACCAAAACAGCATTTTGTACAACAACAACAGCAGGTAAAAATGCCACAGCAGCCACCAATTTTAGTTATACAACCACAGATGCAACCTTTGATGATGGAAGATGCAAGATCAAATGCAGAAAAAATTTTACTGAGAGAAAACGAAAAACTGACAATTGAAAATTCCAATTTGAGAGCTGCAATAAAAAATCAAGAAGAATTTATTAAGAAGCTACAAGAAGAAAATAAAAATTTAATGAAGCAGCTTGAACGACAGCCAAGACATGAAAATCCAATTTTTAATGATATCAAAAAAATTCTTATTGATCCAGATTTCAAAGATTTTACTTTCAATGTCAGTGAATCTTCGTTTAAAGTTCACAAAATTCTTTTTGCAGCTCGAAGTGCAACTTTGGCTGAAATTTTTAAAAACAATCCAGATGCACAAGAACTGAACTTGGACGATACTCCAGTGATGACATTTAAAGCTGTTTATGATTTTGTTTACAACAATCAACTGCCAGAAGATGCAAATTACATTGAAGTTTTCATTGCTGCTGCTCGTCTTAAAATTGATGATTTATTAAAATCAACCACTACAAAATTGATTGATTCAATTAATGAAAAAAATGCATTGGAAATTCTCTTGTTAGGTAATAAATTCAATAACGAGCAGTTGCGACAAAAAGGTTTTGAGACAATTCAATTAAAAATTTTCCCTGATCGTAAACTTGAAGTTGATTTGGCTAAACAACCAGAAAAGTTGAAAAACACGGAGAAAAATATTTTATAACTGGCATAAAGTTTTTTAGATTTGTCCCTATAAAGTCAAATTTATTAGCCTTAAAAAGAAAATTTATAAGTGTTATAAATTTTTTTATGACAGTTGTAAAAATATTTATTACTGTTATAAAAGTTTTATAAGTGTCATAAAAAAATTTATAACACTTATAAATTTTCTTTTTAAGGCTAATAAATTTGACTTTATAAGGACAAATCTCAAAAACTTTATGCCAGTTATAAAATGTTTTTCTCCGTGAAATTAATAGAAATCAAGCAAAAGATGGACAAAGAATATGAAGCAATGTTACAACAAGACGGAGCAGCTGGATTTGATTACAAAAAGATCTGAAAACTTTTTTCTTAATAAGTTTATTGAATTTAACAAAATTTATTTTAAACAAATAAAGTTTTTATTTTTTCAAAAATTTTAAATACAAATTTTTACTGACTAATGGGTAATTTAACTTTTTATAGAAACTAAATTTCAATTGACATATAAAACTTTTGATCAAAATTACATCACATCACAAAAAGTTTAAAAATGTAATTGGAAGCTAATATTTCTTTAAATGACTTAACTAAAATTTTGAAAAGTTTTCATGACTTCTTTTCTATGAAGAACTCTGTTAATTATAATATGTCAATAAAATTCTTGATAAAACAATTTTATATAGCACAATAAAATCTCTGCCTATTTCTAATACCGAACGTAAAAATAAAATAATTTATATAACATAAAAAATTATCTTTAAATGACTCAAGTGATTGGATCTTATCTTTGAGTAAATTGTCAATTTATAGTTTTTTACTTCATTTTATGAAATAATATTTTTACATTGAGGCCTATTACATTACGTTTTGCAAAAAGGAAAGACACAGACGTTTTTTTTTGTAAGGTGCGAAAAATTTTGTAAGTATTCAGATTAGAATTGCAAACTTTTAAAATTTTTATCTAATTTTTTCATCAATATATTTTTTGATAAAATTTGCATTATAAGTGTTTTGATATCAACTGCATAATAGAAGAAGAAAATGAATTTTTTTCGTATTTTCTCTTGTGTTTAAATTCTACAAGTTATGCAAATCTTATTCTATTCTGGTTTTAAAAAAACGATTTCAAAATATTTATTACAATAAATATTATAGAGCATAGCATATTATAAAATTCTTAGAAAAAAAAATGAAAAAATTTCACAAGTGAATGCTAAAAATAGAACTAACTCACACAGAAAATTTCATTTTTTTTTTTTTGATTTGTGTCGGTCTAATCTGTTTATATAATCATTGATGACTAAACAAAAACTAAAAGCTCATTTATTTTTCATTTTTGTGTCATTTTAGATAGTGAAAAGATCTAATCATGACAACAATAAGATGTAAATTCAGACAATCGATTTTAGGCTATCAGTGCTATATTACAATTCAATTAATCTCAAGTACTTCAATAAAACTTCAAGGCAATCATCACGAGGCAGGAAAAACAAATGACGATGTGGAAAATCTTTATTTTCACGATTGCACTTTCAATGGATTTCCAATAAATCTTCATATACTTTTTCCAAATTTGACTGGAATCACAATTCAAAAATCTCGACTTAATCAAGGTCTTTTGAGAGAACATTTGACGGAATTTAAAGAGAATTTAGTAACAATTTATGTCACACATTCTGATTTGAAGAAATTAAATGGTGATCTTTTCAAAGATTTTAAAAAACTTGAAAAAGTTTCTTTTGCCAATAATAAACTAGAAGAAATTGGAGCTGAAATTCTTGATGGACTTTGGTTTTTGAATATTGTTGATTTTAGAGGAAATACAAACATTGACATTTGGTACAATTCTAATAACGATAATTCAAGTTTACTTGAGGAAGTCAAAAATGCTATAAAGAGCAAATGCAAACGTAAACCAAAACAGCATTTTGTACAACAACAACAGCAGGTAAAAATGCCACAGCAGCATTTAAGAATGCCACAACAGCCACCAATTTTAGTTATGCAACCACAAATGCAGCCAGTAATGATGAAGAATCCATGGTCAAATGCAGAAAAAATTTTACTGAGAGAAAACGAAAAACTGACAATTGAAAATTCCAATTTGAGAGCTGCAATAAAAAATCAAGAAGAATTTATTAAGAAGTTACAAGAAGAAAATAAAAATTTAATGAAGCAGCTTGAACGACAGCCAAGACATGAAAATCCAATTTTATATTATAAGAAAAATGCATCTCTTAATCCAAACTTCAAAGATTTGACAATTAATATTGGTGAATCTTCGTTCAAAGTTCACAAAAATCTTTTTGCAGCTCAGAGCAAGACTTTGGCTGAACATTTCAAAAACAATCCCGATTTAGAAGTATTAAAACTTAAAGATATTCCAGAGATTACTTTTAAAGCTGTTTATGATTTTATCTACAAAAATCAACTACCAGAAGATGCAAATTACATTGATGTTTATAAAGCTGCTGCTCGTCTTAAAATTGATAATTTATTAAAAATAACAACTGCAAAATTGATTGATTCTATTGATAAAAACAATGCATGCGATATTCTTATTTTAGGCAATAAGTCCAATAATGAACAATTGCGACAAAAAGCACTTGAAGCAATTCAATTAAAAATTTTTTCTGATCAAAAACTTGAAGTTGATTTGTCTAAACAGGAAGAAATGTTGGAGCAGTACGGAGCAGCTGGAGTTGATAACAATAAGATGTAAAACTTTTTCATGAATTTATTAAATTACAAAAATTATTTTTACAAAAAATTTAAATAAGAAGATTTAAATTATTTTTAAGAAAAACTAAAAAACTTCTATTTGGATTAATTTAATTTTAATTTCTTTATCAACTTTAATAGAATTTAAATTTTCTTCTATTTGAAGCTTTTTCTATTTTTATGTTCATTTTTAAAAAAATATTAAAGTTTGTATTGAATTTTAAAATGTAACTGATAAAATAAAGTAAAATTCAATCCTTTTATTGTACTAGAGGTAGTCAAAAAATATTCTAAAATAAATATTTTGAAAAGTTTTCTCTTTTAAAAATCAACAGCTTATGTCTTTTTCTGTATTATTCTAAAAAATTTTAACGTATTTTATTGATTATTAAATTTCTGTATGTTTTATCAATTTCTTATCAGTTGTGATAGTGTTTAGAAAGTAAAAAACATATTGAACATAAAACGCGAAAAATGGCAAAAATTAATTGTGAATTTCAATTTTCTTTACATCAATACACTTGCAATGTAATAGAAAACATAAATCATTTTGAAGAAATTAAATTTTTTGGTTATCACAAGAAAAATCAACAAAATAAAAACGTAAAAAGCTTAAATTTTATTGACAGCACTTTAATCAAAATACCAACAAATATTGCTGATAATTTTTCAAACTTGACATGGTTAAGATTTTGGAATTGTAAAATTGAAGACATTGAACAAAAACACATCAAAAATTTGAAAAATTTAACTTTATTTTATGTCAACAATTGTGGACTGAAAAAATTAAAAGGTGACTTGTTTGAAGGTTTAAAAAATCTTGAATATATTTCATTTGCAAATAATGAAATCGAAGAAATTGATTCAAAAATTCTTGATGTTTTAAATTTGCTTAAATATGCAAGTTTTCGTGGAAACAAAAATATTGACATGGTCTTCGATTCAAGAATATCAAATGGAAAGACTTTAGAAGATTTCAAGAATGAAATAAAATCAAAATTTCAACCAAAATTGAAACAATTAGTACAACCAAAAAATGATGAAAAAACAAAAAAGATTCAAGAATTAATGGCTGAAATTAGTAATTTAAAAATTTTACAGCAACATCAAGAAGTTTTGATAAAAAATCAAAGAGAAGAGATTAAAAATTTACTTGTAAAACAAACAAAACAAGAAAGAATTATGAAAGAAATTAAAAATGAAAATTTAAATTTGAAAAAACAAGAAAAAGAAAGTTTTCAAAAAATGTTTGATGAAGAAGAATTTAAAGATTTTACAATTCATGTTGGTGATTCATCTTTTAAAATTCATAAAGTTCTTTTTGCTGCTCATAGTAAAATTTTAGCTAAAATTTTCAAAGAAAATCCACAAGCTGAAGAATTAAATCTGTGTGACATTTCTGAGGCAACTTTTAAAATTATTTATGATTTTTTCTATAAAAACCACATAAAAGAAAATGAAAATTTCATTGATATTTTTGTTGCAGCTTCACAACTAAAAATTAATGATTTGATTGAATTTTCCATAGAAAAATTGCTAAAAAATATAAATGAAAATAATTTTCTAGAAATTTTGAATCTTAGTAATAAATTTGATAATAAAGATTTGCAAAAGAAAGCTTTTGAAATAATTCAAAGTAAATTTTTTTCTCATCAAAAACTTGATGAAAAATTGGTTAATCAGCCTGAGAAAATAAAAGAATTAAATGAAACGAAAAACAGAAATTCGACATCAAGTTTAGATTTTAAAAAAGAACTTTTAGAAAAAAAATATAAAAAATTATCAAACTAAGGATTTACAAATCGAAAATATTTCCAAGAATTCCTGTTCTTGTTACGAAAGATTATTCAGGAAATTCTCGGATCAGAAAATTTTTCATACATTTTTATGATAATTCAAAAAAACATTTTGTCGAAATATTTTTATGAAACAAAATTATTTTTGAGTATTTTAAATGCATTTACTTTTATGCAAAGCAATTATTTTTAAGAACTTTTACTTAAAAATTTTGTCAACTAAAATTTATAATTTGTACATGTTTCAATAAAAATTACCAGATTTCTAAAAAAAACAATATTTTAACTTTTATTACTCACATGAATTGCTGATTTATCATAACCATAATAAATTTTTATTTACAAAAATTTTTTCCAAAAATTCATTACAAGAAATATTTTTCAATCGTAAGTCTCTGAGTGACACTAACATTCCAAATGTGCTCATGAGTTTTTCCATTGCAGCATGTATAAAATGAACTAAATAAAATTCCACCCTAGTTGAAATTTTCTCAACTGTGTTCTTGTTTTGTGTTCTTTATTGATGCAAAACTTTGAATATCAAAATTTTTTCTTGTTTACTTCCCACTTTTAATATCATCGAACTCGATTAATATTGAATTTGTCATATCAGGTGTAAAGAATAACTCTCTAAACTAAACTTTCATAAAAAACTTTTTTTCAATAGTTTAACTTTACAACAATTTTTTTATGCAACCAACAGATAAAAAATAATAACGATTCCTGAAATTTCAAAATTTTCACTGTCGAAATTCTCACTTAATATTTATTTACATTTTATCTAAAAGAAGTAAAATAAACAAAAAATTAAAATGTCAATAGTAGAGTGTAAATTTGAAAATTATACAGATTATTGTTGCATAATATCAAAACAAGAAATCAATGACGAACAAATATTCTTCGATGGTGTTCATAAGGAACCAAAACGAAATTTTGATGTCGATCATTTACAATTTTTCAATTGTGTCTTCCGTAAAATGCCGAAAAATTTTCATGAAAATTTTCCAAACTTGACAAAATTGAGCTTTTGGAATTCAAAAATGAATTTTATAGAACGTGAACATATTGGAAAATTGACAGAATTAAGATCATTGATGGTCATCAATTGTGGATTGCAAAACCTTAATGGTGATCTTCTTTGTGATCTTAAAAAGCTTCAAAGAATTTCTTTTGCAAATAATAAGATTGAAAATATTGATCCAGAAATTTTAGATGGTTTAAATTATTTGAAGTTTGTAAATTTTCATGGTAACTTGTGCATTAATAGTTTATACGATTCTGAATCACCAGAAACAAAAACATTGGCAAGTATAAAAGAAGAAATTTTGTACAAACATAAACCGAGACCTACAGCTCCAGTATTTCGTCCTCAACCAATGCCTATGCCACAATTACCTACTTCTAAACAACCACAAAATACAGATCCCATTGATATACTACCACCACCATATGATGAAAAATTTGAAATTCAAAGATGGAAAACTGAAAATGAACACTTAAAGGCAGAAATTAAAAATCTCAAATTTTTACTGCAGCAACAAGAAATCATGATAACAGAGCAACAAAATAAAGTTTTCAATACAGATGAAGAAAATCAAAAAGAAGAAATCATGGAGAAAATTTTTGACGATGAAGATTTCAAAGATTTTACAATTCATGTTGGTGATTCATCATTTAGCATTCATAAGCTAATTTTTGCTGCTTACAGTTCATATTTTGCTGACAATTTTAAAAATAACACAGAAACAAAGGAATTGAATCTTCATGACATTACTGTAACAACTTTCAGAATTGTCTATGATTTTATTTATAACAATGAACTTCCTGAAGATGCAAATTATCTTGAAATTTTAATTGCTGCTGAGAAATTTCAAATCAATGAACTTATAAAAGCAGCTTCTGCAAAATCGCTTGATAAAATTGATGAAAAAAATGCATTTGAAGTTCTTGAACTTAGCAATAAAATTAATAATGAAAAATTGCAACAAAAAGCATTCGAAATTATACAAACAAAAATTTTTCCTGATCGAAATATTGATAATAAATTGGCAAAACAAACAGACATATTAAAAAAATTAATTGACATGAAGAAAAAAATGGATGAAGAATATGAAAAAATGTTGCAAGGAGTTGAAAATGCTAAAATATTTGAGGAATAAAAATTGAAATTTATACTTTGTTATTTGTATATTTTGCTATTTGGTATTACGGGTTTTTAAATATAAAAAAGTTTTAAAAATATTTCATCAATAATAATTAAAACTTATTACTTTATAAAAAAGAAAATAATATTTTTGTATAAAAATCACAAAAAAATTTAAAAATTAACATTAGCTTTAACTTTAGGCAAAATCTAAAGTGAAATTGTAGATCTGATAATGTGTAACATTATTATCTAACTTAAATAAAAGGTATTACTAAAGTTGTTGTCTTCATTTATAATTGTCAATGTCTAGATATTCCATTTCTTATCTATATAAACAGTAAAGACACAAAAACCTGCTTTTTTAGACAAATACTTTAAAATCTATACAAGCACGAAAACTTGTCATATCTGAAAATAACATTGATGTTATCATTTATTTTTTTATAAATTTTTTATGAATTAAACAGTCATGTGAAAATTAAAAAATTAATCACTTCGGTTTTTTATCAAAACATTTAGTTATCAATAAAAATGACTAATTATTTTACTTTAAACTGCATTTTGTCAATACTAATTTTTATATTCTAATAATAAAATTATTTACAAAACAAAAGTTCTGAGAGTCAATTTTTCTACTTAAACTATTTAAATACAATTTGTTGTAATTCATAGAAACAGTTAAAGTTATTCGAAAAATAGCATTGAAAAATAGTTGATCAAAATTTGTTTGTTTACGTTTCACAGTTGTAAGCAAAAGATTTTTGAAAGTTGTATAAAAAATTATGGAAATTTGAAATGTCAAATAATTAAGTTGGAAAAAATTGAGAAATTTGAGTTTGAATGAAAATCAACAAAAAATACTTTTTAAGATAACACACTTATACATTATGAAAATGCGCTGTTAAAATTTGTAAAAGTTTATGAAGTTTTGCTAAATATTTCTTGTATAAAAATGTTTTTTGCATCAAAATTTTTCAATTATTTTGAAGAAAAAATGCCAAAAATCAAGTGTGAATTTTCTAAAGTACCGGAAGGTTATATTTGTGAAATAAAAAATCAATACGATTTTTATGAAGAACAAATTACTTTTTATGGAAAACACAAAGGAAAAAAACAAAATTCTGACGTCATTGGATTGAACTTTTCTGATTGTTCATTTATGATTTTACCGCTAAATATTGCTGAAATTTTTCCAAACCTTAAGTACTTAAGTTTTCATGATTGCGTTGGTTTGGAATCAATTAGAAAAAAACATCTTGAAAAGTTGACAAATTTAACTCATCTTTATATCGTTAAATGTGGATTGTTAAAATTAAGTGGAGATTTGCTTAAAGGTTTGAAAAATCTTGAATCAGTTAGTTTTTCTGATAACAAATTAACTGAAATTGATCCAACGATTTTTGATGGATTAGAAAATCTGAAGAATGTGAATTTATTATATAATGCAAATATTAGCACGTCTTGCATTACTGAACTTGGCGAAAATGTGGAAAATATTAAAAAAGAAATTCGATTAAAATGTCAGCCAAAAATAACTGCAGAAAAATCAGTACAAACTGATATCACCAACAAATTAATGCAGTTAAAAGATGAAGAAAATGACAAAAATTTAAATTTCTTAAAATTTGAGGTTAAACAACTAAAAATTTCGATTAATGAAAAAGAACAACAAATTGCAACTTTATCAGCAAAGCAATCAGAACATGAAAAAATCAAAAAAGGAATGCAAAAAATCATGGATGAAAATAAAGAGCTCAAAACTTCTCTTCAAGCTCATGAAATTTTGGCTGATAATCAACGAGTTCGTATTCAAGATTTGATGATTTTATTGTCAAAAAATAATCAAACAATGAAGGAATTGGAAACGTTGAAGAATGAAAACAAGAATTTGAGGTTAACAATAATGGATCGTGAAACTCTTGTTAAAAATCAAAGACAAGAACTTTCGATTTTACTAGCAAAACAATCAAAACAAGACCAAATAATTAAGGATGCACGAAAAGCAACAGATGAAAATTTAAAATTAAAAAGTTGTTTGAAAAAAGAGGGAACAATTGTTGACAATCAAAGAAAAACAATTAGAAGATTGTTAGATGAAAAACAGAAAAATAAATCATTCAATAATGTTACAAAAATTCTAAATGATCCAGCATTTAAAGATTTTACTTTTAATGTAGGTAAATCATCATTCAAAGTTCACAAAATTCTTTTTGCTGCTCGAAGTGAAACTTTGGCTGAAATCTTCAAAAACAATCCAGATGCACAAGAACTAAACTTTAAAGATATTCCAGAGGAAACATTTAAAGCTGTTTATGATTTTGTCTACACCAATCAACTTCCAGGCGATATTGACCATGTCAAAGTTTTTGCTGCTGCAATTCGATTGAAGATCAATGATTTATGTGATGAAACTGCTTTACAATTATTAGATAAAGTTGATGAGAAAAATGCTTTAGAAATTTTAGAATTGAGCAATAAATTCGTTCATGAACAATTACGACAAAAAGCTTTTGAAATAATTCAAAGAAAAATTTTTCCTGATCGAATACTTCCTAGAGATTTGATAAAACAGCCTGAAAATGTAAGAAAATTGATTGAACTGAAAAAGAAAATGGATGAAGAATACGAAAAATGTTGCAACAAACTAAAAGTTTTAAAATAAATCAATGTTAAAAATGCATTTTAACGATCAATTATAATCAAAATAATCGAATGTCGACATATTATCTTTTATTTATTTTTTTGTTTTGAAAAAGTGTCAAACATTCCTAAAAGTATAAGTATAATAAAAATGGAAGTTATTAAATGTGTTTTTGAAGAATCAGTTAATGATTATTGTTGTACTGTCAATAAAGAAACTATAAACAATAAAGTTTTCTTTTCGGGTATTCATAAAGCTAATTTCCAAAATTGTGATGTTACAATGATACAATTTACTGAATGCAATATTATCAAATTTCCAAAAAACATACATGAAATTTTTAATAATTTGAAACTGTTTAGTGCAAGTGATTGCAAAATGGAATTAATTACACGAGAGCATCTTGGAAAAATGCCAAATTTAACATCAATTATAATTATAAATTGTGGACTTAAGAAACTAAAAGGAGACATATTTAGAGATTTAAAGAAACTCTCATTTATTTCATTTGCAAATAACAAAATTGAAGAAATTGATCCGACACTTTTAAATGGACTTGATATGCTCAGTTATGTTGACTTTCGTGGAAATATAAATATTAACCTTACTTTTGATTCAAATATTTCGAATTCTATTTCATTGGATGATATGAAAAGAGAAATCAAATTAAAATGTAAATCTAAAAAATCAAAAGTTCTCAATATGCAAGATGGAATGGCAAAAGAGCAAGCTAGTTCACATAAATTTCAACAAAATGAAGAATTACTTAAAGAACATCAAAACTTGAAGAAAGAAGCACAAAATATAAAAGCTGAATTTGAAAAGTTAAAAAATTCATTAAAAGAACGTGAAATTTTGATTAAAAATCAGCGTCAACAAATCACAATTTTGCTAGCCAAACAATCAAAACAAGAAAAAACATTGAAAGAGGCACAAAAATTAAAAAATGAAAATGAAACTTTAAAAATTTCACTTCAAAACCAAAGTTCTGTTCCTAATTTTATCAAACCACAGCTGATTTTCAAAAATGTAGACCAGATTACAAAAGACTATTTAACAAACAACGCAGCTTTGATGTCGAAAAACATAAATTTGGAAAAAAAATTGGAAAATTTAAAAGCTGAAAATGAATTACTTCGAACATCATTAGAAAAGCAAAATTTGAATAAAAAATCAGAACTTAACATCAGTTTCGGCAACGAAAACAAAAATGCTACATTAGTTGGAATAGAGAAAATTTTAAATGATGCAGAGTTTAAAGATTTCACAATCAATGTCGGTGAATCATCATATAAAGTTCACAAAATTCTTTTTGCAGCTCGAAGTGCAACTTTGGCTGAAATTTTTAAAAACAATCCAGATGCACAAGAATTAAATCTTAAAGATACTTCAGAAATAACATTTAAAGCTGTTTATGATTTTGTCTACAGCAACCAACTTCCAGACGATGTGAACTATCTTGAAATTTTTGCTGCAGCTTCGCGTCTGAAAATTAAGGAATTATTTGAATTGGCTGCAGTTTGTTTGATTAGCAACGTTGATGAAAGAAATGCATTTGACATTCTTCTTATTAGCAACAAATTCGATCATGAAAAATTAATTCTTAAAGCATTTGAAACAATTCAAACAAAAATTTTTCCAGACAGAAAACTTGATATTGCACTTGCAAGATATCCAGAGAAAATAAAACAGTTGATTATTGTCAAGAAAAGAGAGATTTGAGAGAGAATTCAAGAAATTGACAGAAGAAAATTGAAAAATTAATTTTCAAAATGATTTTAAGGTGATGAAGAATTTTGTTAAAATTAGTCCAATTTTCCAAGAAATTCTTTATTCTTTAAAATAAAATAAAAAATATCCAATTTAACTGGAAATATACATTTAAATCTTTTCATTTTCAAACCTAGATAAAAATTGTTCAACGTTCAGTTAAGAAATTCAAATCTGTCGACACGTAAAAACCAATTGATGAATAATTCGATAAACTTGATTGCTGATTCATTTTTATTTTTGTGAAGTAAATTTAAAAAAAATGGCATTAATTGAGTGTAATTTTATAAAAACTCAGAATATTTATTCTGCTACAGTTTCAAAAAATAAATTATTAGAAGTTGTTTATTTTTATGGTAATCATAAAAATAATAAAAATAATTTTGATGTCACTTGGCTTTATTTTCATTCTTCTGAATTTATAAAAATGCCAAGAAATATTCATGAGAGTTTTCCAAATTTGAATGAATTGACAATAAGCAGCTGTAAATTAAACTCTATTGAACGTGAGAATCTTAGTAACTTGCCTAATTTGGCAAAAATTATAATCTATGATTGTGGACTGAAGAAATTAAATGGAGATTTATTCAGAGACTTAAAGAAACTTGAGTATATTTCTTTTTTCAATAATAAACTTGAGGAAATTGATCCTACGATTCTTAGTGAACTTCCAAAACTTTGGTATGTAGATTTTAGAAAAAATTCCAACATTGATATGTTATTTGACTCAAAAATTCCAAACGGAAAAACTTTACAAGATTTAAATCGGGAAATCTTTCACAAATGTCAACCAAAACCAAGAATTGATCTATCTGTTCAATCAGGACCATCAGAACAACAAAAACTTCAACAAAATAATGCATTTGAAATAGAAAATCAAAAACTTAAATCGGAAATTAATAAATTGAAAACTGAATTGAATTACTCAAATGATACAATTGAAGATTTAGATCATTTGGCAAATAAACATCGAAGAGAAATCACAATTTTATTGGCAAAACAGTCAAGACTAGATAAAGAACTTAGAGATGCAAACCAAATTGCAAATGAAATTAAAAACTTAAAAGCTCAAAATAAAAATCTTGATAATTTGGTCAATAATCAACGTAAGCAGCTCACAAGTTTGTTGGCAAAACAATCAAGACAGGACAAAGTTATCAAAGACACAAACAGAATCGCAAACGAAAATGAAAGCTTAAAAGCAGAAATTAAAAAATTAAAAAATGAAAATATTAATTTAAAATCAGAAATTCAAAAAATAAACAATGAAAATTCGAAGCAAGCAGCAGTAAGCCAAAAACCTCAATCAGAAAATTCTACCTCACATACATCACATATTATGACAGAAAACACAATTCTACGAAAAGAACGACAAAATTTAAAGTCTGAAAATGAAAGACTTCAAAGTTCATTACGTAATCAAGAAATATTAATTAAAAATCAACGTGAAAACCTCAAAACCCTTCAAGAAAAGAGAAAAATTGATCCATCAGTAAATGAAATCAAGAGAATTCTAAACGATCCAGCATTTAAAGATTTCACAATCAATGTCGGTGAATCATCATTTAAAGTTCATAAAATTCTTTTTGCAGCTCGAAGTGCAACTTTGAATGAAATTTTTAAAAACAATCCAGAAGCTGAGGAGTTAAATTTGCGAGACATTCCAGAGTCAACTTTCAAAGTCATTTATGATTTTATTTACAATAATCGACTGTCGGATAATGCGAATTATATTGAAGTTATAACAGCAGCTATTCGATTAAAAATAAATGACTTGATTGAAATCGCTCCATCGACACTTTTAAATAAAATTGATGAAAAAAATGCATGCGATGTTCTTGTGTTGAGTAATAAAATCAACAATGAAAAATTGCGACAAAAAGCATTTGAAATAATTCAAATAAAAATCTTTCCTGAGCGAAAACTTGCTGATGAATTAGCAAAACAACCTGAGAAATTAAAGGCACTAATTGATGTGAAGAAGAAGTTTGATGAAGAATTTGAAAATTTAGCAGTAAAAGGTGAAAGAAACTGAAGAAGAATATTGATATTATAAAATATTTTATTATTCGTTGATTAAAATTTTAATTGGAAATTGGCCTTACTATCTTTCTTTGAACTTTTTTATAAATAACAAAAATTGTATTTTATGGTTTGGTAGTGAAAAATAAATAATGATGATGAATAAATGAAAACAAAAGATTTCAATGAAGGTGTTTTATGTAAATGAACAATACATGCATTTTAAAATAATAATAAGCACAAGTCTATTCAGAAAAGGAGTAAAATATAAAGAAATTTTATTGCCATTCTAAAATTTTATAAATGTTAAAGGAATAAAGATTAATTTAAAAAATAAAATCAGCTTTTTTAAAAATTCAAAAATTGTCGACTGTCGAAATTTATTTTGTTTATTTACAAAATTTTTTTTCTCTCAATATACAAAAAACAATCTTGATTAAAAATTCTATTAAAAAAATACAAATAATGGATAAATCAAACAAACTGGCAATTCTCACAGCAAAAAGGAATCTCGAAAATTCACTTGGTGATGATTGGCAAAAATATCTATCACATCTTCGTAAATTTTTTCGTAATGGCACAAAAGCAGAATTTGATCGTGAAATTCGTTCATTTCTTACAAATAAACAAATTTATTATCACAACAGTTTTCTTTTAGCAATGCTTAATAGTGCAGATGTCACAGAAAGTGCACAACTTGTTTCACCATCACAACCAGTAGTCACAATCAAAAGTGAAGAACTTCCAGCACCACCACCGAATATCAAAAGAAGGAGAAAAAATGAAGAAATTGTATTTCAACTTCATCCAATTAATGAATTTGTTCGAACTGCTTTTGACGATCCACAAAAAATAAATACAGTAAGATATGCAGCTCAAGAACTTTTTCTTCCTGACAATTCACTTATCAATGGTCGCTTTCTTGCCTGTTGTTGGGAAAATAGTCTTGAATTTGTTGATGAGCAAGCAGTTGAAGTTCTCGTTCAAGCTGTTCAAATTATGCTTAAAAATATTTTATCACATTGCATACGACAGCGGAAACATTATAAAATGACATCAGATAGAAAATTTTATTATGATGTTGGTTGTGAAATGCGTGATGTGACTGTAAGAAATACAATGACAAGAATTAAAGTTGACGATGAAGTTCCAATGATTGAAAGAAAAGCTGTTGATGAACCATGCTTTGTGACATCATTTGAAGATCATACTGTAGTTAGAAGAAAAATTTCATTGATGGATATTTATAAGACAGTAAGAGACAGAAGTGTAATTCCATGTCATTCTGTTGCTATGCTTGCTATTGAAAGAATTACTACAATGATTAATTATTAAGAAAATAAAAATTTATTTTTAAAGTAAATTTATTTTATTATCATACTTTGGTATTAAATTTTTTCATGAAGCACAAAAATAGCGAGTGAAGCCAAGTTTGATTAAGTTGAAATTTGTTAAATGCTCCAGATTTGAACCATAAGTTTTAGAAAATTTTAATAATCAAATAGAAAAAGGACATTAATGAAGATTAAATGATCAAAACTAATTAGTTTGATTTACTTTAAATATTTAAGAAATTTAACGTTTTCATAAAAACTTATTCTTTCTGTCGTAGACTATTTTTACAAATTAGTAGGCTTCACTCACTATTTTCATACCATGAATATGTGAAAACTAAAATAACCCATAAATATTGAACCTATTTTTTTCTAATTCACATTAAATATAATTCAGATCCATTATAAAATCAAAGTTTTTTATTGTCGAGAATTACCGACACTTCCAGAACGCTTACTTCCTTTACTTCCATCTTGTGAACTTTCTTTTCTTCCCATAACTGGTGATGTTCCTGATGAAATATTTCTTATAATTGATTTAAAGCCTCGTGATTGATTTTCACTTATTGACCTTAAAAAAATTAATGTTTTGTACAAATTTTTGTAAGTTAAAACTTAAAATAAATTAAAGAAGATTTTTTAATAAACCTACAAAGATTCTTGAGCAATAATAAAGAAATCATCAACTAAATGAGCTGGTGGTTGAATATCAAAAGGAATAATTTCATTAGGATTTGTTGCATTTCCAATTCTTGTCTTTTTATCCATGAAAATTTGCTGTCTCGATTGATGTTGATGTCCACCAAGACTTCCAACCATTCCCGTTTGAACCTGTTGTTGTTGTGACAAAGTCATTTGCAGTCTCTGTCTTAGTTTTGAATTTTCTTCTTGCAATTTTTTAATTTGAGCTGTTTCACTTTCAATTCTCATCAATGTTGGCAGTGGCATTGATTGAAAAATTGTTGCAAGAAAATTATGAAGTGAAAGGAAAAGTGTGTCTTGATAACTTTTTGTAAAATAAACTGTAAATGTTGAATGTTCTTCTGGATTTTTACAATATTGAAAATAAAACCATTCACGCCAATCATTTTGTGCATGAATTTCATTTGCCATTTTAACAAAGAATTCTGCAATTCGCTCACTTCTTCCACTATTGTGAGCTGCAACTAAATAAATTTTAAAAATTCCACTTTCAAGTTTCTTTACAGCTTCAGCATAATTTTGTTCAAGTTTTGAAAAGAAAAAATTGTCAAGATTTTTCCAAATGTCCTGAAAAAATAAAAAATAATAATTTAATATTTTTGTGAATGTCAAAATTACCCTTAGCTCTTGTAAATCACTGGCATTAATTGCAACTTGTATTGACTCAATAATTTTGTCAACACGAAAACTTTTGCTTTTATCACTTTTACATTCACTTTCAAAATACTTCAGTGATGTGAAAAATCCACGATATGCTAAAAATTCGCGAACTAATACTTCAATGTTTTGCATATGAGCCATTATATAGAAAATTTCGGAATGTATTTTGAATTATAAACTTTTTATCAATTCTTTTGTTTATAAAATTTTTTTGATAGCAACAAAATTATAAAAAGAGACAGACAGACAGATTGTGTAATTTTTGAAAAAATTATGGTGGTTATTTTTATTTAAATTCTCTATGTTATTATTTAATTTAATGCTTAGAAAGAAAAATTTTTAATAAAAATTTTAATTTTAGTACTTTTAAACCTGGTTTAAATCCAAATTTAATTTGTTTCAATTATTTTGATTAAATTTAATCTTGTATTTTATTTTATTCAAGATTAATCCTTTCGTTTAATCCTGACTTTTATTGTTTAGCACTATTATAATCTCGACAAGTTTTAAAATGTAACAATAAAAGACCAAGAGAACAAAAACAGATCAAATAGCGGGCCAAGACTCTGCAAGAGAAACTAATGCTTTTCAAAATACTTCGATTATAAGATTTTGTTAATACCAAAACTTAAATAAAATAATTCATAGACAGATAAATAAATTCCAACTTTTTGAAACAGTCAAGAAAAAAGTCCGACTATAAAATCGTTCATAATTTTGCTCTGGCTTAGCCAAATTTCATCAATATCAGCTGGTTTTAAAGCTTGTCTGTACTATGATATACAAACAGAATTTTGACAAAAGATTTTTGTTTAAAAATCTTATGGCGATAAAGTCAGATTTCGACTTTACAACTCTGGTTTCAGTTTTAAAGATGGAAAAGTGTTTTGTAATGGTAAAAAAAGTTTAATATCAAAATATAGAAAAACTATTTTTTAAATTAAGGGATTTCCTTTTGTTGTTTCAAATCTTTGATGATTATTAAACAGATTCAAATTTTAATATTTTATTGACATTTCCTGAAAAATACATGTATTTAAAATTATTTTCAATTTATTCTAAAATAGTTTTTTGATAAATACTTTACTTTGCATATAAAGTTTTAATAATTATTTGAAGATGGCAAAAGGTAAGTTGAATTAATTTTAAAATTTTTGAGAATTTATAGAAAAACGTATTTTAGATATTTTCTTGTTTATTTGCTGTTTTGTCAGTATTTATTATTTCGTAAATACCCAAGATGCATCATTTTTACAAGCACAACAAAGTTTTGCTTTTGAATTATATTCAGTAAGAAAATTATCAACATGCTATATTTAATATTATTTTTTTAAAAAAATGATTTAAATTCCAAAAACTTAAAATTTATATCATTACATTTTTATAGAATGTTACTGGTTCTAATTATTTAAATAATGCTATTTTATCACCAATTTCGATTGATATTTCTCTCTCAATTCTTCTTATCGGATCGAGTGGCTTAACATTTAAGCAACTTTTGACTGGTCTTAAATATCCAACTAATTACAGCATCAATTTGATACAAAGCAATTCTTTTTTATTGATTAAAAGTATGAAAAAAGCTGGCGGAATTGAATATGGTAAGGTTTTTAAAATAATTTAAATTAATTAATTTTTTTTATCAAAGATAGAAATAAAATTTTTCATAATCAAATTTTTTTACACAACTCTGAACTAATTTATTTAAACTTTTCATTCAACAGCGACAAAAATTTACGTAAACGAGAAATTTTCACTTCAAAATGTTTACAAATCAGCAATTCAAAAATATTTTCACTCAGGAATTGAAACAATGAATTTTTCTGATCGACAAAAATCAGCAAACACTATCAATGATTTCATTTCTACTTCAACTAATGGAATGATTGAGAATATGCTTAAAGAATCTGACATTAATCTTGATTCTTCTTTTATACTTATTAATTGCATTTATTTCAAAGGAATTTGGGTCAATCAATTTAACAAAAATAAAACAACTGAAGATGATTTTATGGTAAATGAAACATATTCAATTAAAATTCCTTTTATGAAGACGAAAGCAAAATTCAAATTTGGGTTTATTAATGAGCTCAATGGTTCAAGTGTCATTGAACTTCCTTATGCTAACTCAAATTTAACTTTAACAATCGTTTTGCCATCAAAAGATATTGATTTAAATAATTTAATTCAACTTTCAAAAAATTATGACTGGAAAAATCTTTCAAATAGATTAAGAAATCAAACACTTTCAGTCGAAATTCCTAAATTTAATGCAACTATAAATCAATTTTTAAACAGGCCTTTAATAAAAGTAAGAACAAAATTAATTTTCAAAAACAAATTTATAAAAAAATTAATTTTAGATGGGAATGGATTCACTTTTTGATTCTTCAACGGCTCAATTAAATCATATTGTGCATAATAATGGAACTCCAATTCGTGTTACACTTGATTATTTATATCATCAAGCTGTTATCAATATTGATGAAGAAGGAACCACAGCTGCCGCTACTACTGCTGCAAGTTCTCGATCAATGCCAATAACCTTCCTAGCGACAAAACCATTTTTGTATCTATTAAGAACAAGCTCAACCATTTACTTTATTGGACATTTTACTGGGAAAAATTAATATGTGAAATTCTTGAATAAATAATGAAAATTATGAAATCCCAACAAAATAGGTTTTTTAATCTTTTTTACTAAACGTTGTTGTTATTCATAAATTTTAAAATCTGTCCACAACATAAAACTTTTAATACATTTTTTATAAGAAATAAAAAAGTAAAATTCTTTCATTTATGTAAATAATTCATACCAAAGTCGTAAAAGGCAGTTAGTTTAAAACTCTGATATCTTCAAAAATGATAAAATTTGCTTGACAACAGATTACATGTTAAACATGAAATTTCAATTTAAAATTTTACCACAGACAAAATGTTTTAAACATTTTTTGATTTTTTGGTGAAAAACTTTTCACAAAGAACTTGATATATTATGTAATTTACTCAAAATAATTTATTTTGATTTAATTTTCTATTCTTAAATTATTAATAAAAAATGGAGTGTTTTAAAGGTTTCTTTTTTAATTTTTAATAAACCTAAATTTAAGTAAAATAAGCATTAATTTAATCTACAAAATTTTTATTTAAGAATTTTAAGAATCCATATAACAAAATAATTTTTAATTTTTTCTAGAATTCTTAATAATTTATGCAGCAGTTTTTCACTCTATTCATTTTGTAAAAACACAAGATGTTGGTTTTTTAAACGCTCAGCAAAAATTTGCTCTTGAACTATTTTCAGTAAGTATTATCGTATATATTATTGCTAATTTGATCAAAACAAGGAACTTTGTAATTTTCATAAAGTAGGCGTTAAAAAATTTTCATTTTCCAGGCTACTTTATGCAAATTATCAAAAACACATGCAAATTAGACCAAAATAATTTATTTAAATCAAAGAAAATTTGGATTACCTACCTAAATTTTAATGTTTCACTATATCAATAGTAACCTAAGTAAATTATCCTCCAAGTAGATTCAGTCTTGTATGTGCGCAATATTTTAAATAAGATTAAAAATTTTTAATTTAAAAAAAATTATAACAGACTATCTCAGGCCCAGATCATTCAACTGATGTAATTTTATCACCAATCTCTGTTAGTACTGCCCTTTCTATTCTCCTTATTGGATCAAATGGTGTTACATTTAAACAACTTTTCTTTGGCCTTCAATATCCAACTAATTATAGCATCAATCTAGTTCAAGTTAATTCAAATTTGATGATTAAAAATATGGCAAAAGTTGGTGCAATTGAGTTTGGTAAGTTTTAGAGAAATTCTCAATTTTTTATCTTCTAAAATTTCAAGGTTATGAAGATTTTAGTTTTATAATCAAGAATATTTTTAAAAATTTCTTACATCTTTATTTATTTTTAATAATTTTCAATTATTTTTTAAGCAACAAAACTTTTCATCACCAAAAGTTTTTCACTTCAAAATAATTTTAAAACATCAATTGATAAATATTTTCAATCAGGTGTTGAATCAGTTGATTTTTCCCAAAATGTTAAAGCAGCACAAAGAATTAATGATTATATTTCCACTTCAACACATGGAATGATTCAAGATGTCATAAAATCAGATGATTTAACCGAATATACAACAATGATTCTTGTAAATTGTATTTTCTTCAAAGGCTTATGGCAATTTCCATTTGATAAAAGTTACACATTTAAAAGTGATTTCAACATTGATAACAAAAATACTATCCAAGTTGATTATATGTATCAGGAAAATTCTTTTAATTTTGGCTACATCAATGCTTTAAATGATGCACAAGTTCTCGAACTTCCGTATGCAAATTCTAAACTTACCTTGACACTCATTTTACCTCAAACAATTGATGGGATAAAAAATTTGGTGAAAGCAGCTAAAAATTTTGATTTTACTAAACTTTCTAATCAATTAACAAACACTAGTGTCATTGTGTCAATTCCTAAATTTAATACAACTTTTGAACAATATTTAAATAGTCCTCTTACAAATGTAAGATCTTTTTATAAATCTGAAATTAAAATTATAACTTTATTAAATATTTTTAGATGGGAATGCCTTTACTTTTTAATAAAACAGTATCACAGCTTGATCATATTGCACATGAATTTACTGTTCCAAAGTCGTTAGCACTTGATGGACTTTACCATAAAGCTGTTATTATTGTGAATGAAGAAGGAACAACAGCAGCAGCAGTTTCAGTTGCATCAAGTTTTTCTATAAAACCAACTTTTACTGCAGATCGCCCTTTCTTGTATGCATTGAGAACTAATTCAAATATTTATTTTTTGGGACTTTATGCTGGAAATCCACAATAAATAAAAATTTCTCCTTTTAAAAATTTTATATTTAAATATTTCGAAATTACTGAAATTAAAATATTTTTTTCAAATCTTTTTTCTATACAAAGCAGTTAATTTTTTTTTCTAAAATTTTGATGAATTTTAAAAATTTTTTTTATATTATTCTTTTTGTTTTCATACATTAAATTTAATGATGATAAAAAAAAGTGTTTAAAAAAATTTTTGCCAAATTTAATTTGGTAATTTTTTATAAATAAAAAAAAAATTTGGTTGTGATAAAAAACAACAAAAATTTTCAATGTTATGTTTTACAATTTCCTCAAATTGTTTCATTTGGAACATTAATGAAATTTTTTGATGGTAAAATAAATTTAAAATATTATTCAAGTGTTTCCTAAAATGTCGATAATATTTGGTGAGAATTTTTAATATTTAATGAATTTTGTAGAGAAAATTTGATAATTTCATTTTAGTTTTTACAACTTATTTATTTTTTTTACATCATTACTTTGTTGATGCACAAGATCAAACGTATTTACAAGCACAACAAAAATTTTCTCTTGAACTTTTTTCAGTAAGTGAAGAATTATTTTAATTTTAATTTTAAAGTTTTTTAGTAAGTAATTTTTTTTTCAAATGATATAAATTAAATTATTTAATTTAAATTTAGTAAAAATAATTTTTTATTTATTTCACACAATAATTTAAATTATTTATATAAATTTTTTTTCAGAATGTCTCTGGTCCTGATTATTCTGCTGGTGTAATTCTATCACCAATAATTATTGACTTTTCTCTTTCGCTTTTACTAATTGGTTCAAGCGGTAACACATTTAAACAACTTTTATTTGGTCTTCAATATCCTGCAAATTACAGTATTAATTTAATTGAAATAAATTCAAATTTAATGATAAAAAATATGATAAATGCTGGTGGAATTGAATATGGTGAGTTTTTGAAAAAAAATGCAAATAAATTCTCTAATTTCAAGAATTATTCTATAGGTATCAAAATCTATGTTGATAAAAAACTTTCACTGCAAAATAATTTTAAAACAGCAATTCAAAAATATTTTAATTCTGGCATTGAGACAGTTGATTTTGCTCAAAAATTTCAATCAGTTCAAACAATTAATGATTTCATATCAAATTCAACTCATGGAATGATTCAAAATGTCATGACTCCTGATGAATTGGATAGTCAAACTTCAATGATTCTTGTGAATTGCATTTATTTTAAAGGCGCTTGGGTTAATCCTTTTAATAAAAATAACACAGAACAAATGGATTTCAAATTAGATAAAATTAATACAACAAAAATTGATTTTATGAAAATTAAAACAGATTTTAAATATGGAGCTGTTGATACTCTAAATGGTGCAAAAGTTGTTGAACTTCCTTATGTTAATTCAAGTGTTACTTTGACATTGATTTTACCACAAGAAGTTGATGGATTAAAAAATTTAATAACAGCAGCAAGAAATTACGATTGGTCGAAACTTTCGGAGAATTTAAAAAATAAAAAAGTTTTGCTCATTATGCCAAAATTTAATGCAACTTTTGGACTTAATTTGAATCAAGCAATTGAAAACGTAAGTAAAAAATTTCTTTTTTTAATTTTAAACAAAAATTTTTTTATTTAGATGGGAATGGATTCAATTTTTTATCCGTCAATTGCAAACATTGATCGTGTTGCTCATAAAAATGGAAAACCATATTTAATAAGTTTGGAAAAAATGTATCATAAAGTCATTATTAGTGTTGATGAATATGGAACAACAGCAGCTGCTGTTAGTACTGCAAATAAGATTTCAACACCAGTAGTTTTCCAAGCTAATCAACCATTTTTATATGCTTTAAGATCAAATTCAACAATTTATTTTATTGGACAATTTACTGGAAAATAAAAATAACTTAGTGAAAAGTTTTTAAAAAATTATTTGTATGAAGGTCAAAAATATTGTTTTCATGTTAATGAATTTTTTCGTGATACGAAAGTATATTTATGAAGAATCCGAATTTTCTTTTTTTTAATATAAATCACAAAATTCTATCTGACATGTTTTTACTTTTGTTCTTTATGGATGACTTCAATAAAATGTTTTTTTTTAACTTTTCTAATAAATTTTTTAGGAAACAAGTTTGGAAAAACCTTAAAATAAAAAGTATAATTTTCAATAAAATTTATTTTTTCAAATCATTTGGATGAAAACTTCGCATAAAAATGAGACTAGGTGAGAAAATTTCTAAAGCAAAACTAAAAAATATTTTTTAAATCTTGTAATTTCTAGAATCCTTTGTTTTATTTTTAACTTTAATGTCATCAACTTTTGCTCAAGATCAAATGTTTTTATATTCGAGACAAAATTTTTCTTCTAATTTATACAAAGTAAATATTTTTATTAATTTTAACGTATTTAGCTCATGATGGCTGGCTGTCCATAAAACTTTTTTATTCTCTTTCTTTTATTTAAAGTTTATTTCAAATTTTGTTACTACAAATCTCGTTATTTCGCCACTTTCAATTGATATTGCACTCAATATGTTAGTTCCAGGTGCAAATGGAAAAACTTTACGTGAAATGATGAAAACACTCGATTATCCAAGCAATTACAGCATAAATTTTATTCAAAATAATTTTCGATTATTTTTTATTGATCTTAAAAAACTTTCTGGTCTTGAAATTGCAAATAAAATTTATTATAACAAACTTTACATGCCACAAAAGAATTATGAAAATGCATTGAATAAAAATTTTAATGCAAAAATGGAATCAATTGATTTTTCAAAATCCGAAGCAGCTGCAAACACCATAAACTCATGGATATCAAATTCGACTCATAATTTAATTGAAGGAGCTCTTGATAAAGATTCCTTAAATAATGAAACTTCAATGGTCATTATCAATTGTATTTACTTAAAAGCAACTTGGCAATTTAAATTTAATAAAACTTCGACCTACATCGACACATTTTACATTGATATGGCAAATAATTTGACAACACAAGTTCAATATATGACACAAGAGCAAAAATTTAATATTGCTTGGTATATTGATAACCTTGGAGGTGCTTCAGCAATTGAATTGCCTTATTCAACACCAAATATATCTATGATAATTATTATGCCTCATTATGAAAGCACTTTGGATGCTTTATGGGCAAATATATCAAAATTTGATTGGTCACAAATTGGATCTTTTATGGATAATAGCATTGATGTAACATTAAGATTGCCAAAATTTAATATAAGTTTTGAAAAATTTATTGAAAAAGATCTTTATGCTGTAAGAAAAACTTTATTTTTTAAATTATATTTTTAAATGTTTTCTAAAATTGCAGATGGGAATGCATACACTTTTTGATCCTGCAGCTTCAATTCTTGATCATATTTTACTTAAATCTAATCGTGCAATGAAAACTTATATCAGTTCAATTTATCATAAAGCAATTATAAATGTTGATGAAGAAGGAACTGAAGCTGCTGCTGTAACTAGTAAGTCATGAAATATTTTAAATCAAACTTTAAGAAAATTAAATTTTTAGTTGACATGGCGCGTGCTGATTTTGAATTTATCTGTAATCAACCTTTTATGTACATGTTGAAAAAGGATAAAACTATTTTCTTTATGGGACAATTTACTGGAAGATAATTTTTGAATTAAAAGGAAAATTAATTGTAACTTCTGGAATAAAATGAAATGTAGAATGGAACAACCGAATTATTATCCTAAAGTTTATTTTCATTTTAATTACTTTTTAATCATAACTAATGGCGGAGGTTCACTAATTTTTACATTTTTCTTTTTATAAAACACCAATGGTGGTGGTTGCAAAATTTTCTCATCCATTTTTCTTTTTCTAACTATTTTGACATCATTCTCGTCATAATTCATTACAAATGCAATAATTCCATCGTCAATACAATGTGAAACTTGTTGTAAAAACTGAATTGGTCTTCTTAAATGAAATGGTGATGAAATCCAACTTTTTGTTGCAAATTTTACAGTTTTTTGCAATTTTTGAGCTTTTTTCATTGCATTTTCATTATTTTTACTGAATTTTATGTAAAATTTTGTTGCATGTTTTGAAATTTTGTCACTAACTTCATCAATATTTAAATTTTCTCCTAATTTTAATTTATTTATTAATTCATGAGTGAAAATTTGAGTCTGATTGTTGATTGTATGAGCTAGCCCATTGAAAATTGAAATTTTTTCAGCATTTTCTGACAGCCATGTATTGTAGACATGGCTACAAAGCTCCTGCATGTTGACATTTTTTTCACTCATCCATTTTCTTAAAGCTTCAAATCCGGGCACGACATAATTTGTTGGAATCATTGGCATTGCTAGAATCATTTTTAGACTTGACTGATAAAAAACATTTTTTGAAATTTCTTTATAATTTTTGATCATTTTTAGTATTGATTTTGCATAGTAAAAATACATAATTTTTATATTTGAATTTTGATAAATTGACTTTAAAATAAATTGAAGAATTTCATTTGGACTTGTTAGAATTGTCGATGGATTTAATGGAATTTTAAGATTCAAAATTTGGAAAAAATTTGTTAAAATTGTTGGATTAAAGTCTTGAAGAATTCCAAAAGCTATTGGACAATCACGTCCATTTATAAGAGCTATGATTGTTATTAGATGATGGATATTTCTATTATTTGGACATAGTGAAGATTGTTGAACATTTTGAAAATTCTGGCTTGAACTTTGAGCTTGAAGTGAAGAATTTTGAATACTTGGGTTCAAATTTAAAAAATTTTGATTTAAACTTGTATAATTCTGACATGAATTTGAATTACTTTGAATAGGAACCAAAGATGGAAGATTTTGAAAACTTTCAATTAAACTCTTTTTATTGGTGTCTTTATTTGCATCAAAATTTGTTATAGTTTTATCATTTATTTCAATTTTAACTTCACAATCAATATGAATTTCTTCAATTTGTCCAATTGTTTTTAATGTTGTTTGATTCATTAAAATTAGAGTCATTTTATCATAAATTTCATGATAAAAATATTTTTGATAATTGAAAGATTTTATACTGTTGACTTTCTTGTTTAATTGAGGATTTATATTTAATTTTGAAGAATTTGGGAGCTTTTGTGGAAAATTTTTTGAACTTGATGAGTTTTTAGGAAAATTTGTCAAATTGACAGAATTTTTAGAAAAGTTTTCAGTAGAATTTGTTATATTTTTGGTACAATATGAAGGAATTTCAATTGTTTTAGTATTTTGGGAGTAATCAGAAATACTTGATGAAACTTGAGAAGAACTTGCTAAATTTTCAAAAGTTTTAAAAGAATTTTCAAGATCTTTTGAATTATAAAAATTTTCTGGTATTTCCGTTGAAATTTGTTCTTGTAAAAAATTGCTTGTGATAGTTGAAGTTTTTTCTGATAAATTTCTTAAAGTATTTAATGAACTTTCATGAGGATTTGATAACTGTTTTGTAATTTCTAATGTTGTTGCAGTATAGTTGATGTTTTGCTCTTGAACTTGTATGTTTTCTTGATAATTTGAAGATTCTCGATTTCCTTTGTTTTCTAAAAACCCATGAAATTTTTCATTTTCATCATGGTTGAAAGGTTTTTGATAATTTTTCAAATCTTCTTGTTCAATTTTTGAATTTTCTTCAAGTTTTTGTTCGTCCATATCAAAATTTTCTTGAGTTTCAAAAGAAATCACTACAGAATTTTGATTGAAATTTTTAGGCTTTTCTCTTTCTTTTACTTCCCTTCCTGTTGCTAAATTGGTATCAAAAATTGGTTGACTTCCTTTGGTACACTTTAAACTTCCACAATTTGGGCCAAATGATGCTGTAAAGTCAACAGTGTTTTCTATTGCACTTTCAAGATCATTTTCCAAACTTTCTTCAATCCTCAAAGAATCATCACAAATAATTTCTAAACTTTGACTTTGAACATTTAAAACATTTTCATTTCTATGAAGTTTTTCATGAATTTTCATTGAATTTTCTAAATTACTTTCAAAAGTGATTGTTGCACATTCAATTTTATCACTTAAAGAAGTAGTACTAGAGGCTGTAGGTAAATTTTTGTGATTTTCAATAATTCTTTCATTTCTCTTCAATTTTACTTCACAAATTTTTTCTTTTTCTAAAATTTTCTCATTTTTATCTTTGACTTTTGCTCTTGCCTTTCTCATTGTACTTTCTGCTTGTGTAAAAGGATACAAAATTGAAGCTTCACTATGATTTAAAGTCTCTTCTAAATAAATATCAACAAGTGATTTGTTTGGTTTTTCAATTGCTTTTTTAGTAAGAACTTTTCTGAATTTTTCAACAACATTGCTACGAATTTCTTTTTCATGATCATGCAAAATTGATGAAATTATTTTTGAATCTTCCATGATGAGTTTTCCAGGACATTTTGATAATTTTGATCGAGAACAACGATAATATCTTAAAAATTTGTTTGAGATCAAAATTTTATTTTTTTCATCAATGAAAATTTGAAAAATTCGAAAAACTTACTTTTTTGTGCCTTTTGTATATGCTAGCCAATATTTAAATCCGTCTACATACATTTTAATAACCAAAATAAAAAGTTTTAAAAATAATTCGCATTAAATTTATTTAGAATTATTTTGTGTCTTAATTTTGTTTACAGTTTTGTTATTGTTTTTTAGAAAGATTAAAAAACATTGAACAATGTTTTATATTACAACAATAAAATATAGGAAAACATTGACCGAAATACACCAAAAACATTTTTAAATGTAAATTTTTAACAACAGAAATCTAATAAAATAAGTCATGATTGATAAAAATTTAACTTAACATGCACCATTTAAAAAACCCTTCACTTAATAACTCGATTATTTGATGTCAAACGATAATGAAGTCATGATTGCGATGGAGCTAACACTGAAAAGAATCTGAGTTTAATTTTTAAATTTTTGTCAGACTCTACTGTCATTTCAGTTGTAAAAAGTTGGCTGGCCGAAAAATTGGCTAACTTCACAGGTCTTTTTGGATAATTAAAAATAAATCTTACAAATAATAAAAAGGAATAAAACAATTTTATTCTTTTTAAAAATATCAAACATTTATATCTTTAAAATATAATTAACAATTGCTTAAAAGATTAAACTTTTGTCTTCAAATAAAACAGTTAATTACAAAAAAATTCTCAATTGTATTTTATATTTAGCTTACAATTTTGGAATAATTTAAAATTTTCCATCGCTATGAAAATTCATCATTGGATATTTAACAAGAAGCTTTTCGCTTTTCTCTTCACATTCACTTTTAAATTCTTTATTTTGACATTTGTTTTCAACTTTCTTTACAATATCATCTATGAGGTTTTTATTGTAATAAACATTTCCAGAAAAACAAGAATTATCAACAAAGAAAAGTGTATGAAGATTTTTCAAATTGCTGAATGTGCCAAAGTCAATATGATGAATTGGATTAGCTCTTATTCCAATGTATTCAAGTTCTTTATTATTAGCAAATAAATCTGATGACAAATGAGCAATTTTACCAGAATGAATATAAAGAAGTTTCAACTGTGTCAATTTTTCCATATCATAAGAACATAATGAACTCAAATTTGAGTAAGAAATCCAAATTGCTTTAATATATGGATAGAAATTTGTTAAATTTGATGGGAAAAAATTCATTGGATATCCAGCAAACCAAATTGCATTAACTTTTTCATTTGTTAGTTGTCGACTGTGTTTGCCCGAAACTGATGTAAGTGCAGCGTCTTTTTGAGTTTTAATTTTGTAATCTAAATCTTTACATTCATAAAAAGTGCCAATGTAATAATTTGCCATATTATAAGTGCATCGAAGTTCAAATGATTTTGACGATAAAATGAAAATTACTATTGTAAAAAGAAATAATCCAAATCTGGAATTAAAAAAATTTAAATTAACATTAAGCAATTTTTTTAAATAATGAAATTTTTATGACTACAAAAATTAAATAAATTAATTCTTCAATTCAATTTCATTATGAAATTTTAAAGCTTTTCTTTCTATAAAAGTTGCTAAATTTGTTTTAAGTTTCACACAATAATTCTGTTATGACATTTTTTTTCAAATTACTGGTTCAAGTTTTCAAAATATAAAAGAAATTTAACTTTCGTCTCACCTTAAATTCATTTTTCACTTTTCTTAAATTTTTATTCTTCTAAAAAATTTCGTTCTTTATTCTTTGACAGTCACTTTCTAACTGATTTCAAAGCTTATGTTCATCTTTATCTTTATTTTTCACTTATTCTTTTTATAGTACTCTTTTACGCAAATTTAATTGAATAAAAAATGAAAAAGAGACAGAATAAATTGTCATCACGTCATTTATGTGGAAATGAATCACGATAAAAATCACCATCAATTAAGGAAAAAAGATATTTAAATTGAATTTGCGGATGTTTATGACCTAAGGCAATGTAGAAAAGTGTGATATAATAATTTTTGTTCTCATATTAAAAGAAATTAAATTAAAAAATGTAATATTTTTTTGGAAAATTAGATTCGTTTTTACAAAAGGGTTTGAAATTTATTAAAAAAGTATTATATATTTCTGTAAATCAAATTTTCATTGTCAGTAGTGTCACAAAAATAAATTTATTGTTAAAAATATTCACAGTATTAAAAGTTTAGAAAATAAAAAATTTATTAAAAAGTTTCATTGTCACATTTTAAACAAAAGTTTTTTGGTAGCAATTTGTCAACTGTCGTTAGATGACTTAAAAGTAATTCTGTTTTAAACATCATTAAAACATTGCAATTGAATTTCATCATTAATTTTACAATTTTCTTCAATTTTTCTTACAAGTATTGGAACATCGCTTGCTTTGTCACGAACTCCATCATTATGGCAAACATTTTTATTAAAAACAAAAGTTGTTAATTTTTGTAATCCATTAAATGCACCAGACTCAACAAAGAAAATACGATTGTAACTAAGGTCAAGATATTCAAGTTTTAAGTTGTGCATAAAAAGGTCCTTTTTGAGATTGAAAATTGCACCAAAATTTAAATGAAGAAGTCTTAAATTTTTATATTCTTCAAGATCTTCACTCTTCAATTGACTAAATTGAGCATAAGAAATCCAAATAGCTTGAAGATCTTTAAAGTGTTCTGTAATTCCAGATGGAAAATTATAAATTGGAAATCCATCAAACCAAACTGCTTCAACATTTTCATTTGAAAAATTGTCATCATGATCTCCATAAACTTTCTTTAAATTCTTTTCATTTTCTTTTCTTATTTCAATGTGTGCGTCTTTACAATGATAGAATTGAGCGATGTAGTAGCTATCAGTGCCAAAGTTGCAATGAAGGTCAAACGATGAAATAGAGATTGGTGAAAAGATTATTAGAAAAACGAAAGTGGAAAGAATAATGCTAGAAAAAAAGATAAAACTTATTATTTTGATTTTTTAAACAATGTTTTGCATGGTAAATTCTGCTAAAAATTATGACTTAAATAGATCAATTTATCACAAAAAAATAATTTAAAAATTACCTTAAAATTTTCATTGTTTCCTTAGTCTATTTAGTTTAGTTGACCAAAAGAGACTAAATGAACAACATTAAAAATAACAAAAACAAAATTAAAAGAGAACATTGAAGAGACTTCTCAAATTTAGAATATTTAAAAGAGAATTATGAAAATTTATAGATTGTTTTAACGTAATTTAAATTTTTAAACTCATTATAAAACAATATTGAATGTTTCAATGTTTTTAATAAAATCCAAAACATTCAATAGCGAACTCAGCCCTAATTTTTGTTTTGATTCTTGAAATTTTATCAAAAGTAAAAAATTTCAACTATTTTTAAGTCAAATAAAAGTATTAAGCTAATAAATTATAGAAAATGGTAAGAAAAATTAAAGTTACAGTTGAAAATATTTGATTATATATTTTGTAATTTTAGTTAGTTCTTGTGCTTGGAGATTTACATATTCCATTTAGGTAAGATAAAAATTTTTGTTTTAAAAAGTAAACAAAAATTTTTTTAGGATTTTTAAAGTATATTTTAAATAAATTCTTCAATAAATGTAGTTTATTGATTTAAAAAAAAAATTTTTATGCTTTTTATTATTTCACATTTGTATCGTCATTAAAATTATTGAAATTTGTAATTCTTCAACTTTAAAAGCAATATTTAAATTTTGTATAAATTAAATAATTTATCAAATAATTCAAGAAAATTTTAATAATGCTCAAATAATTTTAATATTATTCTTATTTTTAGGAGCTCCTGCCTACCAAGTAAATTCAAGAAACTTCTCGTTCCTGGTCGCATTCATCATATTCTAGTCACTGGAAATTTATGCACAAAAGAATCCTACGATTACCTTAAATCGCTTGCTGGTGATGTTCATGTTGTTAAAGGTGATTTTGACGATGTAAGTTTTATTAAAAATATTAAATTTTTGTGACTTTTTCTGATCATTCTTTTCCATATTTTAGAACTTGAATTATCCAGAACAAAAAGTAGTAACAGTTGGACAATTTAGAATTGGTCTCTGTCATGGTCATCAAATAGTTCCATGGGGAAACCCTGATGCACTTGCAGTTGTTCAACGGCAACTTGATGTTGATATTCTCATTACTGGCCACACACATAAATTTGAAGCTTACGAACATGAAAATAAATTTTACATAAATCCAGGAAGTGCAACAGGATCATTTAATGCCCTTGACAATGAACAAATTGTACCATCTTTTGTGTTGATGGATATTCAAGCTACAACTGTCGTTACTTATGTTTATCAACTCGATCAGACAACACAGGAAGTTAAAGTTGAAAGAATTGAATATAAAAAGTGAAAAGCAATTTGTTAAAATTTTTGTGAATAAAACAAAGAAATATTTGAATTTTATTTAAAGAAAATTTTAAATTCTTTTTTAAATGAATTGAAAGTAAAATTTTTAGCGTATTCTTGCAAAAAAATACGCTATTAGGCTCACGATGGCTGGCTGGCTAACTGGCTGTGCAAGTAATAACTCGGCAATGTTAAGTCGTGGAGAGGTGGTTGATAGCTTGTTAGAAAGGTCTTGACGTGTAGGTAAGCCATCAAAAGAGTTTTTTTGGGTAAGTGTTGACCCAAGGGTGGTCCATGGAACAAAAAAAATTTTTTGCCAAAAAGTCTTAAAATGTCATGAAACATCGAGAAAACATGTCAAAAAAATTTAAAAAAAATTCACATGTCACCAAGAAAATAGCACTAAAAATATGTGAAATTTTGTTACCAAACATACTGATCTCTTAGGCAAAAATGCGCTCTAATCGTCCGACCATCCAAAGTGTCGAGATTTATATATTTTTTTTATTTTTCGTCATAAAGAAAAGGCTTTGTGGAAAGTTCAGCTAATTAAACAAAATTGAATTGGAATTTATGGTAATAAAAAGAAAGGCAGAGTAATTGAACAGCTAATATTCAATTATATTTCTCATTGTTACAATTGGAACTTTTTTATCATCTGTGTCATATAAAATATTTTTGAATCATAAATGCTCTATTTTTGAGATCAGATTTTGAGTTAATATAATATAATTATAATTATAATTATAATATATAATATAACGATAAAAGAAAGCCGCATAGCGGCACAATTTAAAAATAAAGGATTATTTATGATGAATTTCAGATAAAAAGATAAAATTTTGTGGTTTTTTAAAACTTTCATTTTTCTTTCAATATTTAAGTCAATTTTAGTTATTTTATAAATACTGAAGGCAAAAGACAATAAACAGGAAAAAAAAGTTTGAAGTTAAATTTTTTAAAAATGAGTCATCATATTCAAAAGCTAAAGAACTGTAAGTGAAGATGGATCATAATAATTTATTTAAAATATCTATTAAAGTTGTTTTCAAGAGGTTTGAGCTCTGCCAGAAAGTTTAAAAAGGGGAATTTTTTATTGAAATTTTTATCATTTAGCACAATTATTTCATTCAAGAGTTCCAATTTCTTGAATATTGCATTTTATCAGAGACCCAATGCGAATAAAAAAATACACGTTACTCGAATAATTTTATTCGAGTTTGCATACAATACGATTTTATGTGATTTCGGTCTCTGCATTTTATAAAAAGAAGGTTCTTTATTCACCTACAAATTTTATTATTTTTATTTTACTTTTAACTAGCTTTATAAAAAAGCCATTTTCTGTGTTTCTAAGAACTTTAGTTCTTTTTTAAAATTTTCATATTCATAATTTTCAGTGTTTGAGTCAAACGCTTCTGAGTCATCGCCACCGCCTTCACTAAAAAATCAAAATAAACCAGTCACACCAAAATCTCCTCAAAAATTTAAATTTCCACCAAAAACTCCAACAACAGTACCAGCACAAAATCAAAAATTTAAAACAATTTCCTCGATTGAAAAAGTAAAATTCACTAAAGCTTATTCAGTGATTGAAGCTAAGTCACATTTTAAGTTATTTCTCATTGAAAATTGTGATTCAGTGACTGATGCAATCGACTTCCTCACAATGAACTTTGAAAAAATGATTCACAAATTTCTCATTTTTGTCAAAATTCGTCAGCAATGGAATGAGATAAAAATTGATAATTTGAATCAAAAACTGAAAGTTTCAAAAATTCCTCAAGTTTTTGTCTTTGAAAATGAGAAAAATTTGAACATTTTCATAAATTTCAATGGCTTAAAGACACTTGAAAAATTGGAGAAAATTGATCAAGAAAGCTTTGAGAGAAAGATAAATTTTGTGACATTTTTGCGAGCGTTGAAATCAAATATTTGTGGAACTTTTGCTGACTCAATTTTGAGAATAAAAATTGATGAAAAAAATTTTAAGAAAATTTTGAAAATTTCCATTTTAAATTCTGATATAATTTTGTTAAATTTTCTAAAACTTTTTGATATAAATTTTGAAATTCCAATTGACAATCAAAATCGAGTTTTAGAAATTGCCTCAAGCATTCCAAATTCTTTAAGCTTTTTCTCACTTGTCAATGATAATCGCGAAAAATTTCCAACAACTTCAACATTGAAGACAAAAAGTTTTGATAAAATTTTGAAATTAAAAAACGTAGATGGAAAATCGCTCATTGAGATTGCAATGGAAGCAGAAAATTTCGATATTTGTGAATTTTTGATTTCAACAAAATATTTCAAACTTGCAATTTCTGATATTCTTGAAGATTCCCATGCATTCCATGAACTTTGCGTGGGAAAATTAAAATCATCTGAAAATTTCAACAAATATTTTTTACTTGCGAAATTCATGATTGAGCACATTTTGAAAGCTGACTATGCTAGTATTGAGGATGAATTTGACACAAACTTAAGATTGCGGTTATTCTGGCATATTTGTAGTGAAATGGAAGATATGAAAATATTGGGATTTTTAAATTCTTATTTGATGACAAACTTTGAGCCTTTGGAAAATTTCAATTTTGAATTTTTGCGTGAGTTTATCAAGTCTAAATTTTGTGATGGATATTTATCAACACTTAAGCGTAAACTTCATCGAACTGTTTCAAAAGTTGATGCAATTATGGTCGTGACAAATTTTTTTGACAATAAACTTGATTATGTTGCAAAACTTTTCATAAGAATTCTCGAAAGTGACGTAAAAATTCTCATCAAAAATTCGTCAAATTTAATTGCAAAAATTATCGATTCGGAAATTTTTGAATATTTCTGGGAAAATCGATGTGAACCGAAACTTAAAATGACAATTTTGACAACCAAAAGTGATGAAAATTTTTCAAATCTTGTGAAAATCATAAAAAAATTCCACGATGATGAAGAAAAGCTTTCAAAATTTTATTCAGGAATCGAAAAATCTTTCAAGTCTGAAAATATTGAAAAGTTTTTCAAAAAACGTTGTGGTTATGATGAAGAATGGACACATTTTGAAGAAATTGCAATCAACATTCTTAAATTTGTCCCAAATGCAATTGAAAATTTCAAAATTTTCTTTAAATTTGCTCAAAACTTTAAAATTACTTCAGACGATCGAATTGAGTTGTTTGCAAAATTAAAAACTCAAGTCAAGTATGAAATGTCAACACCGATATGCTTTGAAATGCTCTTGGAGTATTTTGATTTAATTGAGACGAAAGAGGAAAAGTCAGAACTTTTAAACCACGTAAGTAAAAACAATGAGACAATTCTTAATGAAATTTCATGGCAAGTTGATGAAAATTTGCTCAAAAAATTGTTTAAAATTATCAAAAATGTTTCTCATGATCCTCGAAAATTTCTTGATTCTGACAAATTTGGTAAAAATGTGTTGATGAAAGTTTGTCATTCTCATTATGGCAAAAATGTTGAACTAATTTGGAAATTTATCAAAAAAATTTGTGATGAAGATCAAAGGAAAGAATTGCTGTTATGTGAAGATGTTAGTAAACAAAAAGCAATTTTTTATGGTCTGATAATTCCACATAATGACGATGGAAATGGGCAAGTAAAATTTTTGATTGATTTATATCTAAAATATTTCACAATTGATGAAGTTAAAAATTTTGTGATTGCAAAAAATTCAATGAATGAAACAATTGTCTTTTTGGCTATGAAACGTTGGGGAAAAGTCAATGAAACTTTTTGGAATTTTGTATTGAAAAATTTCAAAGTTGATGAGATAAAGAGATATTTGGGAGAACGAAATACATTGGGATATACAGCATTTTGTAAAAGTGAAGACCTTGTTGAAAATATGAAAATTATGGATCGAAATGATTTAAATATCGTGAAATATATCAAAGATCAAGGCTTTAAAATGGAAGACATTTTGGAACTTGTAACTGTAAAATATAAAGAAAAATAAAAAAAGTCAATATCAAAATATTTTTATATATTTCTGTCAGGTGAATTTTTACTTTTTTTATTTTTATAGATCTGTATGTTTAGTCCAAAGTTTACAAATTTTCAGTATTATTTTGGGAGTATGAAAAATGTATTAGTATCAAAATCACTTTTTTACATTTCATAACTTTTAAAGAGTTTTTAAAAAATTTTAAATCATATTTATCAAACTTGTCCAAACTTTCGGTTTAACACCTAAAAAACTTCTTCTTTTGGTGGCTTACATACATGTCAAAATTTCTCTAATAGATCTATGAAACATCTCAATATTTCATTTAGCTATTGTTAAAAGGTGTTGACTGCCAAATATTGTCGCATATAACAAGCCATCGTGAAGCTAATAGCATAATTTTTGCAAAAAATGCACTAAAAATCAATTCATATTTAAAAACATCAAAACATTGAATTACAAATAATAATTTCTAAACCAACGTCATAAAAAGTAGAAAAAAATTAAGAATGTTTTAAAATTATTAACTACATCTATTAAAATTTAAAAAAAATTTAAATTTTATTTCTAATTGTTAATATTATTTTTTATGAAACTCCTTATTTCACACGTGTCATGAACTCCTGATATTAAATCAACAACTGTGCCGTCTTTATAAATTTCTAAAATTGGCGTGGTCTGAACTTCATAATCGATTGATAATCTTTTGCTATCACTTATGTTGATCTATGAAAGAAGTTTAAAAAATAAAATAGTTTTATTCAGGAAATTAGATATTTTAGTTAATGGAAAGGATAGTGATTAAAAACAATAAATAAATAAAAACTGCTAATAATCGCTTAATAGTGATCACTTATATTCTTTAGTTCACTATTTTATTTCTAATTTTCTCACCTTTGCCAATGAAACTTTTCCTTTATTTTCATCAATCACTTGTTCTAGTTTTGGTATAATTTTTTTACATGGTTCATTGTCCGATAAAATGCTCACAACCACAGGATCTTTATTATTAATAATCAAATGCTCTAAATTTTCCCTGTCTTGTACAATATGTATTTTTTCTTCAGTCATTTTTATATGAATTTCAAAACATTACTAAGCTTATTTACGACTTATTCTTCGTATTTATAGGAATATTTTTTTTTAAAAAATATTTTCAAGGCCATTGCAAAATGAAGAAAAAGAAGATAAAACATTTGAAAGTAAATAAAAATGTCATGTGTTGTAAAAATGTTACTCATTTGTTTATAAATTTTATTGCGTTTTTGAACAAAATATAAACAAATATTTCCGCAATGATTGTGAGAAAAATGAAAAGTGAACTTTCATTACGTTTTAAATATTAGTGAACTTTTTTAAGGAAAAAAAGTAAGATTGTTATTGTCGATGATAAAATATTTTTTCAGAGCAAACAATTGTCATCAAATTATTACTTTTACGCCATAGACATGGTTTTTATTGGATTTTTTTTCAAAAAACCACTTTTTGATTCTATTTTTTTCCTAAAAGCCTTTAATCAAAAATTGATGAAACATGTCATCAATAAATCAAAGATGATGGATCGATTGAGGACAAACTGTGCCAGAAAAATTTTATTCGAAGTGACTAGGGCCAAAAAAATGACAAAGAAAGTTTCTAGACTCATCTGCTTTTGTAAAAGTAAATGAATCCATAAATTATATTGCATCTATGTAAAATTTATCTATAGAAGTTAAACAAAATCTACTAAAGTACATCCTTCCTTTCAAATCTTAATTTATTTAACTTTCTGTAAGTCGTAAATAAAATATATAACTGTTTGGAACTCTGACATTAATTTTGACATTTGTAAACAATAACATGTTTTTTTTTTTCAAAAAATTGACCATTTATTAATATTTCATATTTATTTTTGAACATTAATAACATTCTTAAATAATTTTAGTCAAGACACTTGAAAACTTTTATTATCACTTTTCTAGCATTGCTTTTTAAATTGAATTGTGACCGTTATTGAAATTGAAAGCTTCTAGCGATTTCTAAGAAAAATCCCCGAAAAAAGATTAATTATTTGATAAGCAGTTTCTTCAGAAACTGATAAAATTAAATATGTCAATAATCAATCATTTTTAAGTTAAAATTTCATATAAATAAAAAAACATTTTCCTTAATTCTCACAGAGTAGAAAAACAATTAAAAATGAAAATTACAATTTGGTTCGGAATATTTGCGTATTTAATTGCCTTCAAAGGCACAAATTCATTCACATATAATTGTCAATTTAGCACGGCAAACATGAATTATGTTGGTCCAATTTATCAGTGTTATTCAAATAATATTCCAACGTCATCTGGCACAAACATCACAGAAATTTCGGGAACACATTTGAGTGGTAAATCAAATAGAGATGTGAACGTAATTTTTATTGATGGAAGCGGAACTTTGTCATTTTTTCCTAAAAATTTTGAATATTTCTTTCCAAATATTCGTGGAGTAATGATTGCCAATACAGCTATACATACACTTTATGGTGATGAATTCAATGGTTTTCCAAAGCTTCAATATTTTGATATTTGGCTTTCACCAAGATTGACAACGGTTTCGGGTAGACTTTTCGACAGAAATCAAAATTTACGTGCTGTTTATTTTACTCAAGATACAATTATGCGCGTTGGTCGTGATTTACTTGCAAGAGTTGATTGGAATCAATTAGAACAATTTGGTTTTGGTGGCAAATGTTTTCATGAATATCAACCACTTCTTATTGATACACGAAATGGTTTCAGTCAATATGAAGCTTTTAATTTAGTTAATGAATTACGACGAAGATGTCCATATCATGAAGAAGATGCTTTAAGGTGCAGTGCTAGAAGAATTGAAGTGTTTGTTTGTGACATAAAAGATGACATTGGTGCAATTCAATCAGACTTAAGAGCTAAAGGTACAAAAATTAGCACAATTGAGTCTAATTTGGCCACTGTAAAAGATGATTTAAAAACGGAAGTAGGAAAAGTCAATGACAGAATCAACAGTGTTCAAAGAGATTTAAATAATACAAAAGATGGATTACAAAATGCTAATGGGAAAATTGATGGTATTAAAAATGACATAAATCAAATCAATACCAAAATAACCTCAATGCAACGTGACTTAAATCAAACTAAAATTAACTTTCAAAATGATTTAACACAAATTAGAACTGAAATTCAACAAAAAGATACAAAAATTAATCAAGTCAAGTCAGAACTTCTAAGTGAAATTTCAAAAGTCAATAATCGTACAAATGACCTTCAACTTAAGTTAAACCAAACAAATCTTGATCTTCAAAATGTCAATGGAAAAATTAATAAACTTGAAAACGACTTGATAAAAGTCAATAACAAAACTGATAATTTTCAAAATGCAATTGATGACGTAAAAGCAGAAATTCTGAAACTTAAAATTGACCAAAATAGAACAAATGAAAAAATTGAAGAATTTCAAAATGAACAAACACAAATAAAAGCAGAAATTCAATTGATAGACAGAAGAATCAACCAAATCAAATCAGAATTTGACAATCATCAAAATTCCTCAAATGAACGATTTGAAAAACTTGAAAGTGAATTGAGCCAGACCAGAAATGAGCTACAAGATGAATTGACACAAATAAAAATTGACTTACAAATAAATGATGAAAAAATTGAAAATTTTAGAACAGAACTTCAAATTACAAATGAAAGAACAGAAAAACTTCAAAATGAGTTAAATCAAACAAAAAATGAATTTCATAATTCAATTGAAAAAATTGACAACCTTGAAATTGACCTAAATTTGGCAAATGAAAAAATTGAAGAACTTCAAAATTCACAGACGGAAATGAAACAAGAAATTCAATTAAAAGATGAAAAAATTGAAGAATTGAAAATAGAAGTTGAAAATTTGAAGTCGAAATTCGAAAATGCTAATGATGAGATACTAACGAGACTACAAAGAGCAGAAAATGAAATTCTTTGGATTACATCAAATCCATGTGCATGTCTGAAAAATTAATTTTAAAATTCTTCTATAAGGTTAAGTGGTAATTTTGTTAGTTCAATTAAAATATTTTTTATTCTTTTTTGTCATCTTCAATTTCCTTCCATAAATTCTGAAATTTTTCATTCAGTTCCTTTTGTTCTTTGTCAAGTTTTGTTTTCATTTCAATCAATTTCTTCAATTTTTCAGGTTGTTTTGCAAGTTCAGCATCAAGTTTTCGATTAGGAAAAATTTTCCTTTGAATAATTTTAAAAGATTTTTGTCTCATTTGTTCATGATCAAATTTGTTGCTCAATACGAGAATTTCAAATGCATTTTTCACATCAATTTTTGTCAATATTTCAGCACTTGTTCTTTTTATTAAATCTTCAATTTTAAGTCGAGCAGCAGCAGCGAAGATTTCAATAAAAGAATTTTCATCTTCCGGTAGTTGATTGTTGTAAACAAAATCATGAACAGCTTTAAAAATTGACTCTGGGATATCCTTGAGATTTAGTTCTTGTGCATCTGGATTATTTTTGAAAATTTCAGCCAAAGTTGCACTTCGAGCAGCAAAAAGAGTTTTGTGAACTTTGAACGATGATTGACCGACGTTGATTGTGAAATCTTTAAAATCTGGATCAGATAAAATCTTCTTTATGTCATTAAAAATCGGATTTTCATCTTTTAATTGTTGCAATTCTTTTTTGACAGTTTTTAGTTCTTCAGTTAGTTGATTATTCTCATTATAATATTGTTGATATTGTTCAGGTAATTCTACTTCGATTCCACAATAATAACAATGAGCTGAATTCATACTTGTTTTATAAAATTGACTTTTAAATTATCCCAGAGTACTTTCTTTGGAAATTTTAAATTTGACTATAAAAATAAAATCTTTAAGTGCAAGTCAAAAATAAAATATATTTCAATTTTGTAGAAAATATTTAAAAATAAAACTAAATTATAAATAAAGAAACTCAAAAGGAAAAAAATTTCCAACTTAAAAGAGTAACGTTAAAATTTTGAAAAAAATTTGACCAGTAATTTTTCAGGATATTTGCTCTGTTTTAAAAGCGAATGTAAGCAGCATGTTTTAAAAAAAATTTCGTTTTAAAATTAATAGGGTTTCAAAAACTGTTGCACAACATTTTATTTAAATGTTTTCTTTTGCATTGTTCATCTAAAATAAAATTAAAATCAGATTGAATAAAAATTTTAATTTCTGTCAACAACAAATCTAACTCATTATTCATTAAAACTCAAACAAATAATAAAAAATACCTCAAGTGCTTCTGTCAATAAACAATATTTTAAATGATAAGATAGAAAAATGCACAATTCATTATTTTTCTACGAACCCTTTAAGAAACATTATTTGCATTTGAGTTTCACAGGTGTTTTTAGTTCATTTTAATTTCATGTTTTAAAGAGTTCAAACGTTTTTTAGAAAAGTTTTATAAAAAAATCAAAATGGTTTTGAAAATGTTGAATTTGTGAGTTGTTTGGTATTTAATGAGAATTTTTAAATTTTATTTAAATTATTTACAATTTATTTTAAATTAATCAATTATATTTTTTTATTAGACATGAACCTGTAAATTGTTGCAAACAACGAACAACACTAGAAAAATATTTAATTGCTATCATAATTTTTCTAACACTTGCTGCAATTGGTCTTTTTGTTGGTTTAATAATAGTCTCAACTCAAAACAACAATTCTGATGAGATGTCAAATGTCTGTCTTACTAAAGGCTGTATTATGACAGCAAATACAATTATTCAAAATATGAAATCCAAATTAAATCCGTGAGTCATTAAAGAGCTTTGTTTGCTCCAAATATTTATAAAATTTTTTATCTTAAAACAGTTGTGATGATTTTTATGAGTTTGCTTGTGGAAGATTCATTGAGTCAACAATTATTCCAGATGATAAAACGGAAGTGTCTGCCTTTACTAAAATTGATGATGATTTAAAAAATCAACTTCGACTAATTATTAATGAACCAATTATAGAAAATGAAATTAAACCATTTAAAGATTTAAAATTATTAAATCAAGCTTGTTTAAATTTGACAGAAATTGAGAATATTGGAGTTAATCAAATAATGAAGAAAATTGAAACAATGAGAGATTGGCCTGTGTTGAAAAACAATTGGAATGATTCACAGTGGAAATGGGAAGAAATTATTGCTAAAATGAAATCATTTGGTGACTCAAATAATCACATTTTTGCATTTGCTGTCACTGTTGAATAATAAATATAAATAAATATAAATGAATTTTTAATCAATATTTTAGATTGATCAAACAGAATTAGGTTTAGATTATAAATATTTGATTGAGAGAGATGAAAATGCTTTGTACCTAGCTTACAAGTAAGTAACAATAAATTTTAAAATTTAATGAAAAAGCATGATTTATAAAATTTTGTTTAGAGAATTTCAAATTGATCTCGTTGAACTTTTTGGATCAAATTTGACTCGAGCTGAAATCGAAGAACAAATGGGAAAAGTTTTAGAATTTGAATACAAATTGGCAAATGTAAGTATGATAATTTCTTACAATTTCAATAAATGAAAATTTTTATGTAAGCCTATTTTGTATGATTTCAAAAATAATTAGGAAAACAAGAATTTTTAGTGGATTTTGAAATTAAAAAACAGTAAGCACAACTAAGCAACATTTACAAATTTTGTAAAATTATGAATATTCATTATTGAATGCCAGCTTAGTAAAAAGATTTACAATTAAAAAAATTATTATTAATTAAGCTTTCTCTTTTTTAACTTTATTCTCCAAAAGATTTCTCTACCAAATGAAGAAAGAAGAAATTTCAATCTTCTTTATAATCCAATGTCAATCATAGAGCTTCAATCAAAATATCCTTACATTCAATGGCTTGATTATCTCAACAGTCTCATGCCAGATGACACAAAATTCACAGAAAATGACATTATTATTAATGGAGCTCCAACTTTCTTTGAAAAATTAGGATCGATTTTAGAGAATACTCCAAATGAAGTAAAAGCAAATTATTTAATGTGGAGATTTGTACTTGATAGCGTTGAATTTTTAAGTCAAAAATTCAGAAATCGTCATCAAGAATTCATAAAAGCTACAACAGGGAAAGAAAAAGAGAACTCACGAGCTCTGACATGTACAAACGTAATATTAAACTTTTTCTCACATGCTCTTGGTTCACTTTATGTAAGAAAACATTTCAAAGAAGAAGCAAAAGAAAATGTTATGGAAATGGTCGCAAACTTAAAAGTTGCATTTAAAGAAATTTTAGATGAAATCGATTGGATGGATGAAAATACTAAAAAAGCAGCGCATGATAAAGCTGATGCAATGAAATCACAAATGGCTTATGCTGATGAACTTTTAGATGACACAAAACTTGTGGAATATTATCAAAACATTGATGCTGAAATTGATGTCAACAATTATTATGAATCAATTGGAAAATTAAATTTAGCAAGAACAAATTTTGCTTACCGACAACTTCGTGAAATTGTTGATAAAGACCATTGGACTAATTTTGCTACTCCTGCAGTTGTCAATGCTTATTATTCACCAATTGAAAACACTATAAAGTTTCCTGCTGCTATTTTACAAGGTAAATTTCAAAAGAAATTAAGTTTTGATTTTGAAAAGTATTTTATAATAATTTTAAACTTTATATGAAGCTATTGAACTTTTATTGATTTTGTTATTGCCTATAATTTGTAGGTGCATTTTTCAACTTCAATAGACCACACTACATGAATTATGGTGCTATTGGATGGGTTATTGGTCATGAAGTAATTAAAATTCTAATCATATTTATAATCTTTTTTAAAGGAAGTCTTTTGTTTCAGATTACTCATGGTTTTGATGATCAAGGTTGATTAAAATTATACAAAAAAGAATTTAAAAAATTTTAAAATGAGTTTTTCAGGTTCAAGATTTGATTTGAATGGAAATTTACAAAATTGGTGGAGAAATCAAACTAGAAATGAATTTGAGGTGAAATAAATGAAATCAAACTTTGTTTTTAACATTTTTAAATATTTACACGGAGAAAAATATTTTATAGCTGGCATAAAGTTTTTTAGATTTGTCCTTATAAAGTCAAATTTATTAGCCTTAAAAAGAAAATTTATAAGTGTTATAAATTTTTTTATGACACTTATAAAAGTTTTATAACAGTAATAAATATTTTTATAACTGTCATAAAAAAATTTATAACGCATATAAATTTTCTTTTTAAGGCACATAAATTTGACTTTATAGGGACAAATCTAAAAAACTTTATGCCAGCTATAAAATATTTTTCTCCGTGTATAAGATAAATATTTTAGTCTCGAGCTAAATGTATAATCAATCAATACAGTAATTATAAAGATGAACAAACTGGATTAAATTTGAATGGAATCAACACACAAGGGGAAAATATTGCTGATAATGGTGAAAAAATTTAAATAATAAAAACTTATTTAAAGTTTTAATTCTTAGGTGGAATCAAGGAATCATACAGAGCTTATGAAAAATTAATTGAAAAAATTGGTGCAGAAAAACTACTGCCTGGAATTAAATTGAACCAAAGACAACTTTTTTGGGTTTCAGGTAAGAACAATAATGTTCATAAATCAAATCAAAAAAGACTAATTTTAAACCATTTTAGCTGCACAAATTTGGTGCAATGTTCAAAGAGATGAAATGAGGCAAATGCAAATCTATACAGATGTAAAGAAAATTTTATTTTATATTTTATAAAGTCAATATTTATTTTTCAGTTTCATAGTCCTGGAAAATATAGAGTAATTGGTTCAATGAGTAATCGACCGGAATTTTCAAAAGATTTCAATTGTATAGAAACTTCAGTTATGAATTCTAATGAAAAATGTTCTGTGTGGTGAACATTAAAAATAATTAACAGTTTAATATATTTAGAATTTAATTTTCATATTACACTACTATGTGCTGAGATCATCTTTGATTGCTCTAAATTTTTTAATAAAATAAACTATGGGACATTATCATTACATAAATATTTAGTCACGATTTCAATATTTAATTGATCAATAGATAAATATAAAGTTGAATAAACTAGATTAAATTTAAATAGCAACGACACTTAAAGTGAAAATATTTTGAATACTTATAGATAATTTTTATTGTAGTATTTTATTTCACATCAGTCTTACAACATCATCATTTGATTATTTTCGAAAAAGATTGTGAAATCTTGGTATTTTAAAAAGTGTTTTGTGATTATAATTCAGTAACAGTAATAGTACTAGAGTCAATTTAGAAAAGTTCTTTTTAATGACTTCAATTTTCCAGAATTACAAATTTAAATAAAATATCCCTTGATTTAATAATATTGTGTTCTTAATTTAGAAGAAGTCTTAATATTTCTCTTCTTTCTGTTTAAAGATCATTTTTAAATTTATAATTATTTTAAATCTAAAAAATATGGAAAAATATGCAATATGCAATTAGTCAATTTGTAAAAAAACATATACATTTTTATTCACTACTACTTCTATAAAGTTATGTAAATTATTCACTGATACTTTCTCATTAGCTCATGCATGTATTTTTTCAATAGAGACTAATGATTTTGTGAGGCAATATTGTGATTCATTACAAATCATTTACTGACTTGCATTTTATTCTTTGTGTAAGCAATATTTAAATCAGATTGTTTTTATATAAATTATGACTGTAAGTGAAAGAATAGCTCATTTTGTATCATTTCTCCGCATAGAAAAGAATAAAAAAAAGTTTTCCTTGAAATAATTTAATTTGAATATTAAACATTAATTCGTAATTAAAATAAATTAGATATGATATTAAAGTGAGTAAATTATTTGTAACTTTTTATTAACTTTTGAAATGTTTTTTTGTGAATATCAAAATGTTTTTGCTAAATTAATGTTTTGTTACTCATTCATTAATTAAAATGTAAAAATTTAAATTCAAGAAAATGATTTAAAAGAACATTTTTTGAACAATATAGTATTTTTCATCACACAAGGCAAATGAAATTTTGTTTTAATCATAACAAACTAAATATTCATACAATTTACACTTTTACAATAAAATCTCACACTAGATTCACACGTTCTAATCATCTTTTACAATGTAATTCTCTTTTTTTGTATTTCTCTAAGCCTTTACGCAGATTGATCTTTTATTAAAATGTTTCTATATATCTTTTCTTTCGACTTATTATTGAGCTTAAAAAAATTAGTTTTAAAAAAAATGTTTATAAAATTAAAAAATTCGTTAAAATTTTCTTAATTTGGAAACTGCAATATGAATTAAAACCTAAATTATAGACGGAATACTTCAATATAAATTAATATTTTTTTGTTACTGTAAAAATAGAAAATCAGTTATAAGTTGCAATATCAATTACACAAACATATTTTTATTTGTATTTAAATTACGGGATTTCGAAACTTTTTGAAAAAACTTGTTTACTTTTTTTAAATTCTATAGTTTTAAAATTACAGTATGTCACAAAGTGATTAGAAGCTTTTAGTTTTTCGCCAATAACTTTTGCCAGAAACCAGTTAGAGACATGATTTAAAGACCAAAAATAATTAAAAATTTACGACACGTCTTTTGGTATAATTTATTTGATAATGTTCATTTACTATAATTTTTCAACAATTTTCTAAAAGCATACATTATTTTTTTTTGCTAAAAAATCGCCATTTTGAAATTTAGGAGTCTGTAACTTTTGACACAGTTAAGCTAGAATTTCGAAACTTTGCAGAGTTATTGTATATATTAAGCTTAAGAAATGACCAAAGTTTCAAATTTTTTTGTCGAATAGTTTTTGAGGTATAATGAATGCAAAAATAGGACATTTTCAAAAAATTTGATCTTTTTCAAAAAATTAATTCAAAAAACTAAGAAAGTCTTTAAATCATGTCTCTAACTGGTTTTTGGCAAAAGTTATTGGCGAAAAACTAAAAGTTTCTAATCACTTTGTGACATACTGTATGAAAAACATTTTAATAAATATAAAAGTCAATATTTCACAAAATAACTTTAAGACATAAAATAATTCGTATTAGGATTCTAATATAGTAAATTAATTGATTATAAATTACAAAAATATATGAAATGTAAGGAAATTCATTTTTATAACAAAATTTTAATTAACCTTTTTCTTTCAAAATTAAGGAAACTAAGTTGGACTGAACGAACAAGTCTCGAGAAAATTTTGATTTTTGGTGTCTTCTTTCTCATAACTGTTGCAGTTTGTCTTACTACTGGTTTAATTTTAGTGGCAATTAAAGAAAATAATTCTGAAGATACTTCAAATATTTGTTTTACTGAAGGATGCATTTATGCAGCAAATGCTTTAAATCAAAATATGAAACCTGATTTAGATCCGTAAGTTTATTAAAATCTTACAATTTACTTAAGTAAATTAAGTTACTAATTTCGGTTTTATAAACAGTTGTGATGATTTTTATGAATATGCTTGTGGTCGATTTTTGGAAGAACAGTTCATTCCAGATGATAAAACAGACATTACATCATTCAGTGAAAGCAATGACATTTTACAAAATCATCTAAGACAAATACTCAATGAACCAATTAAAGAAACTGAGATTAAACCATTTAAAGATTTAAAATTACTCAATAAAGCTTGTTTAAATTTGACAAAGATTGAAGAACGTGGAATTTCACCCATTATGAATAGAATTATTGCAATGGGAGGCTGGCCAGTATTATTTAATAATTGGGATGATTCAAATTGGAGTTGGCAGAAAGTTATTGAACATTTTAGAAATTATGGATATTCTGTCAATCAAATTTTCACTTTTGGTGTTACAATTGATTCACGAAATTCAACTAGAAGAATTGCAATGGTAAGAATGAAAAATTTTAAATCAGTAATTTTGAAAAGTTTAAACATTTTCTATTAAATTTTGAGTAACATTAAGTTCTATTGTAATTTTTTTATTGAAAAGAATAATATTTATTTATTTTTTTTTCAAACAGATCGATCAAACAAGTTTAGGATTGAGTTATGAATATATTATGAAACGTGAGAGTGACAAAATTTATTTAGCTTATAAGTAAGTATTTTTAATTATGAAATCATAAAATTTACAAAAAAAAATATAAAATTCAATAAGATGTCTAGTAATGTTTTGTTTATACATTTTTTAATTAATCAATGTTCTGATTTTCATGATTGTAAACATTCACTGAAAAATATGACATTAAAAAAAAATTAAAAATTTAATGTTCAAGAATAATTAAATTACATAATTTCTTTTATAGAGATTATCAAATTGACCTAGCAAAACTTTTTGGATCAACTTTAACTAGAGAACAACTTAATTCTAAAATGGGCGAAGCATTAGATTTTGAGTACAAATTAGCTAATGTGAGTAGAAAAGAAAAATTTTATATAAAATTTTTAGGTGTTGAAAATAATGTGAATATTAAATAGTCAGAAAATTTCAATAGAAAGTTAAAAAATTAAAAATTTATATGTTTCTGCTTGCTGTGTCACCTATAATTATGTTCATATATTTTTCATAGATTTCTCTTCCACGTGAAGAACGACGTAATGCAAATCTTCTTTATAATCCAATGTCAATCACAGAGCTTCAATCAAAATATCCTTACATTCAATGGCTCGATTATCTCAACAGTCTTATGCCAGAAGACACAAAATTCACAGAAAATGACATTATTATCAATGCAGTTCCAACATTTTTCGAAAAACTTGGACAGCTTTTAGAAGCAACCCCAAATGAAGTCAAAGCAAATTATTTAATGTGGAGATTTGCAGCTTCAAGTGTTTCATATATGCCGAAAATTTTCAGGGATCGAGACCAAGAATTCGATAGAATAACGACTGGAAAAGAAACTCCGGATCCACGTGGACGAGAGTGCGCTGATATTACTTTAGGTTATTTTCAACACGCTCTTGGTTCACTTTATGTAAGAAAACATTTCAAAGAAGATGCGAAGAAAAATGTTGTAGAAATGGTTGAAAATTTGAAAATGACATTTGAAGAAATGTTAAAAGAAGTCGATTGGATGAAAGATCAAAAAACCAAAGAAGCAGCACTTAAAAAAATTGACTTAATGAAATCACAAATGGCTTATGCTGATGAACTTTTGAATGATGAGAAACTCATTGAATATTATAATAATTTTGATGTAGAAATTGATGTTGAAAATTATTATGAATCAGTAACTCAACTTCAAGCTGCATCAACAAGGTTTGGATTGAGACAATTAAGAAAAAAAGTTGATAAAAATGATTGGACTTTATTTGTTCTTCCTGCTGTTGTCAATGCTTATTATTTGGTATATGAAAATACTATTCAATTTCCTGCTGGAATTTTAACAGGTAATCATTTATTGACTTAAATACTATGACAAAAAAAAAGCCTTCTATGAATAATAGTACACAATAGTCTACCAAACTCTACAACTACTTTGTTCAATTATAAGCTTTTTATCATTTCATTTATAGGTTCCTTTTTTAAAGCTGATAGACCACATTACATGAATTATGGAGCAATAGGATTTGTCATTGGACATGAAGTGAGTTAAAAAATTAATTTTGTACAAAAAAAACCAAAAATTATTTTTGTTCTCTTTCTGTAGATTACACATGGCTTTGATGATCAAGGTAGGATATACATTTATTCAAGATTGAAAATATTGGTTATTTCAATATTTTGCTATAATAAGGTTCACTTTTTGATGCATATGGAAATTTAAATAATTGGTGGGATAATGCTACAAAAACCGAATTTGAGGTATTTAAATAAAATTATAACTCAAAGCAACTTTTTTTTTGAAACATGATATGACATGATTTTTTCTTTAGAAAAGAGCTCAATGTATAATCAATCAGTATAGTAAGTATAAAGATGATCAAACTGGATTAAATTTGAATGGAATCAACACACAAGGAGAAAATATTGCTGATAATGGTGAGAAAATTTAAAAAATACAATAAAAACTTATTTGAAGTTTTAATTCTTAGGTGGAATCAAGGAATCATACAGAGCTTATGAAAAATTGATTGAAAAAATTGGAGAAGAAAAATTATTACCTGGAATTAGATTGAACCAAAGGCAACTTTTTTGGGTTTCAGGTAAGAAGTTTTCTTTATAATTATCATTAAGAAACAGTTTAAGTTTTATAAATTAAAAGAGTGCTTTGTTTTACTTCATAAAAATAAATTTTTTTCTTTTTCTATCTCGAAGCAAAGTGCACTAAACTTATTGTAACTTTTTGAAAGTCCTTTTTTTTAAATTTTTTAATTTATTTTTTTAATTAAAAATTTATTTATAATTAACTACAGCTGCTCAAATATGGTGCAATATTCAACGAGATGAAGCAATGAGAAACAAAATTTTAACAGATCCTCATAGTCCTGGAAAATTTCGAGTTATTGGATCGATGAGTAATAGACCTGAATTTGCTAGAGATTTTAAGTGCAGTAAAAATTCAAAAATGAATCCACCAGATAATGAAAGATGCTCAGTTTGGTAGAAAATTATGCTAACTTTATTTGATTTCAATAAAAATAATTAAACGTTTGAAAATAATAAGGTTTATAAATTTTTAAAAGAAAATTATAATTAATAAAAAATGTCATTGGAAGAATTAATGAAAATCGAATAAATTATTTTAATAAAAAAATCAGAGTTGTTACAGGCGAGCTCGCCTGTTTTTCGCCTGTTTTGTTAATATAAATTTACCATATATTTGAAATGACAAAAACTTTTTTGTACTTTATTCTACATATCTTCACCTTTAAAACAAGTGCCATTTGGAATTTTTCGGTTGAGTTTTAGCGGAGTTATGATTTTTTAAATGTTCGCCTGTACGCATTTTTTAATTTTCGCCTGTTTTTCTGACAGTAACAACTCTGAAAAAAATCAATTTTTACTTTCAAAAAAATATTTCTAAAAAAGCTAATCAAAAATTAACTGATAACTCTTTCAATATCTGCAGCAGCTTAAAATAATTCATTGATAAAATAAGTCATATTTTGTAACTTCTAATCAAATCTCTTGAAAATTGTTTTCTTTTTTTTAGTTTGATAATTTTTCCTATCAGTCGATTAACAATAAAGAAAAATTTTTCAAGAGTTAAATAGAAACAAACAATTTTAGTTTCATTTCAATTCAGTCTCTTGACGGAATTAGTCGAAAATTTAAAAGATGGAAGAAAAGTAAGAAACCTGATTAAATTTTAAAAAAATATCTGAAATTTTTTTTTAATTTAGAAAATCAGGTTGGAGTCAGCGAACAGGTCTTGAGAAAGGCTTGATTGTAGGTGTAGTTTTTCTTGCACTTGCTGCAATTGGTCTTCTTGTTGGTCTTATTGTAGTAGCCGTACAAGATAATAGTTCTGATGACCTGTCAAATGTTTGTCTTACAGAAGGATGCATTTTAACAGCACATTCATTAAACCAAAATATGAAACCTGATTTAGATCCGTAAGCTTTTTAATTATTAATTAATTTTTAATTATTATTATAAAAAATTTCATTTTAATTGAACAGTTGTGATGATTTTTATGAATACGCATGTGGTCGATTTTTGGATGAAAAAGTAATTCCAGATGATAAAACAGGAATTACAGCATTTAGTGAGATTGAAAATGTGATGAGAGATCATTTGAGAATCATCATTAATGAGCCAGTTAATGCAAATGAAATCAAACCATTTAGAGACCTAAAATTGCTCAATCAAGCTTGCCTTAATCTCCAAGCAATTGAAGAACTTGGTCATGAGCCAGTCTTGAGTAAAATCCGTGACATGGGAGGCTGGCCTGCCTTATTTATGGGAGAATGGGATGATTCACAATGGAGTTGGGAAAAAGTCATTGCAGATTTTAGAAAATATGGATATTCCGTTGGTCAAATTTTTGCCTTTAGTGTCACAACTGATCAACAAAATTCAATTAGAAGAATAGGAAGAGTAAGATATAAAAAATATTTTTAAGTCCACTTGAATCAAAACTTTAAACTTTGATTCATTTTACAATACAGATCGATCAAACCAGCTTAGGATTGAATTATGAGTATATTATCAAAAAAGAGAATGACACATTTTATTTGGCATACAAGTGAGTATTTGATGAATGATAAGATATAAATTATCATGACTTTATATGACTCAATTAATTGAACTTAAGTGTGCAATTCATTGTTCATTGATTGATTTATGATAATTTTTAATGTTTTTTTAAAAGAATGAAGTTTATTATTTAATCACGAGGAAAATGCAATACATTCTAAAAAAATTTAGATTTTCTTTAATTTTTAATCTATTATAAGTAAAGTCTTCTGAAAAGTTTTTAATTTACTGGTCTGTTGACAGTTATTAATATTAAACAAAAGAAGTTTTCATAAAATACCCAATTTTAAAAAGTTACTACTGACTTTTATAGTTCAATGCTAAAGACATGTACTTTATTAAACTTATTTTTTACAATTTTCATTAATAATGAATAGCTTTATTACTTTTTTCAAATCTATCTCTTGCCATTAAACCTGATATATTTTTAAGTGAATTTTTGTTTTTCTTTCATTATTTGGTAATTTATAATTAAATTATCAAGGAGTGTAAACTCAATCAAAAAAGTATCAAAAATTTGTATGGGATTTTTGATAGTTTTTTGATATTTTGTATTAAATAGCCTGGAAAGTGGACTTTTTTTAATGCTTACTTTATGAAAATTATCAAAATTCCCACCCCTTGTAAAATATTTTTATTAAAATTTCAAGTTTTTTATTTGACAAAATAAAATTTTAATACCTTTCTTAATAAATTTCTTTTAGATCCTATCAAGTCGACTTAGCTAAACTTTTTGGATCAACTTTGACTCAAGAGCAACTAGAAGCTAAAATGAGTGAAGCTTTGGAATTTGAATATCAATTGGCTAATGTAAGTAAAAAAATATTTGAAAAATTCATTTATTTTTATATTAAATTTTTATAGATTTCTCTTCCACGTGAAGAACGTCGTGATGCAAATCTTCTTTATAATCCAATGTCAATCACAGAGCTTCAATCAAAATATCCTTACATTCAATGGCTTGATTATCTCAACAGTCTCATGCCAGATGACACAAAATTCACAGAAAATGACATTATTATCAATGCAGTTCCAACATTTTTTGAAAAACTTGGACCGCTTTTGGCAGCAACCCCAAATGAAGTCATAGCAAATTATTTAATGTGGAGATTTGCAGCTTCAAGTGTTTCATATATGCCGAAAGAATTTAGAGATCGACAACAAGAATACAATAAAATTACGACAGGAAAAGAAACTCCAGATCCTCGTGGACTTGTTTGTTCTGATGTAACGCTCAATTATTTTGCTCATGCACTTGGTTCACTTTATGTAAGAAAGCATTTCAAAGAGGAAGCAAAAGAAAATGTTATGGAAATGGTTGCAAACTTAAAAGTTGCATTTAAAGAAATTTTAGATGAAATCGATTGGATGGACGAAAATACTAAAAAAGCAGCACACGATAAAGCTGATGCAATGAAATCACAAATGGCCTATGCTGACGAACTTTTAGATGACACAAAACTTGTGGAATATTATCAAAACATTGATGCTGAAATTGATGTCAACAATTATTATGAATCAATCTTTAGACTGAACATTGCTTCAACAAAATATAGCTTAAGTAGATTGAGACAACCAGTCGATAAAGATGATTGGGCTGTTGTTGTTACTCCAGCTATTGTCAATGCATTTTATTCATCACTTGAAAATACAATCAAATTTCCTGCTGGTATTTTACAAGGTAAGTTTAAAGTTCTGTTAATATTGAAGATTTTTTGTAAATTTTGGTTAATTTTTGAGATATTTTTAGTTTAAGAATGTTTTAGAAAAATTTATAAAATCTAAAATGACATTTTATCTTTTCTTTTTTAAAGGTGCATTCTTTAATGCTGATAGACCACATTATATGAATTATGGAGCTATTGGATTTGTCATTGGACATGAAGTGAGTTTTTAATTCATTTTTGACAATTTAAAGCTCACAAATTGATTAATATTTTTTTCTTTTATAGATCACACATGGTTTTGATGACCAAGGTAAAAAAATTCAAGTGTTGCTGAGTAATAATTATGATTGATTGATCTTTCTTGTATGTCTTTATCAGGTTCAAGATATGATGCAATTGGAAATTTGAACAATTGGTGGGATAATACTACGAGAGCTAATTTTGAGGTGAGAAAATTTTATATGAATTCAATTGTGTTATTGTGTTTTGTCTACAGTTTTATAGTTTCGATTAAAAAATTTTCAATATTATCTTGATTGAAGTCAACGATTGCAAATGAAGAAAGAAACTTTTTACGTTATTCTTTTTGTTTCCACTCATTGCATATAAAAATTCTTTTGAAGTTAATAGAAAATTTAAATACTACTCATATATTTTTCAAAATATTGTTGAAAATATTATTTTTTAAATTTTAAATTATTTTTGAGAAATTTTTTTAAGTTAAATCAAAAAATTACTGATCGGATAAATTTCTTAGAAAAGATTTTGAAAATATTTTTTAATTGATTAATTGCTTGTATAGTCAAAATAAATGATAATCAATATAGATACATAGACAGACAAAGAAAGACAATGAAATTACAAAACAATCATCTATCAGTTAATTTTCGAAAAAAAATTTTAATTTTGCAAATTTCTCAAACTTTTTATTAGTCTCGAGCTAAATGTTTAATTGATCAATACACCAGTTATAAAGATGAACAAACTGGATTAAATTTGAATGGAATCAACACACAAGGGGAAAATATTGCTGATAATGGTGAGAAAATTTAAGAAATACAATAAAAACTTATTTGAAGTTTTATTTTTTAGGTGGAATCAAGGAATCATACAGAGCTTATGAAAAATTGATTGAAAAAATTGGAGAAGAAAAATTATTGCCTGGAATTGAATTAAATCAAAAACAACTTTTTTGGGTTTCAGGTATAAAAATTTTTTTTATTTATTTTTGATAAATCATAATTTATTTTTACTAAACTTCAGCTGCTCAGGTTTGGTGCAGTGTTCATCGTGATGAAGCATTGATTAATAGAATTCAAACAGGTGTTCACAGTCCTGGACAATTTCGAGTTATTGGACCATTGAGAAACAGACCAGAATTTGCTAAAGATTTTGAATGTAAAGATATTTCATTGATGAATCCAAAAGATGAGGACAGATGTTCAGTTTGGTAGAAAAAATTTTAAATTTTGCATTAAAATTTAATGAAGATTTATGAAAAATAAATTCTTTGAAAGTATTATGAAAAAATTGAACATTTTATTTTTACCAGGCATAAATGTAAGAAAAAATCTTTTAGATTTTTTGTAAGTCAAGATTTATTTTAATTCTTTTTCATTACAAAAATATTTCTGAATATTTAAATTAATACCATGATCTTTTTGTTGATGATTTTTCAACTCTTGCAGTAATTTAAATTTTTCTTCACAATCGTCAATTTCGCAAGAATAAATTTCTTCAATTTGATGAATTGCAATTGAATGATTTTTCAAATTTAATAATTTTCTAAAACTTTTTCCACAAATTTTGCATGTAAAAATTGCTAAACTTTTATTATGAGTCCTCATATGAGCATTTAAAAGTGATCGAGTTGAAAATCGGTTTTTACAAATTTCACATTCAAATTCCTTTTGATTTTGTTCATGAAATGATGAAATGTGAGATTTTAAATGATATTCAGTCTTAAAAGAAGCTGTGCAATAATCACAAAGAAATGGACGAATTTCTAATTTTGGTTCTGGATGTTTTGTAGCTTCATGTTGATTGCAAGTTTCTTCAGTAAGAAATTTTAATCCACAAATGCTACAACTAAATTGGCAAGTATGAATTCTGATATGATTTGAATAATCTTCAACTTCTAAATTACATTCAAAGCAAAACTTTTGTGGATTTTCAATTTTTATATCATGATTGTCTAAATAATGATTTGCAGCTTTAATTTTTGTTATAAATTGTTGGTCACAAAATCTACAAGGATATTTATAAATTCTTTTTTTCTTTGGTGGTTGATAACAATTTTTCTCTAAATGACTTTGAAGTTGATGAGCGAAATTAAATTTTTCATCACAATTAGGACAGCAGTAGAGATTGTTTTCTTTTTTGTTTAAAAATTGTTCCATTTCTGAATTCTTCTCGTGAGTTTTCTCATGTGCATTTCTTGTTGAAGCTGTTGCGAAAGTTTTATTGCAGATTTTACTAAAAATAAAAAAATTTTATATGTTGTGTATAAGATAGCAATCAACAAATAGATCAATTATATTTAGTTTTATTTTGTAATGTAACTTTTCATCTTTAAACCGCATTGTCTGAATTATTATTGTATGTAAATTTATTTTAATAGAAAAATCGTCCTAATTAAATTTCAATTGAAATCAAACGGTAAATGAAAAGATTTTATTGTTCAGCAACTCTTTTAGCTTTCTTTAATCAAATTAAAAAACAAAAATTGTTCTTACCATTTATATTTCCTTAGCATCAAATGAACAGCATTTAAATGTCGATTTAAACTTGCTGTGCTTGTCAAAATTAAATTACAAAGATGACATTTAATTTTATTGGAAGTTGCATGATTTTTCTTTTGATGAATTTTAAGTTGAAAAGTTGACTGAAAATTTTCATTACAAATTGAGCAATTGAAAATGATAGTTTTGGGGTTTTTGCAAGTTTTTATGTGATGTTCTAGACCAAGTTGATTTTTGAAAATAATGGAACAATTTTCACACTTTAATGGATCAATATATTCAATTATGTCATCATCAAAAGTTTCCTCAATTGAATTTTCTTCATCTAGAAATTTTGATTTTCCTTCAAAAAAATATTTTTCAATAATTTCATTTAGTTGTGATAATGATTGAAGTTCACATGAAATTTCTTCAACTTCATTATTTATCACTTTAATTTTCATTTCTTTATTAACGATTATTTTTATTTTCATTATCACGTCACTAATTTCTTCATTAAATTCAAGTTTATAAACACAAATTCCATTTGAATTTTTAAAAATTCTTAAATTTGAAAAATTGTCTTCGATTTCATGACAAAGTTGATCAAAATCAATTTCAATTGGATCTAAAATATTTTGTAAGGAATTTGAAATTTTTGATTGAGGAATTGCATTTGGTTTCAGAATATTTCTGAAATTATTATCAATATCTTCTGGAGTGAAATGTTTGATACAAATTCTTGATGATTTTGTGATTATTGACGATTTCAGTTGAATGCTAAAAATATTTCATTTATAAAGTTTTTGCAAAAACTAAAATTTAGAAAATATTTTAATAATTTTATTATTCTTACTCACTTTTCTAGCCATTTGTTTAATAATTTTTCATCTTTAGGAAAGTTAAAAACTGTGACTTTCTCACTTGTTGAATCAAAATTACTTCTACAATCTTTTATTGAACATTTATAAGGCATTTTAACTAAAAAACATTAAAAATTTTATTTATGTTTACAAAACGATAAATTTCTTTGTTTTTGTTTACAATTTTCATACTGGTGCGAAAAAATTTTTTTCAAGCGAATTTGAAATTTAACGAATTTTATGAAATTTTTGTACCGCCTGTAAAAGAATATCACAGCTGATTGTTGATGTAGATATTAATAAATGACTTTTAAAATTTAATTGATAAATTATTTTTATTAATTAGATTTTGTTACAGGTTAATGTGACAATGAATTATATTTGATAATGAAGGCTTTTGGCATAACATGAGTATACATTGTAAGTATAAGGGCATAAAAATTTTAAAAGTTTATATCTATTAATATTCTACAGTTACTTTTTTTATTTTTGATTTTTTTTGTATAAATATTTTCATTTTATAAAATTCATAATGACATCAAAACTTCTTCAAATACAAATGAAATGATAAACTAAAAATCTTTAAGTTCATAATATCTTCTGCCTCACTAATTAATATCATTAATTTAAATTTTTATTCTTTCTTTTCAATGTATTGACTGGTTCCTCATATATTTCTTCTTGAACTGATAGAAAATCATGTGGATCACTGTAGATAGGCGCAATAGTGGTACTTTGGTTTAAACTTTCTTCTACATTGGGTAATTTTTTGAATTTTATGTACCCAATGATGATTAGGATTGAAATTATGATGATAAATTGAATGACGTTGAATGTAAGTGACAAATAGAAATTATGTTTTTGTGATTCACAAATCTTATCATTGTTTTTTTCCGTCTTAGTTTTGTTACTTACACATTCCTTCTCATTTTTTTTGTCCTTTGATTTATTTTTTTGTGCTTTTATACAACTGGATCTTTCAATCATAAAATCTTTAGTAGCATCAAATGTTTTAGATATGCAAATATTATTTGTGAGATCGAGAGTTTTTAAATTATTCAAATTATCAAATGCAGTAGGATGAATCAATTGAATTCTGTTATTACTTAAAATTATCATTTCAAGATTTTTATTATGTTGAAAAAGATTTTTTGGTAAAATTCTTATCAAATTTGAATCCAAACTTATGAAATGAATTTTCTTGAATGGCTTCAAATCATCTGAATTTATTTCAAGCAGAAACACTGATTTCATTGTGATACTTTGAACGTTTTCAAATTTATCTTCGGCAAATTTTGGAAAAAAATTAATTTCGTTATTTTGCTTGAATGTCAATTTTGTGACATTTCTATTATTATCTAGGAAATAGTCAAAACATTTAAATGTTGTATTAGGTTTTAAAGATTTAAAATTATTAACGTCCAAAGCATTTGCTCCAGAGCATTTCACTGAATGATTTTGTATCGATAAAGAAAAACTTGATGGAATTAAAAAAAGAGTGAAAATAATTTTTCTATTCATTTGTTAGAACTTTATTTTAACAATATATGATGTAGACTAAAAATTTTTTTCATTTACATTTTATACTAATCATAACTGCATGAATCAAAAATTTTATAATAAGTTTTAATGAAGCGTTTTCAAAATTAGTCATTTATTAAGAGGATTTTTAAATTCAATATGACCCATTCAATATTAAAATCAAAAAAATTAATATAATTAATCTTAAGTTAAAATTAATGATAATGTTCTGATTATTTATTTCTTGACATTTTAATTTTTTTGAATTTACTGATTAAGAAACTTTTCAATGCATATTATCTTCATTAAGTCAAAGTATTTAAAATATATATATATAACAAGTTTAAAAAAAATCTTAACTGATTAATTGTATTAAAAAAATTTCAATGAATAATAATAATGTTCATACATGTATAAATAAAAACATTCAAATGAAATTTTTAATAGAAACATTTGGAAATAAATGAATATTTTAATAGGATAAATTAAAAAAAAAAAGTAAAAATTACTTTGAAATTTGTAAATTATTTTTTTTTTGATAATTTAATAAAATTATTTTCATTCGGTTTTTTCATCTTGTCATACCTAACGACTTCACTGGTACTTGATAATTAACTTTTTCATAAACAGGATTCTCGTCAACTGAATCATTGTAATTCATTTCAATGATGCCATTTTGCTTATTTTCCAATTCTAAATGTTTCAATTTTAGTATGATAAATCCAAAAATGAATAATAATGAAATTATTGTGACTAACTGAATGATGTTGAGAGTCAGTAATAATGTTGTGTCACATTTTTCCGATGATTTAAAAGAATTACATTCACTTTTATTTATTGTGCAATTTGAACTTTTAATTCTCGAGATGAACTCAAATGTCGTACGATAGTCAAAAGAAACATCAGAATTACAATAATTTTTTGTCAAATTTAGTACTTTCAAATTGATTAGTCCATCAAACTAGTAGGTAGTTTTTCACCATTTTAAGCAATAACTAGGGAACAGTATTGAGCAAATACTGAAGCAAAAATTTTTAAAAGACTCAAAAAGAGAACAACTTTCATTTTAAGTTAACGTACTAAAGAAAAAAAAACTCTATTAACTATATTTTTCATATAATCTCAAATTTTTTTAAAATAATTTTGTTAATATTTATGAATTTTTGACGGCAATGATAAATATTATTTTTAATCATTAAAATACACAAGCTGTGAGAGAACTTGAGTTTTAATTTATGATTTTATTATTCACGAAATTCAACCAAAATACCGAGTTCAATGCTATTGCAGCTATTTATATCTTTAAAAAATTATTCTTATTTTCTTTTTTTCAGAACTATTCAATTTTATTTTCACAAACATAATAAAATTTTTCAACAATTACAAGTCAAAAGTTCATATGTAGTTGAAGTACTTTGTCCATTTGGACCAGTATATATTGCTCCAAGTGTTGTATCTCCACCACTCAAGTAAACTTTTCCAATAGACGAGATCAATTTTGTTATTCCCGAGTACGTTACTGTAAAATTGACTCTTGCATACAAATATTGAAAATTGCCAACAGTTAATTTTAATGGATTAGCAACAGATGATTGAGTTGTAAGAGTTGTTGGAACCCAATTGCATTTAGAATCCTTTGATAAGTAATAAGTACCATTTTGAGAAAATGCTTCAGTGTCAGTGCAAGGCATATACGCCCCAGCTCTAGTTGTATCACCAGCACATGGAGTAATTCGAGCTGGTAAAATATTTTCACTTCCGCATGTTGCAGTAGCATAACCAATATAGCTAACAAAAAAGTCATTGCCAATTCCAAGTTGTACACCTAAACCAATAATTGATTTCGGTGCAGTTGAACCAGAATAAAGTACAAAAGTTGCTAATTGATTTTAATTTTTTAAAAATTTTAAAGAAAAAAAAATTGAAGATTTATTACCACAACTTGGAGATAAAACTGCTGGATATGAAGGTGTCGATGTAGTTGGCACTAAAGAGAAAATATAAAAAAATTTTTAACATGAATATATGAGGAAACTTTAGTACTTACACGTAGTAGTTGGTGTTGTTAATTCTGGAGTTGTAGCTGAAAAAATTGAAAATTTCTTATTTTCTTTTTTTTATTTTTTAGGTTATTATTCAATGATACGTACTGGTTTCTTCTGTTGTAGTTGCTATGTGAAATATAGGAAAAGTGAATAAATAATGTCATTTTTTTAAAAAATCAATTTAGGAAAAAAATATTAAAATAAAGTATTTTACTTAGCTATGTAAATGTGTACCAATAACAATGTTTGAGAGCTCTTTAAAATTATTTACTTACTTGTAGTAGTAGCTTAAATAAAATTGTTCAAGTAAAAATTTGTAACATTATATCATCCGTTAATTGTTAGAAAAAACTTACTAGTTGTTGTCGGAGCTATAAAAAAAAGTTTTTACAACGTAATGAAACAAAAGAATTTAAAACTTAATGAAAAACTTTTTACAAACATTTTACTAAAGCTTAAAAACTTGTCTATGAAAAGAATTTTTGAACTACTAAAAACAATTTGGTTTATACTTACTTGTTGTAGTAGTAGTTGTTGATGTAGTTGGTGCAGCTAGAGAAAGAAAAACATTTTAAATCAAGTACTATAAGTTGGAAGACTGTCATTTGACTACTAAATTTTAAGAATTTTTTTTGCTTTGTGATAAATTTTCCTAAAAATTTCGGGAAAAATCAACCTAACCTACACTTTCTTTAAAGCTATTAAGAAGATTTTTAAGACTTATAGAGGGAATCATATAATCAAAAGAATCAGATTTTTCAATAATAATTCAAAAGTTCTCATGACTTGCTAAATTTTTTGAAAATATTTTTATAACCGCCATTTACGATTTTAAGATGAAATATCTTAGAAACTCAATGTAGGCAGAACAATTGAAAATCAGTAGTCAGTCTGTTATCTTGAATTTTTAAAGACTATGGCTAAGGCAGCCATTTAAGAGAGAAGAGTGCGGGTCACCGATCCCACAATTTTTTGGCCAAAAATTTGGCAGATTTTGTAGCCAAATTTTGCAAGAAATTCCCAATTAGTTGGCAAATTTTCAGCAAATAAATTTGCATATTTTTTTCTTGGCCAATAATAATGCCAAAATTGGCCAAAAGTTTTGCCGAAAAATTTGCCAATATTTTTGATAACAAAAATTTGCAAAATAATAGGCCAACATATTGGCAAAATTCTTGCCAGAAAGTTGACAAAATAATTCTGCCAAAATTTCCCAATTCATTGGCAAGTAAATTTGCAAAAAATTGATCAAAAAATTTTTGCATATTAAAAGGCCAAAAATTTTGCAAAATATTTGGCCAAAAATAAATAATTAAGTCAAAAAATTAGCAAAAAATTTGCCAATTAAAATCAAAATTCATATTAATATTACTGTAAAGTATCAATGAATTATAAACTTCTTAAAATCACAGGAAAACATTTATATTTTTTGATATTATGAAAGTCAAACATATTAGGAAGTTCTTGAGCTATCTCAGACATTAAAAATTTGAATCAATTATTTTTATTTTTTCAAAAATATTTATTTTTGAAATCAATCGTTCAAATCAAATATTTTTTGACTTTGCATGACATCAGTATTCGACCAGATTTTTAGAGTTTTTTCGCTTTTCCCTAATTTGAGCTCCAATGCTCTAAGTAAAGGCATGTTTTAAAAGTAAATTTATGATTGATTTCTAAAACGGCTTATGTAATCAATTTGGCAATAAATTTTTTGATAAATTCTCAATGAACTATGATTAAGTTGCAATAATTCCAAAAAATCGATTTTCAATAATCACTTAAAATCCACTTTATATTCTTTAATACTTTGTTGAAGATGATCAGTACTATCATTAAATAGAACAATAAATTCTAGTAAAAAATACGAACATTTATTTCAAAATTTTTGTTTTTATAAACCTTCATATTTAAAGAATTTCAATTTTAAAAATAATTAAAAGCTTATTAAATCAGTATCAAAATAGGCTACAAAATGCCAACCGTTTGACTCTAGCTTTTTTCTATGTTGAGAAATCGGCAAAAACAAAAAATGTCATAATCGGTTGGCAACATACTGTATTTATTACTAACTGAAGTATTATTTTTGTAATCTATCGCAACAAACCACAGAGCTTTATTTAGTTCGTTTATTGACTTATGATATCTCAAAATTGACAATAAACCTAAAATGGTGAAAAGTAAACGAAGCAAGATTTTGAATGCCTTTAAACTTGGTTGTTAATCTTCCTTTTGTTTTTAGGTAATACCTTTAAATAAACGCTTCCTTATGCCTACTTTTTACCTCACTTCAGCCTTATAAAGTCAGTGTATAATGAAAGGAAATACCTGCCTTTTCCTTTGTCTTGATAGAGACAAAATTTCACAGATTTGTAAAGGCACTTGCTTTAAAAAACGTCTAATAAAGCTACAATTTTGCTTTAACTGCTTTCAATAAAAAGAAATAAATGTTTTCCTGTGATTTTAAGAAGTTTTATAATTCATTGATACTTTACAGTAATATTAATATGAATTTTGATTTTAATTGGCAAATTTTTTGCTAATTTTTTGACTTAATTATTTATTTTTGGCCAAATATTTTGCAAATTTTTGGCCTTTTAATATGCAAAAATTTTTTTGATCATTTTTTTGCAAATTTACTTGCCAATGAATTGGGAAATTTTGGCAGAATTATTTTGTCAACTTTCTGGCAAGAATTTTGCCAATATGTTGGCCTATTATTTTGCAAATTTTTGTTATCAAAAATATTGGCAAATTTTTCGGCAAAACTTTTGGCCAATTTTGGCATTATTATTGGCCAAGAAAAAAATATGCAAATTTATTTGCTGAAAATTTGCCAACTAATTGGGAATTTCTTGCAAAATTTGGCTACAAAATCTGCCAAATTTTTGGCCAAAAAATTGTGGATCGGTGACTTTACGCCAAGAGAGATTTCTATAGCGATAGAAAAATCTTTCAAAATTACTACCAATTTAAATTTTTTTCAACTATCGCGATATTTTTCTTTGCTTGCATGTTTATACTAAGGTCAAACCTTTTGTTGTTTGTGTTTTAATGGTTGTTGTGGATTTTGTTGTTGTGGCTTTTGTTGTGGTTGTTGTAGTTGGTTTGGTTGTCGTTGTTGGTTTTGTGGTCGTAGGTTTAGCTGTTGATGTAGGTTTGGTAGTTGTTTTTGTAGTTGTTGTTACTGCTGCTGCCACTGTATAACATGAAATTGCAACAGCAATTGTGAAGAAAAAAAGAATAATTTTCATTTTTTAAACTTTAATGATATAACACGAAAGCTGAAACGACACTAGTTTAAAAATTTTCCAAATTCTACTTTATATAAATTAAATTTTTGGGGATTTTTTTCATACCATTTTTTGTAGGAAGTGATTTGTAAAATTTTGCAAACTTTGTTAACAAGATTGATTTAATTGTTAGAAATTTACTGGACCACATAATAAAAAATTTCATATCCATTTTAAAATAAAAGGTTTCTAAAAACTTTTAGTCTGAAAATTAAAACCTTTAAAAAATTAAATATTTAAAATTTTTAGACTAAAAAAGCATCTATAATAAATAAATTGTTTTTGTTTTATTTTATAAACTGATAGTTTTAGAATTTCAACTTTCTCAATAGGCTAACTCACTGTTTTGCAAGGCGTGAGAATCTTTTTTGATATTTCGCATCAAGATACCTTTGTTTTTCGAAAAATAAAAATTTTTAGAAATGGACTTTTTTTAAAATGACTTCAGTTCTAAAATGATAACACGAATATATGCAGACCTTCTGATTTTCATTTCTTATGCTCATAGCTTTCTTTTAAGCTATCAATAAAATTTTTATGGTCTTTAATTAAAGAGAAAATCAAGATATCAAAAATAACAAAAAATATCAAAAGAGTTCTCAGGCCTTGCTATTTTGTAATAAAATAAGAATTTTTTTGGGAAATTATAACAAAGACTTCTCTTTTATCAAAAGAAAACTATGGAAAATTTCTTTTTATTTATATTTTGATACATTTTTAAATTTATTCAACTGAATACTCAATTGTAGTTATTGTCCATTGAAAGAGTCTTTATTATATAGAATAATTGCTAAAAACTGCATAAATGTTCTACTACATTAATCAGTATTTGTTCTCTGAAATATAAATTAAAAATAATGAGACGACATTTGAAACTTTAAATTTTACATGAGTTATATTACTTTTAACTCTTAATAAAAATCTTTTATTGTCATGCACAAATTAAAATAAAAATTTAATCATTATGGAAATGCAGTATATTTTTTGTGAAATTACTACAGTTCTAGCCAAAATATATTCCACGGGATGAAAACCAAAATAATATTTTATTAAACGAATTTTATATTTACATTTTTGAAATACATTAAAAATTTAGTGTATTTTTGACATTACATTTTAATTCTTGATTCATTACTGTTTTAAGTTTCATAGCTTTTGCTTACTTTCACATCTACGACAGGTTAAGTTCTTCGAAATTTCTGAAATTTTAGATCAATCATATAACAAATTTTTAATCAAACTTTTTAGAGCTTTTTTTATTTATCAAGCTCTTTAAAAAGTTGAAAATTGTTTATTAAAAAACATTTCGTACAAAAAAGCTCTTAAGTACATGTTAATATTTCATAAGTTGTTGTTGTTGCTTCACCACTTGCTCCATAATAGATTGCACCAGCTGCTGTATTACCACCACTCAAATAAACTTTTCCAAGTGTAGTAACAGTTTTTGTAGTAGTGAAATTGACTCTTGCATACATGTACTTATAACTGCCTGATGTCAAAATTACAGGATTTGCTACAGATGATTGAGTTGCGAGTGTTGTTGGAACCCAAGCAAGACGTGAGCTCAAAGCTAAATAAGCTGTTCCAGTTTGAGAAAGTGTTTGAATTCCGTTGCAGGACATATATGCACCCGCTTTAGTTGTATCACCACCCGCAGGTGTAACACGTCCAGGCATCACAGTTTCACTTCCACATGAAAATGTTGAATAACCAACAAATCCTAAAAATTCAAATATTATTGGAAAAATTAAAAAAGAATAATTTAATTTCCGTTATACCCATAAAACTATCAGCTCCACTTCCAACTTGGAATCCAAGACCAATCGGAGCTTTTGGTGTTGCTGCTGGATTGAAAGATACAAAGTTTGCTAAATTAATGAGAGATTAGTTAATTCAAGATTTTTCTATGATCAAGAATTTATATTTTATCACCGCATGGTGCTGCAGTTGTAGTAGGAACCGTTATTGTCGTCGTTGTTGGTAATGTTGTTGTTGTTGCTAATAATAAAAAAATAATTTTGTTAACTGTCATTAGTAGGATAAAAAGAGGAAAATTCTAGCGATTGAAGTCACTATCCTTTCCATACATTTTTGTAAGAACTTTTGAGTCCTTTTTCACTAGAATCCATACTTTTTCAATACATTTTTAGAACTTTAGCAGTCGAGTCCAAGAACTTTTAAGAACTTTCTTGAAATTCTTTTATTTTTAAACCTTTTAATTTTGTATGAGAATAGTTCTCAGTAGAATGAGTCTTTTTGTATGAATAGTATCCTCAGTAAGACTTTGACCACTAGAATTTTCCTCTTTTTACCCTACTGTCATTGGCATGTTAAGAGCGCATTTTCCCTAACAGATCAGTGATCTTTTTTCTGAACTTGATGGAAACAGAGTTGTAAAGTCGAAATCCGACTTTTACGCCGACTGTTGGCCATAACTTTTTTAAACAAAAATATTTTGTAAAAAATTCTTATTGTAATTTATAGTAAAGACAAAAAATTTCAAAACAAGCTATTATTAATGAAATTTGGCTGAGCCAGTGCAAAGTCGGACAAAAAGTCTGGCTTGCAAAAACTTCATAATTTTACACTGGCTCAGCTGAATTTTCATCAGTAACAGCTTGTTTTAAAGCTCTTTGCCTGTACTATGAATTACAAAAAGAATTTTGGCAAAATATTTTTCTTTAAAAAATTATGGCCATCAGTCGGCGAAAAAGTCGGATTTCGACTTTACAATTCTGAATGGAAAATGCGCTGAAATATTTTTTGTTCTTGAATTTAAGATCAAAATTAAGCTAATTTATCTTACTTGTGGTGGGTTCTGTCGTAGTAACAGTTGCTAAAAACAAAAATAAAATTTATATATAATTTGAATTTACATTTATATTTTTCTTTGATTTTATTTATTTTTCATTACTTGTTGTTGTCGGAGCTGAAATGAAAATATAAAATAAATATTTAAGTTTCTTTTTAATAAATTTTTTAAGATGAGAAAAATTTTAACTAAAATTTTCTTTTTTTTGCTAAACTAAAGTTTAAAATTCATTAAAGATTAGGTAATGAAATTTTTAGTAATATAAATAAATTTTTACATACTTGTTGTTGTAGCTAAAATTAAAAAAATATTTTGATTTACATTTTCATAAATAATTAAGAAAAATTTTCAAATTTGGAACCATTTGAAATGTTAAAAGCAAAAGAACAAGTTATTCATTTTTATACTTCAATAATCAACAAAATTTACAGTCAAATTAAAAATAAATTTAAAGAAATTGATTTGAAAATTTTTTTAATGTTCCAAAATTTGAAAAAATTTTCTGTTAAGTTTTAAACTTACTTGTAGTTGATTCAGTTGTTGCTAAAAAATACAAGAAAATTAAAAAGATATGAATATTTAATTTTTATATATTTTCTTTATACTTACTTGTAGTTGGAGCTAAATTATAGAATTTTTTTGTTGAAAATTTTAGTTTTTCACTTTTTGATAAATTAAATTTATTTCTGTACTCACTTGTTGTAGTGGTTGTCGCTAAAAATCAAAAATCGAGAAAATTGTGATTTTTTTAAGAACAAAGTATGTAAATTTAAACTTACTTGTTGGTGCTTCAGTTGTTGCTAAGAAATAAAATAAAATGTCAGAAATGCTCAAATTTAAAAATTTCATTACTAAAACTTACTTGTTGTTGGAACTAAATTTTGAAAAAATTAAATTGTTTATTTTATGTGGTTTATAAAAAAAATATTAATTAAAACTTTTTCTATACTTACTTGTTGTTGCTTCAGTGGTTGCTAAAAAAAAACAAAAAATTTTAAAATAACCAAAGATTAAAAATTTATTCTAAAAACTCACTTGTTGGAACTAAAATTTAATTTTTATCGATTAATAAAATTTTTATAATTATAATAAAAATTTACTCACTTGTTGTTGTTGTCGTTGGAGCTTTAAAAAATATGAAAAATATTAGTCAAACATTTACAAAAATGAAATAATTTAATTACTGTTGCAAGCTAAAATTTCATAAGTTGTTGTTGTTGCTTCACCACTTGGTCCAATATAGATTGCACCAGCTGCTGTATTTCCACCACTCAAATAAACTTTTCCGATTGCAGATAAAACTTTTGTTGTAGTAAAATTGACTCTTGCAAACATATACTTGAATGGTCCAACAGTTAAAGTTACAGGATTTTGTACAGATGATTGAGTTGCGAGTGTTGTTGGAACCCAAATAAGATTTGAATTCAACGATAAATAATAAGTGTTGGTTTGTGATAAAACTTGTACTCCATTGCAGTCAATATAAGCCCCAGCTTTGGTTGTATCACCAGCATATGGTGTAACACGACCTGGCATGATATTTTCGCTTCCACATGATACTGAAGCATAACCAACAAAACCTATAAAATTATCTAAACCAGGACCGAGTTGTAAGCTGACACCAATTGGTGCTTTTGGTGTTGTTGCTGGATTAAATGATACGAAATTTGCTAAAAATATATTTAGAAAAACAAAAAGTCATATAAGTTCAAAAATCTTATTTTTATATTTTACCGCATGTTGATGTAATGACAGCTGGATATACTGGTGTAGTCGTCGTTGGTGCTAAAATATATTTATTGGATTAAAAAAATTGTTTTATTTAATAAGTTTCAAGCCATATTTACTTGTGGTTGTCGTGCTAGTTGTTGGCTGGGTTGTTGTGGCTAAAAATAATTGAAAAAAATTGAAATTACAATTTATTTAATAAAATTTTCAAACTCACTTGTTGTTGTAGGCGTCGTAGCTAAAAAATTAAAATTAATAAATATTTAGCCAAAGAAAAGTGTACTTTACTTACTGGTTGTTGTGGGAGCTATAAAAATTATAGAAAGATTTATTTTTTTAAAGAAAAAGTTTTTGAAAATTTAATAATAAAGTAATAAACTTTTGAAATCAAAGGTCAAAAATAAAGAATGTATTCACAAATTTGAATGAAAAATAAATTTTCTTAATTTAAAAATATTATTTAAATATAATTTTTAACTTACTGGTTGTCGATGAAGCTAAAATAAAAAACAATATAATTTTTGAATTTTATTATTTAAATTAATCAAGAAAATTTTTCAAATTTGGAGGATCGGGAAAATTCCGATATCAAAAGCACATGATTTTTTGCTTCAAAAAATTTATTTTGGAAAAATTTTCAATATTAGATTTTTTCAAATGTATTTTTTCATTCATAAAAAATAATTTTTTATTTTCAATTTTTTTTCAAGTTTCTGAAATTTTTTATTTTAAATTTTCACTTTGCAAAAAAATTGATGAAATTTTTGGCGCCAAAAATCAGGATCGTGATCGGGATTATGAAAAGCTCTAATTGAAAGTTCAAAGGTTTTATACGTGCAAAAAACAACTTATTCGGTTGTTATGTTTCAATTATCAACAAAATTTATAGTACAATTAAAAGTCTTTAAATAAATTGATTTCAAAATTATAGTAATTTTTATGATGTAAAAATTTTTAATGTTTAAAAATTTGAAAGATTTTTTAATAGTTCTCAAAGTATTAGGAAATTTTAACTAAAACCAAACTTACTTGTACTGGTTGTTGTTGGTGTCGTAGCTATAAAATAAATTCTTTCTAGTTTATAAATGTTATTTAAATGAAAATCTTTTACTTACTAGTTGTCGTTGGAGCTAAGCATAAATTTCAATATAAAAAATTATTATTTATATTTTGATAGAAAAGAAATTAAAATTACCTGTGGTAGTCGATGTTGTCGCTAAAAATAAAAACATAAATCAAAATTTAGAAAAATGATTATTTAAAAAATAAAAACTTACTTGTAGCTAAAGCTATATTTAAGAAGGAAAAAAAATATTTTTTAAAAAGTTGGAAAGATTTTTACGTTATTGAAATTTGGACACTAAAAAATTGCATTAAAATTCAAAAGAAAAACTTTTTTCTAAAAATTTACAATGAAATTTAATAATTAATTTTACTATCAAAATTCATTCTTCTTTTAAGCAGTTCTTTGATGTAAAAATTTTAGCATTAAAAATGATTTTTAAAAAGTCTAAAGAAAAGTTTTCATTTTATATCATGAACTTACTTGTTGTTGTTGTAGCTAAGAAACAAATTGAATAAGTGAATTTTGAATTATTTATAAAAAATTGTTTACTCACTTGTTGTTGGTGCTGAAAATTTTCAAAAAAGACAATAATAATTTTGTTAAATTTAAATATCGAAATAAAATGAAAAATATACTTGTAGTGGTTGATGTTGTTGCTAAAAATTAAGAAAACATATATTAAAATTTAGTAAAAAATTTTTTAAAATTAAAAACTTACTTGTAGTTGGAGCTAAATTTAAGAATTGAGAAATTTACAATTATTGTAAAATAAGAATGACTTCCGATAATTTAAACTTTTGATAGTAAAAAGAAGAATAAAAACCAAAAGTTCATGTAAAACTTTTAGAAAAATCAAGTATTATTGTTAACTTTGTTTGAATTTTGATAGAGTTCATATCCATTGAAAAATAAACTTAAAAATGTTTATTATAAACGAAAATGTTTTGGTGATTTTTTCAAATTGATAGTAAGTCAGCTTTGTGAAAGAAAAGTAACCAATTTTTTAGACACATTAGTTCATTTTAAGCAAAATTTTTTACAATAATTATTAATTTAAATCCAAGGCCTGAGAACTCTTTGATCCGAGTTTTTAAATTTTTTTTTATCCGAGTTTGATTTTTTTGATTCCTGTTTGATTTTTTTGATCCGAGTTTGATTTTTTTGATTCCTGTTTGATTTTTTTTGATCCCAGTTTGATCTCGGATCAAAAAAAATCAAACTCGGATCAAAGAGTTCTCAGGCCTTGTTTAAATCAAGTTACTTGATCTTTTAAAAAAGTATTAAAATTAATAAATTTAATGATTAAAATTTTACTATCAAAAGATTTTTGTTATTAATTTTTTAAAAATAGAATTTCAACATTTGAAAATTAGTTTCAAAAAATCAAAAGTACAAATTATATCAAATATCTACTCACTTGTTGTTGTTGGTGTCGTAGCTAAAAAAGAATTTCTTTAGTGTTGAATTATTTTAAAAAAATAATTTCTTTACTTACTTGTTGTTGTTGGTGCTAAATGAAATATTTATAAAAGGAAATAGTTTTTTTTTAAATTTCGATATTACATAAAAAAATAAATATACTTGTGGTAGATGGTGTTGTTGCTGAAAATAAAAAATGCAGCATTTAATCTTTTTTTAAAAAATGTTCATTTAAAAAAACTTACTTGTAGTTGAAGCTTGGTTTGAAATAAAAAAAATTAAAATATTACATACTTTAAAAGATAATCAATTAAATAAACTTACTTGTTGTCGAAGGTGTTGTAGTTGCTAAAAGTAAAAATGATTAAATAGTTTCAAAAATAAAATCCTTTAAATTTACTCACTTGTTGTCGGAGCTAAGTAAAAAATGAGAAAAAAAAATTAATAAATTATAAAGCTTATAAGTTAAATATTAGGAAGTATTCAACAGAAATATTCTGTAGTTTAGGATTTCTTAGTGAAAATTCATATACATTTAAATAATGTACAAAAGGATTAACTAAAAGTTAAGTGTGCTAGAAATTGTGTAGAATTTCACTTATTAGTGAGAAACAGTCAATTTAAATGAAGAAAACGTTGGAAAAATATTTTTAAAAATTAAAATATTTCCAGAGAATTTTAATAATTAAAAAACTTTTTTAACTTTTTCTGTTTAGAGAGTCAAAATTTTCATTTCAACGTCATGACGGTTATTTTTTATAAAACTCTCTTTAATGAGGTTAAAATTCTTTTCTCATTAGTAATCGAAGTGGCTATGAGAATTTTTTTTATAGTCAAAATTTTTTTTCGAATAATATTTTAAACCCACTTGTTGTTGTTGTGGTGGTTGCTGTGAGAAAAGAAATATAAGAACTTTTCTTTTTTTGTGATATAAAAAAGGTTTTACTTACTTGGTTTGGTAGCTAAGGTATTTAAGAAAAAACATTAGATAAATTAAAATTTCGTCAAAACAATAATAGGTCAAAAAGAAGCAAAATTGTTTTAGATAACATGAAGGATAGAGAAATATAAGTATGAATAATTTCATATCTTTAAAAACTGATTAAAGTAATTTTCGAAACTCTCAATTTTTTTCAGACAAATTTAAAAATATTTAAGACTTACTAGTTGTTGAAGTGGACGTCGTGGGAGCTAGAAAAAATTAAGAAAACCTTTTAAGTTTAAACCAAATTAAAAAATTTCTTTACTAACTTGTTGTGGACGTTGAAGTTGTGGGAGCTTTATAAAGATAAATTTTTATTAAATATTGTTATAAGAAAGATCAAGGAATTTTTTTTTTGGGGAATTTATAGGTTTCGAAATGTTTAATGATTTAACGATAACTGTCTTGCCAGATTTATACTAATTTCCAGATTAATATTTTTATTTCTGATTATATTAACAAAGTTTAGTACTTACTAGTGGTACTTGTCGAAGTAGCTAATTTTAGTTGCAAAATATTAAGAACGTTATGTACTCTATTATAAAAATTAGAAATAATTACAAAACTTACTTGTTGTTGGTGCTATGAAAATTTTTTAATAAAATGATTTTAAAGTTATTTTTGAAAACCTTATGAGATTATAATTTTATATTATTCTGCTTACTTGTTGTTGTAACAGTGGTCGTTGGAGCTACAAGGAAAATGGTATTGAAATAAATTTGATTAGTAAATTAATTTCAAAAATGTTTTTAAATTTAGAAATTTTTTTGAACCAATAACTTTTTTACTTTTATAAACAAACTGAAAAAAGACTTTTAGAGTCTCAAACTGTTTTTCATCTGATTAAAAATTTACTTAATTTAACTGATTAAAAAATTTATATTCGATCGACAAAATTAATTTAGTTTTAAGTTATTCGCGACTAAAAAATAAAACACTCAATTTTAAAAAAATTGTTTGAATTAAAAGTCATTTAATTTTTAAAACTTTTCTTTAGGGTTTGGCAAAGATATTTCTTCTTGCTTATTTAATAATCTTTTTATATTTTAAGTTATTTTTATCGAATTTAATACTCACTAGTAGTTGCTGACGTTGCTAATTTCGTTTATCAAAAAAATAGTAAATTTAATAAAATTTTAATAAATTTTACAAACTTACTTGTTGTTGGTGCTATAAAGAGAAATTGTAATAATAAAATTATTACTGTTTTATGTATTGTATTAAGAAATGAGAACTTAATCAAAATATCAAATATTTATATATAATATTTTTCACGACCTAGACACACTGTGATCACAATTGATTTTTTGATGGCATTTGAAATAAAAAATCAATAAGTGATGTTTTACTGCTCTTTTTTGATCTTATTTTCATGCTTTTGCGTTTGGCTGTTTACAACCTTTGAATAATTTGGATTAAACAAATGAAACATTTTAAAGTTTGGCATAATTCAGATATCAATTAAAAATGAGATTTTTCATCTGCTTATTGCTGAATCAAGAAATGTTTAATTTTTGCTTTTTGAAAGTTCATCAAGTTCTCACTCGTTTAAATTATCAATAATTTTTTTTAAATTTTTCTAAGTTCATTGAAAACATAAATTTTAACTGTGTTCACTTACTTGTTGTTGTAATGGTCGTAGTTGGAGCTAAAATAGAAATAAAAATTTTATCATCATATAATAAAACTATCTAGAGTAAATTATCGAATTTTTGGACACTTTTTCAACATTTTTCAAAAAAATTTCATGAATCTTTTTGAAAGAAAGATTGAAGCTCCCTTTATCAGTATGTTGAGTTTGAAGAGCCAATTTTACTGTATTAAAAAGATATGAGCTTATTTGTTTTTTATCAAATTTTGGGACAGAAAATCAATTTTTGGGACAGTATATAATTTGTATGAAAAATAAAAACAAAGCAAAAATTGCTCAATTTTAGAACCAATTTTTCTTCAGATTTTTTCGTGAACGCGTAGACACATTAAACAAGTTAAAAAAAAATCAAAAAAACCAAATATTTTATATCTTTTTTGACCCTATTTCAACTTTACTATGCATCCACACCCCTTTTTCCATTTTTCTAATTCACTTACTAGTAATTGTTGTTGCTCCAGTCTTTGTAGTTGCACCTGCTTTCGTAGTTGTTGTTGTAGTTTTTACAGTAGTCGTAGGCTTAGTCGTGGTCGATGTAGTAGCTTTTGTAGTTGTAGCAATAGAGCAAGAACAGTAAGTGTCTCGCAACCATACCATGCCAAACCAAATTGACACCATTTTTCCACTCGAATATGCCAATTGTGATGAATAATTTGACAATAATGTTTGTAAAGGTTTCATCGTTTTAGCAAAATCATTGAGTGCAGTAATTTGACTTGCATTTAATTTATAAAGTGCTGCACTTGTATTGACATTAAGTTGATAAGCAGCATTCAATGTTGTATTTTTCAAACTACAAGCCCATGCTAAAGTGTACTGTCGATATTTCAATTGTATAAAACTTGTTCTATCATTGAGATCAGTGCAAGCATTAACAGTATTCCATGTGTTTGGACAAAAACTATTTGTTGTAATTAAATATGTCAAAAATGTTATTGTTCGATTGACTTGAATTGACAACCACACAGCAGAACTATTTGGATCACTTAGGACATTTGCGAAATTATTTGCACTTGTTAAAGCTGTTTGTGCAGCTGAAATGACAGCTGATTCAAGTGACAAGAGTGGAGTTTCAATTGTTTGTACATTTGCTGCTAATGTTGATAAATTTGCTGTCATATTTGATGAAATTGTTGTTGGACAACTGCAATACTGATTTTTGAAAAATGTTAAATAAGTGTTGATTGTTGTTTCATTGAAAATTGCCTTTGCAAGCATCAAATTGTAATTATTATATTCAAGAATAAGATTACTTGTGCTACTTATAACAGCTGTAATTGCAGCTTGTTGTATTGCTCCATTATTGAAATTTGCAAGAAGTGTCGATGTTGTCATGAAAGCATTGTAACCAACCCAATTATTTATTCCACCAAGTTTTGTGACATTGCTATAAACTTGACTGCTTGTTTGATAGAAAAATCGAACATTGAAATTTATTTCCGTTTCTTTTTGATTTGCACTTGCACAAGTTGTTGTATTTGTATAAGGTCCAATATTATTGACTGTTGCAAGATCAGCCAAAAGTGCACTGAGATCCTGAAGTGATGCGAAAAGATTGGTTATAAGTCTGGCTTGAAATGCTGTCATTGTTTTATTCTGAGTTTGAAGAATTTTTGCTGCTGCATTGACATTTGTGAGAAGAGCTGTGGCTTGTGTTTTAATTTTCGTTTCTTCTGTCATAAGATTTGTATTGATTTGCGAAAGTTGTGTGTCAATCATTGGACCGGTGTATTGAGAATTCACACACGATATTGTGAACAGGAAAAGGAGAAAAATTTTCATTTTTTCAAAAAACTTTTTTCACTTCACTTCACGATGAAAGGTAAACTAAAAAGTTTTTTGAAATTTTATTGGAATCAAGTTTTTATACTTCTTGCCAAATTTGAAATTTGGTGAATTTTTTATTAATTTTAAAGGAAACAAATAGTAAAACATGGGAAAAAATGTCAAAATTGGCAAATTGAAGGTGAACTTTAAAAACTTGATTTAATGTGATTTTTCATATCCGAATAGTAAAAATTAAGGGGTTAAAACTTTTTTTGTAATTTTTCTATATTTTTTAATACTTTTTTGATAGAGTTGACACTCTTTGGTAAAAATACATCAGGAAATTATGATTTTTGATAGCTGAAACTCATTCAAGTGTAAAAATAAAGAATAAGAATTTTTTGCTAAAATTTTACTAATAACAGGCAAATTTGTCCAAGGCCATTTTATCCACAGTCAAAAAACAGTTTATCCATAAACACGAGGATAATGAAATAAAAGGAGTTTTGGATATTTTGTCCTCATGTTTATGGATAAATTATCCTTTTTGACTATAAATAAAATGATCTTGAATAATTTTAACCATTACCAAAATTTTACTATTAACAGGAAAGTTTGCTTATTTTTGGCTTGTAATGTCAATAATTTAAAGCCTTAACTTTCAAATCCTTTAAAGAAGAAGCAAACATGTAAAAAATTGACTTAATTCACTTAAAACTAAAAGCTTTGAAATACTTTGATTATATCAGTTTATATCTGCAAAATATCAAAATGTCTTTTCACTTTAGTTAATGAAGTCATGATTTATTTCTTTTATTAAAATTGAATAATAAGAAGAAAATCCAAAATCAGTCAAAACCAATTATCATCCAAATCTCATTGTGGAAATTTCAAGCGTCCTATACTTACTGTAAGACTTGTAGAAAGAAACAATAATTTATGTAAAAAACTTAAAATTTTTCAAAAAAGTTTTCTATCCTTTATTTTAAAAAAATTTTTGGTCTCAATAAAATCAAAGTAACGAATTTTAAAGTTTAAATTTCTGTTTCGTTTTGTTTTATTGAAATTATTTTAAAAAATAAATTCACAAAGCATACTAATATGTGCTATTGATCATGAAAAGCTTTAATTTTTTCAAATGCTGAATACAAACTTGTGACACTTAATTTTTTTATTAAAAACTAATTAAATTAATCAATTAAAAAATTAAATATCCCAGCCTTGGCTGAATACAAAACATTAAGTATTTTTAGTGCTATGCCAAATTATTGTATTTGTCAAGTATTTTGTAATTTCTAATCATTTTCATTTTGCTTTTCGTCTTCTTTTTCCTCTTTTTCCCATTTTGTATTCCAAACTGTAGTTTGAACATTTCTAGCTGAACAACATTGATCATGGATGTAAACATACTCATTCATTTCTTCACTTGTCATTTCGCTCATATGTTCAACTAAATTATTGTAACCAAGTGCCCAATAAGAAGCTTTTTCATTCCCATGTCCATGACGATTTTTCTTCATCTCACGATATTTATGTTCATTTCTTTGATTGTCAATTTTCGTTTCAATTTCATTCCACTCTGAATTTGAATTTGTGATTAAAAATCGTTTTTTGAGTTTTTTAAGATTTTTCACATCAGCAATTTTTCCATTGTTGTAGACAATTTGACCATCATTGTCAACACTCAGAAGAAGAATTTTGATAATATCAGCACGAAGTGGAATATTTGATTTCATATCGATGACTTTTTTGAGAAGAAATCTAAAAGCGATGCTGTGAGTGTTAGAAAATTTAAAAGTTATTTCACTACGAGAAATTTGACTTTTCCAAATTTTTAGTAAATTTTCATAATTTGTTTCTTTTGTCAATTTGTCAACAATTTCATTTGCCAAAATTTCTTCTTCTTTATGTTTCTTCATTTTCACTTCAAACTCGTATAAATCTTTAAATTCTTTTCGGACATAATTTTTAATGTCTTCAATTATTTCATTTTTATATTTCACATCAATAATTTTCATTTCACCCAATTTTGTGTCTGCTCTTGAGCTGCTTCTTGGATATCGAAGAGCTTGGAAAATGTTGAGGAAAATAAATTCATTTTGACTGTAATCGATTCCAAAAGCTTCAATAGCAGTCGACTTTGTCATTTCAGGAATATTTTTTATTTCTTCAACTTTTCCAGTAGTGACAGCTTCAATAAATTTCGGTAGTAATGTCATGTAATTATGATAATACAAAGGCTGTGCAAGCTCATTTAAATATTCCTTATTAACTGCATAAGAATCATCAAATTTTAAACTTTTATCATCTGGTTCAGGCACAAATGGTTCTTGAACTTTAATTTTTTTATTTTCTATATCAATTGATAGCAACTTGTGCAGCATTTCCTTAACAATTTGGTCAAATTCTCTTTTACTACGAAATTCTTTGCTGATTCCTTTCCAAATTTCACAACTATAAATAGCACGAAGAATTTCAGGTAAATAATTTTGCATGCTCTTGAGTTCTTTTTTAACAAAAATTCTTATAAGAGGAACCATCATGTTGCCAATTCCATTGTTGGCTAAATAAAATCCTTTCATTCCCAACTCTTGTTCCTTCAACAATTCTTCAATATGGTCGAAATATCTTCCAATAAAACTTGAAGCTGAATTCATAAACTGAGCAAAGGTTTCAACATGTTCAGTCGATTTATTTTTATTTAAATCATACATGAGTTTTCTTATTCCTGCAATTATTGTAAAACCGAAAGTCATTGGAACATCAGCAATGACTTTTCTCATGCCAATTGATGAAGTGAACTCAAGCAGTGATGGTGCATATTTCTTTAAAAATACACCAATGCGAGGATCATCAAAGACTGGAATGACATTTGTGATTTCCTTGTCAGTTCCTGGTACTTTTAATACAAATTCAGAATCGTCAGATTGCTGCTTTGATGTGACAATGTCAGCAACACTAATATAACAACCAATGAAAATTTCATTAACCCTCCAAGTACTGGCATCTGGAAATTCTCCAATTTTACCATTGCAAGCAACACCAACTAAGTTGAGAATTTGTAGTAGTTCATTGGCATCAAACGTACTAAAAAATGGATTATCTGTGAGTTCTATAAGTGAACAAATACCGTCAAAAGTAGTGGCTTGAGAATAAAAAGAAATTTTGTGATTTTTGCAGTCAATCTCTTTAATTTGGTCGAAATATTTTTTCATCTTGATTATCTGAGAAAATTGAAATAAAGATAAATTTAATATGAAAAATTGATATGCTATATTCCATACAAAATAAAAAAGAATTTAAATAAAGAAAGCTACATTTCGTTGCAAAATCTTCGTTTAACTATTTTGAAAAATTTCGATAAAAAGCGTCTTTTTCGAAATATCGTTAAAAAGTTTCTTCGTCAAAATTTCGTTAAAAAGTTTCTTCGTCAAAATTTCGATAAAAAGTTTGTTTTTCGAATTTTCGATAAGAAATTCCTTCGGCGAAATTTCGATCGAAATTTTTCGAAACGACGTTAAAACGTTTCTTCGTCAAAATTTTGTTAAAAATTCTTCATTTTTACCTGTGCTCTAACAACGTCATCAAAATTCTCAATCCTCTTCCTCTTACTCTTCAGTTTTATTCCCTTTTTTGTAGCTCTTTTTGTCAATCCTTGACCAGCTTTTGAATTCACAGCGATGCTCCTCAAATAATCAGCCACCTGAGCAGCATTTAATTTATTAACATCATCGTCATTAGCAATTTTTGCAAGCATTGTGGATATTTTTTTACTTTTAATTGCATTGAGTTTAAGCATTTTCTTTCTATTCTCAATGACTCTTAAATCAAACACTTCAGCAGTCAAGGGCAAGTTTTCAATTTTGTCTTCAAGTTTTGTGAAATATTGAACAATTTTTTCAATTGTCAATTTTGACTTTTCAGTATTGACAACTTTGAGAATTTTCATACGATCAATGATAAAATTGAGTTTACTATGAAGCAACTCATGGAACTTGTCAATTGTCAAATTTTTCTCAATTAAAATTTTCACTTCTTCGCCATCGATTGTAAATTTTTGGTCAATTTTATTAAGCCAGAATACATTTTTACGATTTGGCAACACAATCAGCTTATCAAGAGAATTTTCATCCCATGGAAGTTTTCTGAAAATTTCTTTATTGCAACTGAGAACTTTTGCACCATTGAAGCCATCATTGATGAAAAGTTTTGTCATTTCTTCGACAATTTTTTCTTCATCAATCTTCGCACGAATGTCAGTTAAATTTGATTTTTCAACATTATTTAATTGCAGCAAACTACAAAGTGCTCTAGTGTCCGGTTGTTCGCGACATGTAAAAAGTCTAACTGCTTGCGAGTTGATTGAAACTTTCATTTTTGACATAAAATCTTCAAGTTTTTCTCCCAATTTTTTTGTTTCATGTTGATCCCAAATTTCACCATCAGAAATTGTCAAAATTCTCAATGCTGTAACTTTTTTGTTATTGAATTCAGTGAAAAGTTTATGAAGTTCAGTTACAGCTGGAGCCATTAAAGTGCCACCTTCTGCATCAAGTTTAAAATCTTGTAATTCATTAATTTTTATTTTGTAAAGTGTTGTAGAATCATTGAATGCAATGAGATGAAATTCGTCTTGTGGATCGTATGACAAAAGCTCAAAGAACTTTGGAAAAACATTATTGATGATTTTGCTGACTGATGAACCCATTGAACCAGAACAATCGAGGATAACAACCATTTCAACTTTTGTATGTGCTTTGGGTGATGGATTTTGTCTGTTGAGTTCAATTGAAGCAATAAATTCATCTTCTAATGGGTAGATTTTAAGTTCATGTTGGTTTAATAACATTTTTGTTGATGCTAAAAATAATATTGTAAAAAGCTTAATAAATTTGAAGATATACAAAAAATTATTATCTAAAATTCTATAATTAAATTTACTGAAATTTTTTTAATAAAAACTATGAAAAAATATTACTGTTGAAAATTCCTTACCTTTTCACTCTTTGATCAGAAAATTTGAACGAAAAGTAAAAGCTTGCAGTAGAAATTTTTTAACTGTCAATAAAAATTTATAATTTTTTCAAAACACACTCTAAGTTTTTTTTCTGTTTACAGTATTCAAATATGAGTCATAATTCTACTGTTTATAGAAAATTTATTAAAGTTCTCTTTCTAAAAACTAATTTCAAAATTAACACAAAGATTTTGGTGATCTTTTTATTCAGTGATTTCAAATTACAATAATAATTATTTTCTCTGTGCTCTTTTTCACATTTGTTTTCAACGAGAACCGAATCAAGACTGATGTGTTCGAACTTTTTTTTCTATTGACCGCAAATGTAACTATGTATTAGAATTATGTCATTATTTTATAAACAGAAAAAAATTACACGATAAATACAACAAAGCAGTTGATTTTCAAAATCTATTCAGTGTGGACGATAAAAAATTTTCTTAGTTTAATTAAATGCAAAACTACAAGTTTACAAATTGTTTGTGATTTAAAATTCAAATTTCAACTGAAAAATTATTTGAAAAGTGTGTGAAAAATCATGTTCTAATTTTTCTTCCTAAAAAAGTAATTTTATTGTAATTTGTAAAATATTTGAATGTGTTAGTGATTTACGACTGAGTCAGGGAAAAACAATAAATTATTCTCATATAAATAGTAAAGAATTCTAATTATCCAACGAATAAAGAACTTTTTAAATCAGAGCTTTTAAGTACTGAACAGCAAACATTTTTATAATTTTAGATATCAGATTGTATGCGACGTCAGTTTTCAATAATTTTAATTATAAACTCATGTAAAAAGTTAAAGTAATTTCATAATGTGATTTATTATGACTAGTTGCTAATCTAAAAATTTATTATCTTATCAATTTCAGTAATAAAAATTCTTTTCTTCTTCTTTTTTATGATACAGAAAAACCATGGATAAGGAAAAATCAGAAAACACTGCAGTCAATGTTTTTTCAATCAATTACTGTGATGAAGTTGAAACATTCATAACAACTGTCAATGACTTAAATGAATCAATTGACATCATCACAATAGTAATTCAAAACTGTCCATCAACAACTGCTGCTTGCAAATTTATCTCAAATTATCAAATCAGTGAAACAATTTTAAACAAATTTCCATCAACTCTTGTAATAAAAATTTTAATCAATGGAGAGTTTGAAGCAGAAAAATTTATGCAAAATTTTTGGTTTAGACGTAAAATTTTGGTGTCTTTTGAGTCATCTGATGAAATTCATAAAATTATTTATTGGAAAAATGGAGAGTATGGAAATTTTATGAAATTTCATTTTGATATTGAAAAGCCATCAAAAGATGTGAAGGCATTTGTGATTGACTTTATTTTCAATTCTTTGAAACTTAATCGAAGTGGTGAGTTTTAATATTTTTTTAACAACATTGTTGTAGATTATAACGGAACTGACTTTTAAAATTCATTTTCTGATGTTGTAACAACTTTTTTTAATTTCAATTTTTCATAACTTTACATTTTATTTCTTTCAACTTTTTAGCGAAATTCAGCAATCAATATGACCAATTAATTTACCTGAATGACTCACGAGGCTTCAATTTGTTAATGTCAGCTGTTGAAAATGAAAGCATTGAAATTCTTCGTGAACTTTTTCAACTTCCATTCAATATAAATCACAAAACAATAGAAGATCAAACAGCAGCAGATATCGCATGGGAAAATAAAAATCAAAAAATTTTACTTGAACTTCTCAATGCAAATTCGACTTTTCCTAAAGATTTTGATGAACATGAATGCAGTGAGGAAATCAAGAAATTTTTAAAAGTCACTAATGAACTGCACAAAGCAATTGAAAACAACAATAAAGAAAAAGTTGAGATAATTTTGAATGAAAACAAAAAACTTCGTCATTTTTACAACTCATCAAATAACTCAGCTGCTGCAATTGCTATCAACAATCCAGAAATTTACAAACTTTTAACTGATAAAAATTGCAGCATTGGACCACTTGAAGGTAAAGAAGAGCTTTTAAAACTTCCACAAAAGCACATCCAAATTCATTTGATAAATTCTTATTTTGTCTACGATGAATTTGACAAAGACACAAAATTCAAATGCATTCGAAAATTCTTTGAGAGAATCGACAGTTTTCCTGAAGGAGAATTATTTCTAAAACTCAGTGCAACATTTCAACCAGTAACAAATAATTTCGACTTTTATTCTGATACACTTCAACATATGACACCAAATTATGATGTTTCAGAAATTTCAAAATTTTCCTTCTTTATTGCTGCTCAAAAATTGCTGGACAAGGAGAAAAAAATTGAAGTTGATGAATTTATGATGCATGAATTTGGTCATTTTGTGCTCAAAAAGGTTTTTAGAAATGGTGCACAACCTTTTGAAAATTCTGATAAAGACAAAGAAAATTCAGTTAAATTTTTTGAAATCACCAATGAAATTTACAATTTATGGAAGAGAAACAAGAAAAATACTGAACCAATTGTTGCTAAAATTTTTGAAGACTGCAAATTTGGTCATACAGAAGAATTAATTGTGACAATTCCACAAATGTTTTGTCATTATCGAAATGACTTTGAGAAGTTGAAAAAATTACGACATTTTTACAAGAAAATTTTTGGTTATTTTCATGATTTTGTGATGCCAGCAATGAAAAATTCCTTAAAAATTTATGAGAAACTTGCTGATAAAAGATTAGAAATTTCTTTTGATGAACTGCCAGAGTCAATTAAAAGTGCAATTAGATACAAAATAGTGAATTTTCAAGGTCAAGAAGTTATATTCAATCAAATTTCAAATGAAGAAGTTTTAAAAAGCTTGAGTTCGGTAAAAATAAGAGAACTTTTGAGCATTGAAAATTTTAAAATTGGAAAAACATCAATGATATCATTCAATTCTTATATTGATAGAAGAGCAATTGATTTTGATTATCAAAAACCAATTTATAATTTCAATTATGAAAATGAAGAATTTGAATTGACTGAAAAAGCAAAAGAAAAATCAATGGAAATTGAATTTTACAATTTTATTTGTGAAATTGAAATTTCAAAGTTTCTTTTACTTTCTGACCATATTGATGCTGTAAAATCATCAACAGTTAAACAAATTTGTCTCAAAACAAAAGAAAATCGAAGAAACAGTTTTGTTGCTTTCATCGACGTTAAAAATCATCTCAAAATTCTTGAAAAATTCAAGAATGAAGAACAAAATGGATCAATTTTTGATTTTAATTATGAGAAACAACAGAAAAGGATTATCAAAACTTTGATAGAAATTTTGCAACTTACTGATGACTTGGAATGTTCAATTTTCAAACACTTGCTTGATGCAAATCAAATGGTTTTATTCTTTGTAAATTTAGATGAAATTCCAATAGAAATTTTCAGTAAATTTCTTGAAAACATCAGAAGAGCAACTAAAATTCAAAATTGCATTGCTGCTGGACCAAAAGTGATTGAAATTATCAAAAATGATTTCAAACTCAAAGCCAACAAATTACTGCCTTTGGAAGAAGCAAAAACAAAAGAATTTATTGAAAATTTTACAAAAGATGAAAAAATTGATGTAGAATTGAAAATTAAAATTAAAGAAATTTGTGAAAACTTAAAATTTCTTGACAATCCACTGCTGCATAGAATGGTTGTTGACTTGTATATGGCAGGAAAATTGACAAAAAATCTTAATCGATTTTCATTTTTCGATGAATTTGTTGAGTTGAAAAATGAAAACTTAAACTTAAAAGCTGACTCAAAATTTTCGATTTGGAAAATTCATCAAATTTATGCAATTCAGGCAGTTTTCTTGAGAGAAAATTTTGAGAGTTCAAAAGAACATGAAAGACAGTCAAGAATGTTGAACTTTAATTATTTTGATGAATTTAAACTTTTCAAACAATGGAAAATTGAAAAACCAAAATGGACAGCAATTGACATTGAACGCTGTGGTTTTCTTCAAATCAAAAATTGGAACAGTGAAAAAGAAACGTTTGAATTCATGCACATAACATTTGCTGAGTTTTTTGCAGCTAAATTCATCATTGATTCCGTCAAAAAAGCAATACAAGTTGAAAACCTTGATGAGTTCAAATTGACGATGGAATTGGCAGAATTTTTAATTCAAGAATTTTGTAAAACAAGAAAAAACGACGAAGGGATTTTTGTGTTTATTTTCGATTATTTAGCTTTAAACGATTTCAAAGAAATTCAGATTGGTGAGGAATTTATGAACTTCTTATTGAGTCATGAAGTTAAAAATTTTATTTCCATAATATTAAGTGAGAAATTTTGGTTTTCAAAGTTTAAAATTGCAAAAATAATTTTGAGTTTGTTAAAATTGCCTCAATTAAATGATTTAAAGTTTGTCAATAATTTAACAGTAATTGAAAACGGCCATTCAAAATTATTTCAAGTTCTTTTTACAAATCGTAATTCAGCAGTCGAAATTGTTGAACTTTTCAAAATTTTCAAATCTTCAAACTTGCCTAATTGGCATCAAATGACAGGCTTTGGAAAAAATATTGAAAAGCTTGAAAATGACAGTGAAATTCAAGATAAATTTGAAATTAAAACTGACACGAAAATGGATGAATTTGAAAATCAAGACAATATTGAAACTGAAAATGTCAGTCAAATTCTCTGGCTAATTGCAAATGCTGATGACATTCAGACAAAAGATATTCATAAATTTTTATTAAATTTTTCTCATCATTTTTCATTAATGGTCATCAAAAGTCACACAATGATGAAAAATTTCATAAAAATTGCCGAAAAATCTTTCCATGAAAGTAAAGAAAAATTCGCAGAAATTGCTGAAAAATTCATTCAAGGACTATTTTTAGATATTGAAAAATTCCTAAATATCAATCAAAATTCTCAATTTGTTGAAAATTTGAACAAATTTTTTCAACTATTACAAAAATTTTTTATTTCTGAACCAAAATTTGAAAATCATTTGGTGGCAAAAATTGATAAAATTTTTGAAATTTCTCAACCAAATTCTGACGAAAAATTGATGTTCATGAAAACTGAAGAAAGCAAAAATTTAAGTTGCTTTCAAATTTTGTTCATTTTTTGTGAAAATTTTGATAAAATTGCAAAAGCTATTGAGATAATGAAGGGTCGATTTTGGGATGAAAATGACAAAGAATGGCTAGAAATGACTGGATATAAAAATACAAAAAATGATATGAAAATTATTGACGATATTGAAAGGAATTTTTCAATTGATATTTTTAAAATTCTCCATCTAAATATTCCTAAATTACATCTTGAATATTTTTATGATTGTCATGTGGCTAAAGTCATAATTTTGGCAATCATTCATGAAAACGATTTTCTTTTTGAAAAAACTTTTGAGTTATTTAAAAAACTCAACTTTTCAATAAATTTCCGATCGTTTCTGTTTGAAGTTTCATTTTATACAAACGACATTAAAGAAAAGCGAAGAAAAATTATCAAAAACTTAATTTCAGTTTTGCTTGAAATCGATGAATTTTCAAATTCTAAATTGAGTGAAATTAAAAATTTCCGAGTTCATTTATTAGAAAGAAATTTGAATTTCAAAAGTTATAACCTTTTTGCAGCAATTTCTTTCAATGATGAAAATCAACTTCATTTTTATACAAAACGATACAATTCAGATGAAATTTTGAATTTATTTTTCAATAACTTGGAACAAATTTACTTTATGGATAATTACAATCCAAAACTTTATAGAAATTTCTTCATTGAAAATTTTGATGAAAATTTCATTAGCGAGACTATCGACGAGTGTGAAAATTCAGAAAATTATTTTGATCGAAATTTCTTACAAATTATTTATGATTTTCTAAATTTAGTTTCACAAATTAATTGCTCACTAAAAGATCTTGAAAATTTCTTTGAAAAGAAACTTTTTTCCATTGTAAATGTAATATTTTCAAGTTCTTTGTTTGCAGACAAACTTTTTGAAATTCTTTCGAAGAATTTTGATGATAAAAAATTAAAATCTACTGAATGGCTTAGAGATGGATTTGGAAAGACAACTTTTTTCAATCCCGAAGATGAAAATGACAAGAAAAAAGTTTCTGAATGTTATAAAAATATTGAATTAATTTTCACAAAATATGAAGATTTTTTGCAATCACAACCAGTTTCAAAAATGGAAATAAATACCGAAAAAAGTTGTGAATTAATGAAGAAATTTTTGTTGAATGATTACCAAAACTGTCATCCACTCGTTATTGCAATTTATTATGACATTAATTTTCTTAAAGATTTTTACTTCAAATATTGCGACATTCAAGAAATTTTGAAAAATTTAATTGTGAATATAAATCCAATTTCAAAATTTTACGACGAAGAATTTTTTGGGAAATTTTTTACTAAATATTTCGTATCCGATAATGAGAAGAAGAAAATTAAGTTGAGGAAAATTCTGAAAAATATCAAGTCTGACTTTGGCAAAAAATCAATTTGGAAAAATGCTATTGAAATTTTAAATGCTTCTTGGTACTCAGAAAGCTTTTCAAAAAATATTTTAAAGTTTCTAAAATTCTTCTTCAAATTTGTCAACTCACTCGAAGTCTCAATTTTTAAATTCTTTTATTTAAGCAATACTTACGAAATTCTTATGTCAATCTTAAAAGACACTCAAATAATTTGCGATGAAAATGACAAAAATTTCTTAAGAAAAAGAAATGAAAAATTTTATTATCATCCACTTTTAAAAGCAATTGATGAAAATTATGATGATGAACTTGTTGTCTATAAGAAAATTTTTAATTCTAATGACTTTTTGAAAATTTTCATCAAAAACATTCATAAAATTGTTCATTTAGATGAATTCAATTCAAAAAATTTCATTGAATTTTTTATTGAAATTTTTGATGAAAATTTTGTCAGTCGATCTGCGGGAGGAATTGAAAAAGTTGATGACAATTATGGCGATGAATATAGTGAAAATTCATACAGCAATGACAGTGAAATAGAAGATGCTAAAAATAACCAATTACAAATTATTTATGACTTTCTCTGTTTACTTCCAAATCTTAATTGCCCACGTGATGATCTTGAAAACTTTTTTCATCACAAATTGAGTTTTATTTTTACCCACACTTTCACTTGCTATTCAATGATGTTGAAAATTTTTGAAATTTTCAGAAAGAAATTTTATAAAGAAAAATCAAAAGTTCTTGATTGGATTCGGAAAGGAATTGATTTGACTAATTTTTTCAATCAAATTTATAAAAATAATGTCACAATTGTTAGGCCAAATATTGAAAAGTTTTGGGCAAAAGTTGAAACTTTTGTTAATTCAGATCAGAAACTGATGAAGCAAATTTTGTTGGGTGATTATAAAAAAATTCATCCATTTTCTATTGCAATTCGTCATGACATTGATGGCGTTAAAAAATTATACCTTAAATATTGCCGCATTGAAGAAATTTTTCAGAATTTGACATCAAATTTAAATTCAGTTTCAAGATATTTTTATAACGAAAAAGAACAAGAATTATATGAGAAATTTTTCAATGAAAACTTTTCATCAAATGAACAAGTGAAAATTCTTTTTAAAGAATTTCTTGATGAAAAAGATGCTCATAATGAAGCAGTTTATTCAATTGCACAACTTTTTGAAGAAGAGTTTTAAGCTTTAAAATTTTTTAACATAAAAATTATAACTTTTTATAATTTTTTTAAAATCAGTAGAATTTAGCATAAGTTAGCAGGTATGATGAAAATTTATTAAATTTAATAATTTTATAAAGGTTTTATTAAAAAATTTTTGTTTTAAAATAATTGAAATTTTAAGCTATTGTTTAATACTTAACTTTTTAAAAAAAGAAACAATAAAAATTTACTGTTAAAACCTGAAACTTCTCTTTACTTATTTTGTTGAAAATTGATTTTTTCAGTGTTATTTGATTGAAAATAAAATTTATAGAAATTAAAATATTTCGTTAAAAAATTGATTTTTGCATGTGACACTTTTTTACTGAAAAAGAACCATAATTATTTTTAAAAATTTCATTGGTTTTCATAAACTTAGATGGAAATGTTAATAGATAATTTAATCCAATTTGATTGACTAAAAGTTGACAATAAAAGGAATTGCATGATTTTAAATTTTTTAATTTTAAATCAAATATTATTTGATGATATTTTATTTCCAGGCCTCTGCACTTATTGCTTTCGTGCAGTCTATCTTTTTTGTACTTTTTAGTACTTTAAAACGCTTTTTTTGATTTTTTAAGTGCACAGGCCTGGCTTTATTTTATTTTATGCCTTTCTCTCAAAATTTTAAAAATTGAGTTCTTATTTTTTAAACTGATTTTCCTAAATATCTCACAAAGTTTACAATTTGCCTCAAACTCACAAAATAAAGTAATTCAATAATTGACAAAAATGAAATGCCAGCAAAAAGTCCAAGTAAACCGCCAGCTTGTCCAAGAAATTCATCAAAAGTGATTGATCGATGTCTAATGAGTGGCAGAAATGTTTCGTATTTAAAATAAAAACTTAATCTTGTTGTGTCAATTTCTGATTTGTTTTTAAATCTCGTCTCAAAAACTTCATAATTGTATTTCACATCATCACATCGATCAAGACATTCACAAGAATTAAAGAAATTTTCATTAATGTTGTGTTTCAAAGGTAAATGTAGTGAACGTAAAGCTATGCTAAAATCTCTATATAAAAACCTTAATTTTTGTAATTTTTTGTAACCGCACATTGGATTTGTTTGATTTCTAATTTGATAAAACCCAATGCATTGTGTATCATTATGTTGTAAGACATAATTTGAATAACATTCTTGTTCGCAATTACGACGTGTGTAAACTTTAAACATTGTAAGATTTTTTTCATTTTCAAAATAACAATCACGTCTTTTATAATCAAATTCTTTCAATTCAGGATCAGTTCGAATGACTTCAGGTGTGATGACAATTTCTATATCTTGACCATAATGAAATCTACTTATAGCTTGAACTAATAAAAAATTAACAAAATTATTTATTCTACAACTTTTTTTTATAATTTTACCCATTGTTGAATGTTCATCAGAATCTCCAGGCATTTCATATGGTGAATGAAGGCTAAATTGTAATGGACTGCAAATGTCTTCATATTTTATATTTTTATTATTTTCAAGTGAAATTACAAATTTATCATGAAATGATAAACCACTGACGGGATATTTTTTATGTGAAATTATTTTGTTTGTAATTTCTGATGGATTCTTTAGTGTGAAAACTTTTGATTTGAGAAAGTCAGATGAAACACTAAAAATTTAAAAGTTGGAAGGTTTTAAAGAATTAAGCTTTGCAAAAACTGAATAGGCCATTACTTACTTCTCATGAAACATTTCTTCAGGTCTAAGCATATTAAAAGTAAATCCAAATCCACTGCGTCCAAAAACTTTTAAAAATTCCGGTTTAAAATTTTTCCTCCAAGTTGATGATTGATTTTGAAACCATTCAATTTGAGTATAATTTGCTTCAACTTTTTCTATAAAATTTTTCAATTCAAATGATGTCTTTGGTAGAAAATCTTGTAAGATCGGTTTGTAATAGCAAAGAATTCCAGGAATGATTGAGCTATTAAAAATTTAAACAACAAAAAAATTAAAAATTTTAAGATTTAAATTTTTATAAAAAAAAAAGTAAAACTTGATCACTTTTAAAATGGTAAATATTTTTAATTTAATAATTCAACTTTAAAAAAGTTCATGTGTGAAAAAATTACTTTTTAAATTCCTGAGTTTTAATTAATAATGATTTTGGTACAAAAATATCCCAAAGAGCTTGAACTAATTTTCCATCGATTGTAATTTCATGATTTAATGTTACTGCTGGAAATGGAATCTTAAAAAAGTCAATTAATAAAAATATTAAAATTTGTAATTGAATTTTTTACTTCTTTAACAGATCTTTCAGATGAATCATATGTGATTGCTATTGGTGCATCTCTATATCTTTCATAAATCTCATATGACAATTTACTGCTATAAATCACAGCACTGATTAAACAAATTAACCAAATTATTCTTTCAATGAAATTTCTGTCTCGCATTCCAATTTGGTTCATGCCATGAATTGTTGAATTATCCAAATAAAATCGAAAATCATTTTGTGAATTTTTCACATTATTTTCACTTATGTCTGCAATTCTTCGATTTTTTCTATTTTTTCTGATGATTTCAAAAATTATTCTAATTGTAAAATAATAAAATACTTCTGCAGATGACAAAACTGAAAATCCCAAAAATAATCCAAGTGCACCACCAGTGTATGACAGAAAATCTAGTTCAGTAAATTGTCGTTTTAGAATATAAGGAAAGAAAGATTTTTCATGAAACATTATAACAGTTTGTGAGTAATGTTTGTCTTTTCGTGTTGCTTCTAAAACTTTAAATTTGGTTGCATTCCTAGTTTTGCTGTAATAAAATTTTAAAATGATTTAATTTGTTTGAAGTTAGTTTCATGTCGACTGATTTTAGAATTGTCGATATCAGTCAACATGGGATTAAATTGAAAAAATTATTAATTTGAATAATCTTAACTATAATTAAACTTTGAATTTCAAAAATTTACTTACATTATGTCTAGTTCGACATTTTGAGCATTGTAAATTATTTCACCACAATAAGGATAACATTTGCATTCGTCATTGTTTTTCATTTCAATTTCTATTTTATGATAACAATTAAAATCAAAAATTCCACAAATTCGTGTTGTATTCAAATCTGAAAATTTTTGAAAAAATTGAAATATTTTATGAAGTGCAATGTTATTCTAACTACCGTCTTCCCTTGATTATTATAAGAACCGTTCTTTTATTCGAACAACTGAACAATTTTCTCAGTTTTGTTTACTTTTTGTATGGAAAATATACGTTATTTTAAAAAAAACTCTTATTCTCGAATATAAGAATCGGCTCTTAAATCAAGAGAAGTCGGTAGTGGCAAATAGCGAATGATTTGTAATCATTGTGAATTAATATTTTTAGGTACAATTTGTAGCATGTTGCTTTTTTTACAAATTGTTTATAAAAAAACTTAAGATTTCTTACGTATCATAAAAAATTGAACGCATCCACAAATTTCTAGAGTTTTATTAATTTCACATTCATGACGGCAATTTGCCTTTGTATATTTCTTGAAAAATTTCAAGGATTTTTCACTGATTGTTGTGTCATTTTCTGATTTTGGTTGAAAATAACATTGACGACTGTAAACAGAATAAAATTAAATTTTTTTTATCCATTTTTAGAAAAAATTTTTAACTTACACATCTGCACTATAACTCATTAATGATTCATCAATTAAAATCTGTTTTGGTTTAATAAAAAGATTCATTTTCTTGTCCTTATTGCTATTAAACAGTAATGATTCTTTTGTGTAACTTTCATATCCATCATGTATAAAAATGTAAGGTGAAAAAAATGGAAATTCTTTGATAAGATGAAGAAATCTTTCAACTTTATTTCCAATTCTACTCAAATGTGCAATTTGTAAAGAAAAAATTCCATTTGAAATTGGAACTTTCATTGGATATGTGACATTAAATCTATTCGGATTAAGTGGTTGACTATAAAATCTACTGACTGCTTGATGTTTATAAAAATCGCGTGAAAAGTTAAAAAACCTCGATGCATGTTCTAAATTTTGATAAAGATCTTTTGGTTCAGCAATGTTAAAATTATAACAAAAACCATAAGGACCAAGAATTCTTGCAAAATTGACACCCCAAAGATATCCAAATTCCGACCTTGTCATAAAAGCTTCAAATCGAACTGACCGTTTTTCAATAATACTAACTAAATTATTTGTTGAGATTTCAGTTATATTTAATTTTGTAAGAAATTTGTCAGATAATATTAAACTTAATGCTTGCATAATTTCTTGTCTGAAAAAAAATTTAATAAATTATTTTAAAATAAATTGATTCAAATTTACTCATTTTCAGTAAGGTTGTCAAATTTAATTTCATTTGATAAAAGCTGCTTTTTTACAACTGTATATGAATCTCTTTCATCTACTAATTGAAGTATTTCAAAGCAAAATGAAACAGATGGGAATGGAATCTAAATTAAAAAAATTATTATTAGTTACAAGTTAAGAACGTTGAAGTTAGTCTTTGAAATTTTAAATAGTTTATTAACCTCAGTCACAGAAACAGCAATATCAGAAGTATAAGTCACAGTCAAGTCTTCTTTAACTTTCACACCAATTTGATAAATCAAAATTCCACTACAGACATATGAAATGACAATTGACAGTAACCAAAAAACTCTTTCAACTAAATGAACTTTTGCTTTTGTTAAATATTGAAAACCATGAACTGATGATTCATTAAAAAACTTTTTAATTGCGAATTTTAGCATTTTTATATGCAACTTTACAGAAGAAAAGTTGAGAATAAAATAAAAATTTTACTTTAACTAAAATTGCGTGCAGAAAAATTGTAAATTGATTTTAATCTCGTTGTTCAGATATTGAGCTTATGATTGTAAAATAAAATAAAGTTCAGGTGCGTGCATTTATCAAAAAAAAACTTTTCAATTTTTCAAAATACTTCGATGCCTCGGTTATTATATTAAAAATATTAAATATTCATGAATATCCTGTGAATATGAATCATAAGTTTTTAATTTAGCAATTGAGCTGTAGTTTGTTCACAGAGTCACTTAATTCCGCACAGGAGCGACCATTTTGCATATGGAAGGTCTTGTTTGATTGATCACTACAAGAACAATCTGTTAATACAAATATATTTTTAGTAGAAATTGATTATTTAGGGAAAAGTGAAAAAATAAGTTCACTTTTGGCACTGAAAAGAAAGAATTAAAAAATTCATACAAATCTAAATTGAAAGTAAAAAAAAATCAAAGAATAAAATTATAAAAACTTTATTTTTAAATTGTCAGTTAATAAAATTCTTAAATATATTGATGTGATTTTATTTAATTTTGGATAAAAGTTATAAAATTTCTGAAAGATATTCAGTTTCCAGTTTTAAAGAATGATTTTTCATTATGATGTTGTAGCATTCTGACAATAGTGTTTATCTATTTTTGTTTTACTCAGAAAATCTTGAAATGTTTTTACTTCCACTCTAGTTTGAAATTTCATTTATTTTTGAAGCTTGTACAATATTTTGCTGTATAGCAAGCACTAAAAACAAAAGCAATTGATTATGTGTTTAAAAAATTTAAATGCAGAAATTTGTCCATCAAACTTACCTAAAATTAAATTTATTATACTTATGATTGCAATCAACAAATATTGTTGAGCTAAAATTAATTTGATTACGTAGAAAAGTGCTAAAGATATTATTAGAATACCCCAAACGATTGTGTTTATAAAGACATTCCAATTTGGTTTAATTTTTCTTCCTTCAATTGATTTCAATTTTCGGCCTTCAAAAAAATTTCCAAACTTCTCAAAACTTTCATGCAATTCGTCTTTGGTTTTGTAAATTTCATACAAATATTCAAAAGTTGGTTCAACATTTTCCAATGGAATTCTTTCAATATAGAGATGGGCGATAACTTTTTTTCCAAGTAATAAATTACTTAAATTTGGTTGATATTTTGAATTCTTATCGAATGCCAATTGCAGATTATAAATTGCTTTGCAATTTAATTTTTTCATAAAACTAACACACAAATTGAAACCACGAGAACGCGGTATGAGATGATATTTTAATGGCTCCAATTTTTTCTCTTTTCCAAATTGTAAAGATATTTTATGTTTTTCTTTTGTAAATCTTGTACCTTCAGCAAATAAAATTATCCAATTAAAATTTGAATCTTGAATAAATTGATGAAGTTTGTCTTCAATTGTTTTTTTATCTTTATCAAAAGATCGATGAAGAAAAATTTGTTCATTTAAAGCACAAAACCATCCACAAATAGGAATGTATTTAATTGCATTCTTTGCAAAAGCACGAATTGATCCAAGAACTTTAAATTTTTCAGAAAGCACAAAAGCTATCAGCCAATCGATTTCATATTTGTGATTTAAAAGTGCCAAATTGTGTTCATTTCCAAAAAACTCAAAATCTTCATCTTTGCAGTAAATTATAAGCTCAGATTTTGACCAAAAATCATAGATGAAAGTAATTTCTAATAAAATATATAAAATTAATTTTTTTATTGTTAAAAAATTTTAACTTACGAGCCCAAAATGTCCAAGAAATAAAATTCATCCAGTTATTGAAAAAATGTCTATTTAAAGGTTTAACGAAAACATGTAAAAGAATTTGAATAAAATTCAAAAAAAGTCCTGATGTTAAAAAGATAGAAACTAATAAAAATTGTCCTAAAATTCTTAAATTTGAAATTTTATTGAACATTTTAAATTTTTAAAAAAAAAAAAAGTGAAATTAATCAAGCAACCTCACGATTGGAATGAGGAATGTTTCTAAAAACAAAAAAAGTATTCATTTTAGTAGCTTAATATGAAAAACACCTAAATAAATATTGTATGTATTTATTTTTAATAAATCAACTGACTTTTTTTGAAATATCATTTATTTCAGAATAGTAAAAATTTATGCGCTTTTGGCATCAAAGTAAATATAATTAAAAGTAGCTGAATAAATAAAAATATGTGAAATATTTCAAACTTTTTATGAAACATCAAAAAATAATATTTAAAGGAGTGCTGATTTGAAAGTCTGGTACATTGAAATTTTATTTGTTTGGTTGCTTTTTATGATAAATTTAACATTTGAATTTTCTTCTAATTTTTAGTGATAACCTTTGAAATATATTTGCTGACAATCGCTCAACAATATAAATCAAATGCAAAAAAACTGGAAGCTCTAGCTTTTGCAGCCAAAGTGAAAATATAAGCTGCATTATTAGTCCAAAAGTGCGCTAAATTCAGAAAAAAAAATATAATTTTCAGAGGGGTTTTCATATAAAAATTTTTTTAAATTTCTTCAAACCGTTTTCATATTTTGTTTGAATTTTTCATAAAAATCAACAGAAATGCACAATTTTTATATGCCATTATAAAAAATAATTATATAAAATTAATTAAATAAAAATACATCTGTCTCAAATTGATCAATCCATTATTTTCTTAATTAAATACTTATAATACAATTTGTCATGTCAATTATTTTATATCACCCCTAACAAATTTATTGCAATATTACTAAAAATTTTCAAGCCTTAAAAGTTCATTAAAATTAACTTTATTTCCAAATGACTGCCTCAAATTTTCCCTGTCACTAATTCACTTTCTAATGCGATTTTATCGACTGTGTCTGAGCGATTAGCGATTGTGCACACTTAGGTGTAATTTGAGATTTTCCTCAAGTGTTTCAATGTGCACTCAAGAGTGAATTTTCAATGCAAAATTTTATTTTAATTTTCAGCACTTGTGGGATGCATGAAATTTGCATTTTATGTTTGAAAATGTAAAATGAAAAATTTTCTGTAGTTTTACAACATTTTGCATTTGATAAAAATGTGAGAAAATTGGAAATTTTAATTCCATAATTTTTTATGTAAATAAAATTAACTAAAAAATAATTTTGAAACTTTTTCATATATGATGCTACTGCTTTTTTGCAAGCAATTAAAATAATTGAAAATGAAGTGAAAATTTTTACTTCATCCACGAAATATAAAATTTTATTTACATAGAATGCGAAATGAAAAAGTTTTTTGCTGCGTTCGTGCTGTTGTATGTTGAAAATTTAATTTAATTGAGAAATGAGAAAGCAACCGCAAATGTGTAAAGAATATAAAGTGCAAAGATGAAAAGTTTGTGTTGCTAATTGAGTGGAGAAAATTGAAAATTTGAAAGAATTTTTGAAATAATGCAAAAAACATTCTAGAAATTTAAAAATTCTCAGTATTTTTAGTAAAATTTTGAACTTTTCCATTTTAAAAAACCTTTCTTAAAAGTATTCAATTCCTAAATTGATTCAAAATAAGCAAGCATTCACACACAGGTTGAGTTTCTCATATTTTCACCTCAGAGGCCACATAAGTGCAAAACATACAATTCTAAGCCGATATGAAAACCTTTTAGTGTTAAATTTCACTCTTGGGAATTTTGAAAGGTAGAAAATATCAAAATTGTAGCGAAATCCTTTAATCTTTGCTTTTTAGTGTCGATAACAAAAAATTTTATGATAAAGATTTTTTAAAGTCTCGAAAGAGTTGAAAAATTCTTTTCTTTCTTCCATTCTTTTTATAAAAAACTTTTTCTAGATGATTCTTTCACCACAAACGTTAATTGACTTGTTACATTGCATCTCAATTTTCTTTCTCTTTTTGTAGCTTGAAGCAATTTTGCAATTAAGTTGAGTATCTTTTAACCCTTGATATGGAACACGTTTTTTGAATTTCTAGTGTTATTTTTCACATTTTAAGAAAGAATTATGCTTTATAATGACTGCTAAATATTTTAGAAAATTTATATCTTGATTGTATAAATTATTAAAATATTTAGTTGTACACAATGTTTTATGTCAATTAAAAATAACTTCACTAAATAGTTTATGTATTAATTTTTTAAAAGTTTTTTTTCTGAATTTCTATCATCATAAATTTTCAAGTAATGAATAATGAACTATTTTGATAAAATACACATTTTTGAAAAGAAATAACATATGTGACTAATTTTAAAAATGCTTCATTTGATTTTTTCAATCATACATTAATGAGCGTTCTAAAATAAAAAAAAAATTTAGTCTTCATCATATATTGTTAAAATAAAGTTCTAAAAAATGAGTAGAAAAAATATTTTCATTATTTCTTTGATCTTTTCAAGTTTTTCTTTATCGGTACAAAATCATTCAGTGAAATGCTTTGGATTATATACTTTGGAAGTTAATAATTTTATATCTTCAAAACCTAACACAACATTTGAATGTTGTGACAAATAGATAATAATAAAAATGTTACAAAATTGACATTCAAGCAAAATAACGAAATTAATTTTTTCCCAAAATTTGCTGTAGATAAATTTGAAAACGTTCAAAGTATCACAATGAAATCAGTGTTTCTGCTTGAAATAAATTCAGATGATTTGAAGCCATTCAAGAAAATTCATTTTATAAGTTTGGATTCAAATTTGATAAGAATTTTACCAAAAGATCTTTTTCAACATAATAAAAATCTTGAAATGATAATTTTGAGTAACAACAGAATTCAATTGATTCATCCTACTGCATTTGATAATTTGAACAATTTAAAAACTCTCGATCTCATAAATAATGTTTGCATATTTAAAACATTGAATGCTACTAAAGATGTTTTTATTGAAGGATCGAGGTGTATAAAAGCACAAAAAAATAAATCAAAGGACAAAAAAAATGAGAAGGAATGTGTAAGTAATAAAACTAAGACGGAAAAAGACAAAAATAAAATATGTGAATCAGAACGAGTATGTTATTCGTCATATATATTCAACGCCATTCAATTTTTAATCATCATTTCAATCATACTCATTTTTGGATTTATCATAATAAAAATAGAGAAGTCACAAATGAACAAAAATAATCCTATCCAAAATACAGAAATTGAAATGAGTCTCAATAATCCAGTTTATATAGATCAAGATCATGAAGATGCGATTTATGAAGAAGTTCCTTAAACAATAAAATAATATAAATGGAAATATCAGGATAAACTAAAATTGTTAACTAAAGAACTTGTAGATTCATACTTGATTCATTTAAATTTTAACAGTCAAAATTTAAGTTGATTTTTTGATATTCATTTAGGTTTGTTTTTTTCTAAATTTTATTTAAAAAAATTTTTTTTCTTATTCTGAGGGTATTTTATTTTTTAAACGACACAATTTCTTCTTTTAATATTTATCCAGTTGTTTTTAAAGTAACTTACTTATAAATGTGTTTTATAAAACTTTTATTTCAGTTTTAGATGAATCATTTTAAAAATGATGGAAAAGTTTTTAATGCATTTTAGTTTGGAAAATTAGAATTAAGAATTTTTAATTGATTGACTTATTGATAATTCACAATTCTAAATATTTCAAACATTGCATTGACCAAGCATTGAGAAATCTTGATAACGAAAACAGAGTAATTATTGAAAATCAAAATTTTGTATGAAAATATCAAACATTTTTTTTGATAATTTAAAGGTTTTTTTTTTGAAAAAAATCATACCCTTTGACATTAACTACCAAATTACCACAATAATTTATTTATGACCATAAAAATGTCATAGCGAATACGAAATAATTTTTGAACATTTATTAAATTATCTCTATGAAAATTCACTAAAATTCTTATAAAGAAATTTTTTTGATCTTCGAAGAGTGTAAGAAATTTTTTTATAAGAATCGTGAGAGACAAATTGGGTTTAAAGTTAATAAAAATGTGTGAAAAACTTTATATAAAGTATTGAATTTTTTTTTATTTGTTTAAGAGTGAAAATGGCATTATTTTAAATCTCACAAAATTTTCAAAAATATCAAAGCAAAGATTTTAAGCTGAAAGCAATTTTAATCAATTTAAAAATCTAAAAATTTAAATTTAAAACCCTTAAATTTGATTCACATTGTTTAAAGCTTTCAAGTTTTTAAATAAAATGTTTTTCTTAACTCACACATTAACAATAAAAAAACACGAACTCGTGACATTTTGAAAGGTATAAAAAGCTAGTTTCGCATCATCCGATCCTCAGTTTTCTCAACTTTTTTGGAGTGAAATAAAAGTAGAAAAAAATAGTTGAAAATTATCAAGATGAAGTTTTTTATCATCACTTTAGCTGCGCTCAGTATTTGCGGTAATTTAAAATAAAAAAATTAAAAAAATTCTTGATTTTAAGCAAAATCTATTAAAATATTATCTAGCTCTTAATTCTGATGCCATGTACCGTAAGTGCAAACCTGTTAATCCAGTTGAATCAACAACTGCTGCTCCAACTGTCGCTCCAACTGCCGCTCCAACGACTGTAGCATCAACCGTTAATCCAGCTCTTGTTTCAAATCTCGTATCATCAATTAATAATGGAACTACTACATTGCAAAGCACTCAGAATCAAATTTCTCAATCAGTCAATACACTTCAAACGAGCTTGAATTTATTGAGTTCAGTTAATACTAATAAAAATAATACAATTATTCTTAATGGTGCCACTGCAGCAATTAATCGTATTCAAAGTACAAATGGCACAATTGCAAGACGCAAACGTAGTCCTTTCAGTTTCTACACTCCAACATCATGTGCTGACGTTGTTACCGAACTGACAGCATTGAATATTTATGCTCAAGCTATTTATGCTGCTTCTGGTGCATCAGGTGTCATTGATATGTTGAATCAAACTTTAATAGCCATTAGCACAACTTTCACACAACTTGCACCATTGGCTCCAACAATTAGCAATTTGATTTCACAAATTCAAACTAGTTCTTCCGTTGCAACTCAATTGATTACTGATATTAACAATTTATCAGCTTTATTGGGTGTTATGCAAGTTGCTCTTTGTGCTACTGCACCACCAACAACTACATCATCATTCAGTGGTGCTACATTGGTATTTACACCAACATGCTGTAAGTAAAACTTTAAAATTGCAAAATTTATTGAAAAAAACTAATTTTTATCCATTTAGCTTATGTAACTCAAACGTATGCTAATGATACATCAATCAATGGAATTTATGCTGGAATTGGAATTGATAAACAGCCTTTGTACGTTGGTTATAAAACCGCTGCTGGTGGTTTGAAGATTCCTGGTGGTCTCGAAAATTCAAAAGCAATTGTTCCTGGCTTGTATTATTCACTTAATGGTGCAGTTTCTGCTCTTGAATTCAGTTCAGTCACATACTTGCAACAAGGTTCATCATGCGGTTGCTGGTTTATCCCAAGCACGGACCCCATTCCAACTGGTGGTTATCTCGTAACAGTCAATAGTGGTGCTAATATTTATGGTTTTGGTCTTTATACTGATAGTTCAACACTCAGTTATTCTTATCAAGTTATTGGACGCATTAATCCATACAATAATGTCATGTACTTCTTTGATGCTCTTTCATTCTCTGAAAAGTCAACAACGACTTATAAAAAACTTGTTTGTGTCTCAGGCACAGTCACAACAACTACAGCTCCAGCCACAACAACACCAGGTCTTTTGCTCAATATTAACCAAACACGTGATGCACTTGTGACATTAATCACCTCAAATTATGCTATTTTGGCTAGCATTAAAGACGATACAACTGCAGTTATCTCAACAATTTCTGATTTGCTATCAGCTGGAAATCTTTTGACTTCAACCCAAATTACAGCTTTGCAATCAACTTTGACTGGTTTCCAAACTATCGCTTTCCCAACTCTTACTGCACCAACATTCCCAATTAATCCAGCAGATTGGTGTAATTCAGTCCAAGCTGTTATTGATGCCATTCCAGGAGCTATCAATACAACAACAACAGCCGTTACTGGTTTTGGACAAGTTGTAGGCATTGTTCAAAATGTTTTGTCAACAGGTCAAGTTAGTTTGACAGGTATTGGTACAATGATTAATTCATTCCAAGGAATGATCATTGCTGGTACTATTACAACTTATATCAATGATTTTAGCAATTTGCTAAATAATTACAATCATATTTTAAGTACTTATGATTACTTCAAAACCCTCTTTGCAAGTTCAACTTGTAATTTGACTTATTAAATTGAAGTAAGTTGAAAAAAAAATTGCTAAACATTAGCGAAAGGGTGGAAATGAAATGTTTCTTATAATTTTTAGAAATATTTCTTTAAATTTTACGAAAACATGAAAATTTTGAAAAACTTCCATGTAATTTTAATAAGAAAAAAATTAAAATTTTAAAATGAAATGGAATTAAAATGAAAAAAATTTAAGAAAAATTTCCTCAGCTATGTTAGCAAATAAAATTTGTAAAATTTCTTTGAATAATAAAAATTTCTGCTCTTTCATTGGAAAAAAAACTTTTACTAAAATTTTTTTCTAGATTTAAAAATTTGTAATTGAAATTATAAAATATAAATGTTTGAAATACTTCTCAATATCTACTCAAGTTAAGTTCAAATTTGAATTTAAAAACTAATAGAAAAATTCAAAATCTGTTTTTAAAGTTGAAACTTTACATGTAAATTTAGAATGACTGTGCAAATAAATTGTGTTCAAAGTCAATTTTTGGGCCCTAATCTAAACTTTATTTTCAAAAATATAGAAATTTTGCAAAAAATCTTTTATTTTAAGTTTACTTAAGAATTTTTTAAATTTTTCACTTTCAGATCATCCAATTTTCTTCTTTGAATTATCAAATATGATAATTTCAGTAGAATAAAAATTTTATCAAAAGAGTGCCATAAGACAAAAAGTTAAATTTCAATTTTTTAATTGCTATTTGAAAAAAGGTTTTTCAAGGACAAAATAACAAGTAAAAAGAAAATTACTGGAAAGTTTCTTTTTCTCAAACTCTATTGACAATATTCCTACACGCGCCGGCTAAAAGTACGGGGCCACGTTGTTTTTACCAATTTTCATCGCAGTAGCTAACACAATACACTCACAAACAGGTGCAAAACACATTTCGTTTATGTTTTTAAAAGAACAAATAAAAGTCTTTCGTTTCTCTTTGTCTTCGACGCAGATATAAGGTAATTCAAAAAAAAACGGGCCCCTTTGAAGACGTTTCAATTAATCATCAATTTCTGAAGATCTATTTGACTAATCAACAAACGGCGAAAAGTATATTGTTTCTATATTTGTGAGCAAGTTTTTAGGATACATTTGATGAGACATCATTTTCACTTAATATTTTTGATTTGACTCTGAACTTTTCGACCAAAAATCGAAATTTTTCCTATGAAATTTCAAAGCAATTTTCTCGAAAGTTTCCATTGACAAAAATTTACTTGTGTATTGTAAATTAAGTTTTGTTTCAAGTACTTTTAAGGATCACAATCAGAATCTAATTATCTTTTCTAGATAAAAAGTTTTGGGCAACTAAAATCATCGAACCAAAAATGGAGGCTTTTTCTAAAACGGTTCGTTCTCGAAAAGTACTTAACCGATCGAAATATTTATATACCATTCGATCCGTCTTAAAATGAAAATTTAATGCTATAACAGTAAATAAAAATGTGAGTATCCATAATTTCTTCATACATTTAAAAAAATTCTTTGTTTACAACATGTCAAAAATGTAAACAAACAAATTGTGTAATTTCATTCGCTCATATCTTTTTAATTACGTTTGTTCTAAACACAAATTGATACTTAAATCATTTAATATAAATGTATATTTACTAGCAAAAGTTAGATAATAGTTTGAAATGATTTAATTAAAAAGATTTGAGCGAATGAAAGTACACAATTTGTTTGTTTACATTTTCGACATGTTGTAAACAATAGAAATTTTGAAATATATGAAGAAATTATGGATACTCACATTTTTATTTACTGTATAGCATTAAATATTTCATTTTAAGACGGATCGAATGGTATATAAATTATTTCGATCGGTTAAGTACTTTTCGAGAACGAACCGTTTTAGAAAAAGCCTCCATTTTGGTTCGATGATTTTAGTTGCCCAAAACTTTTTATCTAGAAAAGATAATTAGATTCTGATTGTGATCCTTAAAAGTACTTGAACCAAAACTTAATTTACAATACACAAGTAAATTTTTGTCAATGGAAAACTTTCGAAGAAATTGCTTTTGAAATTTCATAGGAAAAATTTCGATTTTGGTTGAAAAGTTTAGAGTCAAATAAAAAATGTTAAGTGAAAATGATGTCTCATCAAATGTATCCTAAAAACTGCTCACAAATCATAGAAACAATATACTTTTCGCCGTTTGTTGATTAGTCAATAGATCTTCAGAAATTGATGATTATTTGAAACGTCTTCAAAGGGGCCCGTTTTTTTTTGAATTACCTTATATTAATTAAAAAGTTTTAAATTAATGACAATTTTAAGATGATAACTAATTTTTTAGACTACTAACTAAATTTTTAAAATAATATTAATATTAATTTTAATATAAAAATTGCCGATGAAAACAGTAGCTGCTACAATTCATGAAAAATTAGCCTCATTTCTAGTCGTTAGCAGCAACTGTTTAGTTTAGTTTTTTAACTATAGAAATATATTTAATTTTTGTATTAAGATGGAGGCAGATTTGGGATATTTACAGTTTGATTTCAAATCATTTCTTTTGGCTTCAACCTAAATTTTTTAAAAATCATTTTGACCGTTGAAAATTAGATTTATAATATTAGTGAGAAAAAAATGCAATACACAGAAAGAATTTCAATATTGGATAAATCAATCAAGTTGATTATTAGCTGGGTCAAGCTTATTGAGTTCATCTTTTACCATTGAGTTATCCAGTAGTAAAGTGTTCTTAATGATTTGTTTATCTTAAGTATTTAGTATTTCTCCTGAGTAATTATTTTGTGTTTCAACAAATTTTAACTTTCAGCATGACCAACTTAAACTCTCTCTACTAATAAAGTAAAACTATAATTATTGAATGATTTAGGTTCATTAATGAAATTTCCTCATCTCTATAATTAAGAACTTGTCAGACATTATGCTCTCATTGAAATTTTAATACAAAATAATTCCAGACATTACTTTAATGGTAACACCAAAGAATGCTCAATTGAATTTTTAAAATTCTTTGAAACTGAAATCTCTGGAACTTTTATGTTTATGATTTAGTAAAACTAAAATTTTACCTTTTATGAATACTTTCACAAAAAATTTAAAATAATGCAATGTTTTTATTATAAATTTTAAAACTATTTTAAAAAACAGAAAAAAATCAAGTTCTTTCTGTATGAAAAGCGATTTTGGTCAAAAGAAAGTTCAAAGTGAAGTTTTTTTCTTTCTTTCATTTATGCTAAAAAGTGTAACTGAAAATAATTCTTTTGATTTAAAATTTCATGCATAATGATGACTCTTCAACATCATTCTCACTTTTATCCTTTGAAACTCTACTTATTTGTAAGTTTTCTTTCATCATCATAATCACAAACTTCAAACATACAAAAACAAAAGGCTTTCATGAAAATAAAAGCAAAAAGTTTTTTATAAATCTTTTAAATTCTCTCAAATGGCTTTTCATATGAAAATTTATCTACAAAAAAAATGTTTAAAATAATTTTAGAAATTGCCAATAAATAATTTGGTGAAAAACAAAAGATGCTAAAAAATTCTAATTTATGAACTTTATGGACGATTTTAATAAGAAAATTTGGTTGTAATAGAAATATAAAAATTTTCAATTTTCAAAAATTTTTTAAAAGATCTAAATTTATTAAAAATTACGTATTTTTCCTCGGTCTAACTAAATTTTTGACACAATAAAACATCAGTAAAAAAATCCTCATCATCTCAATCAGCTGATTTGTTTACTCACAAAAACATTTTTTCTTTTTTTTCAGCTTGTTTATAAGAAAAAAACTATAAAAATGCCTTGAAAAGTTATCAAAACAGAGAGAAAAGAGAAAACCGTTCCCAATTTTGTTTATTTTAATGTTGCATGAAAACATTCTGAGAGTCGGAAAACATTGCAAAATAAAAGAGAATGAAAATTTTTTGAGAGCTGAAATTTTGTGAATTTTTTTCTCTTAGTTTTGCGTGAATCACTAAAACGATTAGAGTGTTTTTTTTGCAAAGGAAAAAGTTAAATGATTTGTTGATTTTAAAAATTGACATAAAAAAAAAATTCAAAAAGTTTAAAAAATTGTGAATTAAAAACTTTAAATATTTAAAAAATCTTTGTGATTAGAAAAATAAAAAGTAAATAAAATTTTAAAAAATAATGATACTGTGGTTAAAATGTAAATAAAAATTTATTTAAGAAAATATTGACTTAAATTTACTTAAAGTATTCAAAACAAAAATCTTTAAATTTCATCATTATTTTAAATACATAATAAAAATTAATAAAAGAATTCAGTTTAAATTTAGCTAAAAAAGACAAAATTAAATTTGAAAGGTAATTATTTTCTAAATATTGAAAGATTTTAATTTATTTTGTTCAAAACTTCTGTCAATATAAACTTGTTATACCAACATTGACCAAAACAAATTATAAAGTAATTTTTTAATAAAAAATTTACTCATTATTTTACAAGGATAGGAAAAGACAGAATCTGTTTTATAAAAGAAAAATCTGTATGTGTATCAAAGTTAGACAAATAATTTTCTATGTAGACTTATAAATATTCCATACTTGTATTTTCTTCCACCTTTCAATCATAATTAAAAATACAGACATTTCATTTCATTTTGTCTTTTTCAATCATACAAAAGAAAGAATATTTATATATAAAACTCATCATATCACAAAACATAAACACAATAAAATGTTTTTAATAAACCACTTTGCAAATTTACACAATGAACTCCTCCATTCAGTGAAATAATTGAAATGAATTGATTTAAATTGAGAGTGAAATTTGTTTGTATGAGAGAAAAGAAAAATATGAGACAGAAAAATTCTAATGTTGAAAGATATCAGTGAGTTAATTTAGAATAACAAAAGAGAGAAGGAGAAAAAAAGGAAAAAATGATAAGAAGATTATGTGAAAATAATACTGTGTGAGAAAATAATTTTTAGCGCATTTTGGAACAACAATGCCGCTTATATCTTCACTTGGCTGGCTGCTGGCTGGCTGGCTGGCTGGCTGGCTGGCTGGCTCCCGGCTGGTGAGGCGCGAGATCTCGAAAACTACAATAGCTAGAGACTTCCGGTTTCTTGTGTTTGATTCGTGCTATCGAGTTATTGCCGCATTCTTCATTAGAATGTTGGTACTTATTGCATTAATTAGGAAAATACGAATTAAATTTCCAAATTGAAAAATGTAAACAACGTGAAGTTGGCTGTGAAAACGATTTCAGCGCCACCAACGGCAAATATTGGAACTTCAAATAATTTGAATCTTACTCAACCGTTATTTTCATATCAATAAAATATCATCAGAAAGATTCTGATTTTTAGTTATTTGTAAAAAGATTTCGGAAATTGGTGAATTGAACTTCAATTAAAACCTTCGCCGTATTTTCATGTATCAAAATTTTATAAATATGATTTTGCCTATATTTTTAATTTATTTTGAAGTGTAAATCTCTGTAAATATAAAATTTTCTCAAACGAATCTAATAATTCTGTAATTTGTTAACATACACTGATCTAGGCACCAAAAATGCGCTAAAGTAATCCGTCCTATGGCGGACACTTTTCCACTCGTTTAGAGAGAAATTTTAAAAGCTAATTTAAAATAGAAAAAATATAAAAATTTTATTTAAAAAAATTTTTTGAAATAATTTTTTCCCTTCAGAACTTTTTTAACAAAATTGAAAAATATAAAAACAATTTTTTTAAAAGATTTTTTTTTTACAAATTCCAAATTTTGTCTTAAAAATTTAAAAAATTTAATTTTTTTACAGTTAAAACACATTTTAAATCTTATCTAAAAATAAATTTTAATTCTTAGTAAAAAAATTTCGTTCAGAAAGGTAGAAAAAAAGATTTTGATAAATTTGAATAATAAAACTAACAAGACAAAAAAAGTGAAAAAGGTGAGAGAGAGAAGGAAAAAAGTGACAAAGTCTTTTTCTAAAGAAATAGAAAGGGTCAAACACATACACTTACAAAAAGGAAAGAAAAAATTCATCTTTTTTTAACTATGCTGATCCCTTGAAAAAAGAGAAAAGTAAAATTGGATAAACTTGAAGAGGAAGAAAAAAAAGGGACATTAAGTTAAAGTGAGAATCAAACCAAAGCAAAAAAAGAATAAAAAGTGACGAAAAGCAAATAAATCTGATTGAATTTCATTGATTATCTAAAAAGTTTTCTTTACAAAAGATTGCCTCAAACAACTTCAAATTTATTCACCCTTGAAAAAAAGAATTTTGCTTCAAGTACTACGACATTATTTCTTATCATCATTGCCATTGTTTGTTGTTGCTGCAATTCTTTATATTTACTTTTATTGTTATTGCCGAAAGATTGAAATAAAAAAGGATTTTTTTTCTCGTGAAAAAGAAAATTTGTGTTGACTGAAGTGTGAAAAATTTATTCAATGTAAAGATGCGAATAAGGTGATAAGAAACAAAAAATAATTTTGTAAATGGATTTGAAATAAAAATATTGACAAATAAATAAAGAAAAAGTAAAAAAGAAATTTTGAGGAAATTGTTTGAGGTGAGTTAAAAAAATTGAAAATCTTTTTTATGAAAAACTTTAGGTTTCTAAAGGTTGTAATTGAAAATTTTCTAATGAAAAATTTATAGATTTCTTTTGAATATTTTTTTTGTTTTTAAATTTAAAATTTAAATAATTTTGAAAAATTTAAAAATTTTTTAATATTTTGTAACATTTTTCAATCATAGAAATTTAATAATCATATAAGAAAATTTCCATCTTATCTCATCATCATCATTAAACTTTATGAGTCAATTTAATTTAAACTGTTTTTATTAGTCTAGTCAGTGAATAAAATGGAAATAAAAAATTGAACATGAGACTAGACACTAAAGACAAGATAAAAAAAATGTAAGAACAGACAAACGTCAGACTGACTAACAATTTGATTTCATTAAATTCTTTCACAAAGCATTGACCGTTGAGATGATTCAAGTGAAAAATTCAATTTGAATTAAAGAAAGCAATCGATTGTGAAGATAAACTGATATTGATTTCTTTCGGTTTGATGGTTTTCAAATCTGCTGCTGTGTAACTAATTATATCAAAATAGTTAAGATCGCAAAGTATTAGCTTAATTTTTATTAAATTTACGATTTATCTAAAAATATTTGTAATGTAAATAAATTTGTCTGTCAATATTATGGACAAAATAAAAACTTGATACTTAAACTTCTTTGCCATCAATAAATTTCATCAAAAATATTTTCCAAAATTCCAATCAAAATTATCAGTAATAATCAAAAAATTAAATTAAAAATCAATTATTCATAAATGAACGATTAATGAAATTAAAAATTTTGTAATTAAAAAGTTTAAACAATAAAAATCATTTTCAACTTTTTTTTCTGTCCAATCTGATTAAATGAATTAAGTGACTCGCACTCACAAACAGTAAAAGAAAAAAAAATTATCACTGATTAATATTTATGACACTCCAACGCGGAATTTTCCGTTTCACAAAAAAAAAAAAACACTGCGAGCATGACGATGTCAGGAGAGGGTTTTTTGTATTCATGCGAGCTGTATAATTACATTATGTGTCATAACACGAGTAAATTAATGGCTATAAGCAGCCCGAGTTGAGCGGAGACAAATGAGTCGAGTGCGTGTGGTATGAGATTATGGAGAGTGAGAAAAATGATGAAATTTTTTCATATATTCAGCAGTGCGTCGTTGTTGGAATGCAAATATAAAAAACTTGTGTGTGAGAAAGAAAAGTAAAGTGCTTGATATGCGTGTGGAGGTGGATGAGAAAAAAAATTCTTTCTTTTTTTGAGCTGCTGTCACAATTTTTTATAAGTTAATTTTTATGTTTACTCAAGTTGCTTTATTTTTATTAGGTCTTTTTCTCTGTAAATTGAAATGAAGATTATGATGACATTGAAGAATATTTTTTAAAAAATTGAATTTTTTTTATTTTATAAATTTCAATAATAAAAAAAATCTTACTAAATTCTTTTTTAAAAATTCCCTTTTTTCACTTTTCTGTCATCATTAAGAATTAACGAACAGAAACAAAAAATTAACGAAAGAAGAAAACGAGAAAAAAATTAATTAATTAATGACTCTCTTAATTAGCTTTGAATGAAACCTCGTGAAATGAAATGAAAATGTTTTCTGGTCTGTTTGGTATGCACATAAAGAACATACAAAGATGAAATGGAAAAAATTTGTCTCATCATCAATTTTACGATGAAAGAATGAAATATTTTATGTGTGGACTTTTTTGGTGATAATTTGATGGAATTTTTTAAATATTTTGTGTAAAATCTTTAATTTTTTTCTTACAAATTTAGAAAAATTTCATTTATGTCTAGTGTTTTATTCTATAAAAAGTTTCATTAAATAAATTCATTTATTTGTTTGAAAACCATCAAACCAAAAAGAAATCAATTTCAGCTTATCTTCACAATCGATTGCTTTCTTTAATTCAAATTGAATTTTTCACTTGAATTATCTCAATGGTCAATGCTTTGCGAAAGAATTTAATGAAATCAAATTGTTAGTCAGTCTGACGTTTGTCTGTTCTTACATTTTTTTTATCTTGTCTTTAGTGTCTAGTCTCATGTTCAATTTTTTATTTCCATTTTATTCACTGACTAGACTAATAAAAACAGTTTAAATTAAATTAACTAATAAAGTTTAATGATGATGATAAGATAGAATTTATTAAATTCTGAGAATTTGAAAAATTCATTGATTGGATTAAAATACGTTTTAAATTTCAAAAAAAATTTGCAATTGTTTATAAAACTTTCCAGAAGGATACAAAGTGCAAAAGTTTTGATGATCTTTTAATCTAGTTTTTAATTATTTTATATTTACTATACTATTTAATAACGGTATTTGAAAAAGTCACTGAATTTTTAGTATTCAATCAGTTTAAACAAAAAAAATCAATTTGAACACAAAATTTTTCTTGAAAATTTAATGAATTCTCAAAGCTATAATAAATTTCAAATATTTTAATTTTTTCCATCATAATGATCATCATATGCATGATTTTTATCCAACAACATTTTCACATACTCCGTCTACAAGTTCTAATATTTCGTAATACCACAGAAGAGAAAAACTCACACAGCAACACTCTGAGTGTAAAATTATGACGATAATAAAAACATAAATTTTTCTTGAGTGAAAATTTTTCTTTACTTCCTCCACCTGTTGTGGTTTTTCATAATAAGAGGAAAAATTTCATTTTGTATGCAAAGCAGAAGCAATGCCAACAGAAAAAAAAATCTCACAATAATCCTCAACCGTAAATCCTTCACGATTCATTTTATGTAAGAGCTGCAGCATCTTTTTTTTATTGTTGAAGGTTGTTGAACCATTTTTTATTCTGACCAGTCCCGATAGAAAATTTTTTGCATTAAATAATAAAAAAATTTCCCATTCTCTTGATGCTACTTGACCTAGTTCTAACAAAGTCGATTTTAATGTTGGCTGGGAAGTTTTCTTTTCTTCTCTTTCAATGTCTGTTTTAGTTTGAAGATTTTTCTTTGTTGTTTATTTTGTTCACCTGTTTTGAACTTTTTTTCAAAGTTTTCATGTTTTGTAAAATACATAGAATAAAAAAAATTTTTTATAGCTAGAGAAAATGCAAGACAAAGTTTTAACTTGCAATTTTTTTACTTTACTAAGGAAAAAATTAATTTTTAAAGAGTTTTTGAAATTTTCTATTATGATTTTCCAACAAGTTACCAAAAGTTTTTTATCTTACCTTCTTTAGTCGTTAAAAAATGACCAATATTATTTAAACAGGTTGGGAGAAATCGAAAATTATATTTAAAAATATCTACTTAAGATTTTGTCTACTAGTAAATTTAACCTGCTGACATGTGAAAAATTAATTAAGATTTTCAGACTTAATTAGATTCATAATGTTTTTTACTTTCTAATTTTAGCTCAAAATTTTGAACTTACACAATTTTTATTTACATAAATTTTAATATTAAAATTAACATTCAAAATTTTCAAGACCAAAAACATTTCAAATATTTCCTACTTTTGACATTGAATTTTTTTCTATAGTTGTTTATTTACACAAATGTTTAAAATTTCATAGCCTAAATTAGTTTCATCTTTCAAAATATTCTCACAGTTGAATTTTATCATTTGACAAATGAGGATAAAGCCCTATAAAATTCTTGAAGTTATTTGCTTCATTTGTGGCTTTTGTGTTAGTTATTTAATTTTTTTAAAACTTTTACCAATTCATAAATTTTTAATACAAAAAAATGCTCAAATTTTTAATCAGAAATATGAAACAAATTTAGCTGATTTTTTAGAAAATGAAATTCGAATTTTATGTTGGGTTTTTACACATCCTGATAATCACAAGAAAAAAGTACCACATGTAAAAGCAACTTGGGGTCACAAATGCACAAAATTACTCTTCATGAGCACTCAAGTTGATCCAAATAATTCGGATATAATTGCATTACCAATTGAAAATGGTCGACCGCATTTGTGGAACAAAACTAAGTTGGCCATGAAATATGTCTACGAACATCATTGTAATGATGCTGAATGGTTTATGAGAGCTGATGATGACAAGTAAGAAATTCTTTTTAATTCTTTTAATTTTTCATATCAATTGAACAATTTCCTAAACATTTTAGTTTCATCCTTATGGAAAATCTTCGTTACAAGCTTTATCAATATCGTCATCAAACATCGTTTTATATTGGCAACAGATTTATAGTAAAAGGAAAAAGAATTTTTGAAGGTTACATGGCTGGTGGTGGTCATATTTTTTCTAAGAAAGCACTTGAAAAATTTATCACAAAAATTATGCCAGATAAGCGAATTTGTCGGTATGAAGATGGTGCATGTGACGATGTTCATGTTGGTGTTTGCCTTCAAAAGCAAGCAATTTTTGTCGATGCAATTGACTCAAAAAATCAGAAAGAAATTTTTCCACATGGTGTTGACATTCATATGGAAAATACCATGCAAGATATGAATTATTGGTATTGGAAAACATTGTGGACTAATGTAACTCAAAGTAGCTTAGAATGTTGCTCAGATCTTTTCATTGGTGAACATTATGTCACACCTAAAAATATGCATTTGCTCAAAAGTTTAATTTACAATGTTCATCCATTTGGAATTGAAAAAAATTTAACTGAAGAATTACCAAGAAAATTAAAAATGAATGAAATTTTAGAAAAATCTGATGCAAAAAGTTTTTCGCCTTATTATAAAAAATATAAAATTGAGCACATTTTAGATGATGATGAAAAATTTTGACGACAGAAATTTCAAGTTGAATTTGTGAAAATTTAAATTTTTATTTGTAACTGATTTTATTTTCTATTTAAATTTTAACTTCTATTTTAATTAATTTTTTAATGTCATTCAAAAAAATAAAATTAAATTTTTCATTTCCATTGACATTTAAATTAATTTAATTTCTTTCACTCACATTTTTATCAAAAAATTCTAATCTCTATAAAAAAATTTCTTTTATCACTGACAAACTCAATTTAAAAAGATTCTTTATAAATAAGAAGGGCAATTTTGTGCAATTCATCACTTGACTTACTTCTTTATCAAATCAAATGATTGTTGAACGCACACAAAAAATAAATGAAGAAAATGAAACTGAATGTAAATTTATTTGTCATCATTTTTATTCATTTATCTTTTCTTTCGCATTTGTTGACACTTTAATCTTCTTTGATTGCGATTTTATTTGCTTCTTTTGCTTTATTCGGACATTTGAAATGAATGAAAAAGTTTTTATTTGTTATAGGAATTTTGGATAAAAATTTTTAACTTTTATTCGCACAACTTCATTAATTTTTCTTATTTATAAATTCTATCAAAAATAAATCTCACTTAATTTTTCTTTTCTTTGAAGCTTTCATTTATTTTCATTTCTTTCCTTCATTTTTTTTACTCTCTGTGATTTCAACTACCTCTCTTGCTCTACTTTACTTTCAAAAGTAATTTTTCATTCGCATAAAAAGTAAAAACTTTTCTCATTTGTTTTGTTCCTTTTGACATTTTGTCGACTTTATTTCATTCACTTTTTTTGATTTCTCATTATTTTTTATCATATAAACTTTTCATCCGAATCAATGTTGTGAACATTTTCATGAGGCAAAAAATTTGGTGACAAACTGATGGCATCTGATGCTTTTATAATTTCATCCATTGAAAATTTTTGTGGTAATGTTTCTGTGAGATTTTTTTCAATTCCAAAAGGATGTACATTATAGACCAAATACTCGAGCATGAACATTTCTCTTGGACTGACATAATGAGCACCAATATAAAGATCTGAGCAGCAATCTAGGCCTCCTTGATAAACTTTTCTCCATAAATTTTTCCAATACCAATAATTCATATCTTGTCCACGATTATGCATATGCTCTTCAACACCAACTGGAAAAATTTGCTTTTGATTTTTTCTATCACGAGCATCAATAAAAATTGCAAATTTTTTCAAACATACACCAACAAGCAAGTCATCAGCTTCACCATCTCCTTGCGGACAAAGTTCCGCTTTTGGTTCAATTTTTGTGACAAATTTCTCGAGAGCTTTTTTAGAGAAAATGTGACCTCCGCCAGCCATGTAGCCTTCTTTAACATTTTGCATATTTACTGCAAATCTATGACCAATATAGAGTGACATTTGTGGACGATATTGAGCTAGAGTATATCGAAGATTTTCCATTAAGATGAAACTAAAATGATGGAAAGAAAAAATTTTAATAAAATTTCTGTAATTTAAAAATCATTTAAAATATGCTAAATAAATCTAATTATTTCAACAAAATTTGAAAAAAAAAGTAAAAAAGCTTCCTTACTTATCATCATCAGCTCTCATAAACCATTCAGCATCATTACGATGATGTTCGTAGACATATTTCATAGCCAACTTAGTTTTATTCCACAAATGCGGTCGACCATTTTCAATTGGTAATGCAATTATATCCGAATTATTTGGATCAACTTGAGTGCTCATGAAGAGTAATTTTGTGCATTTGTGACCCCAAGTTGCTTTTACATGTGGTACTTTTTTCTTGTGATTATCAGGATGTGTAAAAACCCAACATAAAATTCGAATTTCTTTTTCTAAAAAGTCAGCTAAATTTGTTTCATATTTTTCACTATGATTATTGGTGGTTTTCGTAAAATTTTCATGTTTATTAAATTTTTGATGAACATTAATCTGACGACTGAAAGTAAAACAATTAAAATAAATCGCAACACTAACACAAAAACCACAAATGAAGCAAATAACTTCAAGAATTTTTCTTTCGTACATCTTTATTGAATGATGGATAAACTTAAACTACAATAAGTTTAAAAAATATATCAATCTCGACACCTTGGATGGTCGGACGATTAGAGCGCATTTTTGCCTAACAGATCAGTATGTTTTGTAATGAAATTTCACATACTTTCAGTCCTATTTTCCTAGCGATATGCGAATTTTTTTTAAAAATTTTTTTTGACATGTTTTCTCGAGGTTTCATGACATTTTAAGACTTTTTTGGAAAAAAAAATTTTTTTGGTCCATGTGATGGACATGCATGTGAGCGTATTTTTTTGCAAAAATGTGCTAAAAAATGATATAAAAAGTGAGAACCTAACCAGTAAAAAAAATAGCCGTATGGCAGATTGGTATACTTTAGCGCATAAATCAAAATTTATTAAAAATTATAAAGTTAAAAATACAAAAAATTGGAAGTAGCTATTGTAACGTCACAGCTGATAAGACAAAGTGAAAACATAATTTGCATTGCTGTTCCAAAAATGCGCTAAAAATTTGTTTCTTGTCAAACATTTTGTTTGAACATCTTTTTTATTTCGGCGTTTATGATATGTTTCAAATGAAAATGTCAAAACTCCACTTAAAAAAGTATTTTTTTTTTGAAAAATATCTGAGTAAATTAAAATTTTGAAAATATCAAGCGAGGAGTGAGAGCTCTTGATAATTAAAACAGAATAACTAATGAAAATCAAAAGCTTTGTATGAAAGTATCAAAATAAAGATAAAATTCATACATATTGATACTAAAGTTTCTTATTTAAAAAACAGATTTAAATCTTTAACAATACATAAAAGACAATGATCGATTAAGAAATGCCATTTTATTTTAATAAGTTAAGTTTTAGAATTTTCATTTAAGTTTTATGATAGGAAAAAATAAAAATATGCAACTTATTAAATTACAGTTGAGTGATTATTTCATTTTTATCATTTGGAAAATATTTTTCTATCTTGTAATACTAACTAAATTATTATTAAAATTACATGCATGTTTGGTTTTTTTCTTTCTGTGACTGTAAAACTTATAAAAACTTTCAATAAAAATTGACTTCATTTGTCATTTGTCATGTATTTGTGACATCTGTTGTATACATGAAATTTTTATTTAAATTCAGGGTTAAAATCATGAATATTTTAATATTTGATAGAAACTAATTTAAGAATTGTAATAGAGTTTTATTAGGGATTTTAGGAGAATTTTAACAAAATTCCTAAAAATTATTCAATCTGTTTGATTTGAAAACATAAATATTATTTGCATTTTGCATTTATTTTCTATAACATAACTATCCTACTCTTTATTATTTTAATTATCTAATTTTGTTTCACATAACTAATTTTTTACAAATTTATAATCTATTTTCAGATAATTTCCCAAAAGTAATCACACAAAAAAAAACCACTATAGGATATTAAAAATGTATTGAAAACCACAACAAGCAGTAACTATCGTCCATAGGAAGTGAACAAAGCAGTACGGAAGGAAGTAAAATCATACACAATGACTATATTCAATGCAGTACATCGAATGTTGTGGAATGCGGTATATGTGAAAGCAAAAGTGCTCATTACGATAATAATTGTGCTCACATTCACTCATGCCGACCTCACATGGGACAATCGACTGCAAATGGACGAGAATTATGTACTGCAATGGTCAGTAAGAGAACCAGATATTGTTTTTGAAATGCAAGTGCGAGCACATGGCTACATTGGCTTTGGATTATCGCGTGATGGAACAATTTACGGCAGCGACATTTTCATCTCATGGATCGATGACGGTCATATGTTTTTCTATGTAAGTTTCACTAATTGATTGACAATTTAACACTGTAACAGCCACTATTGACTATGCATTATTAATGGTTCAAATGACATTTTCATTTTCACCTTTTTTCTACCATGTATGCATGCTTCAATAAATTTCTCTTGCTTCTGCTTGTTTCTCGCTTTAATGATTGGAAAATAAAAAAATGTAAACGATAGATAGAAAGAGAAAAAGGATGGCAAGTCTTTTTTTGCTTGTCACGATTCAATGAATTTTGTGTACTTTTTTTGCCAATTTGTTTCACTTGTAAATTTTTTTAAGGATGATTTTAAATTAGAAGGGAATGAAAATTTTTAAAAGGGAAAATTTATAAAACTTCATTTGTTTCAATGAAATTTATTTTGGATTCATTTTAAATTTTGTTCGAAAAAATTTTTGGACTCAGTAAATTTTGAACTTGAATGTTTAAAATCGAAAATGCAGAAAAATTGTTAAATTTAGAATTAATAAAACTTAGACTATCAAAATATAGACTATGAAAACAAACACCAAAAAATCATCAATATATTTTAAAAATTTCAAATTAAAATTTCTTTACTTCCAAAAAATTTAAATTTATGAACATCAAAAGAAAAAATTTCCCTACCTTTTTCTAATTTTTTTCCTCTCAATTTCATCCTTTTTTCTCACTCATAAATTTTTTCTTCTTCAAAATTGCAATAACTGTCAAGTTTCAATGGGCAATTATTCATCAAAGTGGAAAACAAACTCATTCACAAAATTAATTTATTGCACAAACAACCCAAAGAGTAGGAAAAAGAAAAAATATTCTGCAATACATTCTCAAACCACCTTCATATACCTCAAATAAAAAAATATTTTTTGTGAAGTTTTTCAACTCACTTCAAAAAAAAAAAAATTTCACATCTGCTTGTGACTTCCTCACGAAATGAATGATTTATGTGTGTAAAAGAAAGTGGCTGTTTTATTCATGGCTAAAGAATGAAAAAATCATGTACGATGATGTGACGACAATTTTTTGTGTATATGTTTGCCACTGCACAGCATCGTCAATTCATCTCTTCGTGAGTAGAATTTAATATGAAATGAAAAATTTTATTTTTTTGGGGTTGATTTGAGGAAGAGATTAAAAATTATGAAGGGCTTTTGGATAAGTTGATTTTGAAAATTGACAAGTTTTGTGCAGACTTTTGAATTTATTGTGTGAAGAATAAAATTTTTATTTTTTTTTCTGCTTAAAAAGTCAAGTTTGATAAAAAATATTGTCATTTATTTAATCAGAAATGTGAATTTAGCAAATGTACAAAATTGAAAATTTAAGCAAGTCTTTAAGAGAAGAATATTTGATTTATTTTGTCTTTTAAAAATGAAAATAATCAAAACTGCATGAGGTCCTTAATAAACTCTAATTTTTCTTTTAAAATTTTTCATGGTTTTTTTACTTTTTCTTGTCAATTTTTATCAAACCCAACCATAATTGTAGCGTATTAAGCAAGAAATTAAATTCATATTCAAAAATTGTTTGGTGTGGTTAAAATTTCAAATTAAAAAAAAAATGCTAAAGAAGCGTATACCCTGAAGTTTTAATGACTTTAAACCAAACTGACTGAGCAAAATTTTTCTTTAGTAGAAATTTAATCAATCGATTTCTCTTAGAACTGAACATATTAAATTATAAAGAACAACAATTTAATTTCTCAGGAAATCCCAACAAAATTCCTCAATACCAAACAAAAATTTTTTCTACCCAACTCTTAATGAACATTAAATAAATAAACATTTTTCCCTTTTTCTCGTTCACATTTTTCCTAGGATTGTCATATAAAAACACACACGCAAACCCACGAGCCTGTTGTTGACACATCACAAGATTACGAGCTGCTTACGGGTAGCGAAAATTCAACTCACACAATTTTGCGATTTCGGCGCAAATTAAACACGTGCGATGACAAATCAGATGTTCCAATTACGGTGAGTTGTTTTCCTTTAGCATGCATGAAAAAATAAATTAAGTGAGGCAAGTGTACGAGTGTTGAAGAAAAAAAAAATTTATTGCTTCGATTCTTTTTTTAATTGATCCAATTAAAAACGTTTTTGGGTTAAATTTTATGATTTTGGGGTTGTTTGAATATAAAGTAACGGAATATTGAGCTATTTGAGATTGAACAGTCATTTAAGAATTAAGTATAAATTAAATGTCAGTTTTATGATTGTCTTAAAGAAGAGTTGGCATAATTTTCATAAACCAGAAATTAATCAGTATATGTGCCATCATACTCGATTAGAGCGAATTTTTGGCGCAACAGATCAGTGTCTTTTAACAATTTTACATCGTAAAAAGTTATCATATTTTTAATAATAAATGTTTAATCAGTAGAAGTTTATTAAGAGTTTTTTTAAAAAGAATATAATGATTAATAATTCTTGAATAAAATGTTGTGCATTCTAATATAACGGTTAGTGTGATTTCAAAATGTTGTTTTTCTAAACGCACTCTCGAAAAGTTGCGTATGTTCAGAAAATTTTGTTATGAAGAATATTTTCATAAATTGTCAATCACAAAAGTAATTTAACTCAATATAAAGAAGTGCCTGCATATTAGGGCAATGAAATTGATCATTTAAAACAACCCCGAAGTTTCTAGCTATTATAGTTTAAGAAATCTCAGCGCCCAGCCGAACAGCCGAACAGCCAGCCAGGCAGCCATAGTGAATATAATAGCGTATTTTTTTCCAAAAATTCGCTAAAAACCGTTTAGAATTATTTGACAGTTGAAATTTTGAAATCTGAATTAAAATAACAAGTTTTTTAAAGAACTATTTAAGTTATTTCTTTAGCCTGTAGTTTCTAAAATTGAAAGCAGCATAAAGCAGTCGAGTTGTCCTAGATTGTAAAATCAGTCAGGTGGTTGCTAATTTTGTCTTAAAGTCCGAACTTATCCTTTTACATTTGTATTAACTTCATGTCCTTGTTTATACCTTGTTATATCAAATAGCATTCTACTCAAGTTTCCAATTACTCAATGTTTTGAAGAAAATCTATAACATTGAATGATGGCCATAATTTTCTCACTGTAAAAATTACTTTATAATTAATGAACCCTTAAATGAAGAGAATTTTTATGTGTCCTTTTTTCTTGGAAATTGAAGAAGTAATTAAGAAGAGCTTTTGAATTTATAATGAAAATTATAAAATTTCCTGCAAATTATGATGTAACTTTTATTTTCAAATTATATTAACATTTCTTGTAAAAATTTCATTTTCAGAACGACACAATGAATGTAATTTACATTTATCACGATGAGAAACCAAAACGTGGCCAATTTCGTAGCGAAAATTTACCAAATCTTCTTTTATCACAACAACAAATTCGTCCACTTTTGCTTCTTCAACGAAGTCCAACAGCAAAATTTTCATTTCATAATGAATTTCATCAACTTGAAATTCGAATGCCAAATATTTTAATCGAGTCAGCAGCTCTTTTAAAATGGTGCCATAGTTTTAAGATTAATCATTCTAGTCAACATATCGTTCGTTATGAACCGATTTTTTCATCAAATGAATCATCAAATTTTATCACTTTTATGCGAATTTATGAATGTCGAAGTGAAGCTGAAATTAATGAACATTGCAGTGAAAGACTGAAAATGGAAAGAAAATGTCTTATGACAGTTGCAATATGGACAAAAGGTTCATTAGGTTTCACATATCCAAATGATGTTGCTTATCCATTAACAGCTGAGCAACTTTTGTTAGAAATTCATTATCAAGACTCGCCAGCATCATTTTTTGATAATTCTGGCTTTCAGATTTTTACAACGTCTGAGCAAAGACTTTATAATGCTGGCACCATTGCCATCAACATTCGACCAAATTTTCTACATATTGTCGCTCCTGGTTTCAAACGAGTAATTTCCATTGGGCACTGCACATCAAATTGCACACAAAAATTATTTCCAGATGATGGTTTGAACATTTTTGGTATTACCATGCAGACACACAATGCTGGAACAATGATAAAATTAATAATAGTCAGAAATGGTGAAGAGCTTGAGCCACTTGCGAGTGATTCGAATTTAAATGCGAATTATGTAGAAACGAGACTGCTGAGTGCGGAGAATTATCGCAAATTGATGCCAGGAGATCATTTGATGGTCGAGTGCACATATAATACCTTTAAGCGTGAACGTTTTACATTGGGTGGTGAATCATCAAATGAAGAAGTGTGCATGGCTATGGTGATGTATTATCCAAGACAAGAGCAGCTCGTTGCGTGCAATTCGCAATCGAAAATTTCTGACGTCCTGAGGGCACTTGGCATTGAAGAGCTTGGGTTCGTTAGACAATTTACTAATTTTTTTATTGATTGAATTTTGTGTCAGAGTTTGGAGAATTTTTTTAATTTTAATTTTTTACAAAACATTTTCTAAAATCTTTAAGTTCAAATAATTCAAAATTACAAAATTAAATTTTTTAAGTTTTAGCGTGTTTTGTAACTCTCTTTTCATTATTGTTTCCATGTGCAGGAAAACGAGTAATCAAACTGTTATCTCAAAGCCGGAAAGGTACGCAGGAAGGACATTGGAGAAGCATTTAGAGCTGTATGATTGGCGTAATGAATTTTTCACATTTGAACGAACCATAAAAACATCGCCATTTGATGGCTATTGTAATAGTGCTGTTGCTGCTAGTCGAGTGAGTATTTTATGATAAGACAAAATTTTTTTTGCGGAATTTACAAAATTTTCTATTTTATACATTGTAGAATTGATAAAAGATTTATTTCAAAATAATTTTGAAATTTTATTGTAATTTTTTTTATTTCTAAATTGCAATTATTAAAAAAATTTTAAGAGAATTCTAAACATTTACAATTTTTCAAAGATTTAATTGCTGTTTAAAAAACACTTTTATTTGATCATTTAATGTTATGAAAATAATAATCAATAATCTTTAAATATTTACAAAAAATTCTTTAGATAACAGGATCACCACCAATAATAACAAAACCATATCGACCACCTGATTTCACTTGTCCAACTTATCGACTACAACACAAATTCGATGAAGAATCGCATAACGAAAATTCAATCGATGAAATTAAGGAAGTTCGAAGTCCTTCAACATTACAACAGCATACATCTTATAATGAATGCACCAAGGCAACCATTTCAATTTTCATTATCATGACATTCATTCATGTCATTCTCATTGTGTAATGCATTTAATATCACAAGTGCTGCAGCAGAAACTTCATTTTGCAAAGACATTTCAAGAGACGAGAAAAGGAAGCAAAAACGAGAATAATTGAAAAATAATTTTCTATGAAAGTTGATTGAAAATGAAATTTGAAATGGAAAATCACAAGGGAAAACAATTTTTTATTTTGGGATTAAATTTGAAAGTTTTTGTTAAACGTTCAAATTTTTTATAGAAATTTAGAATTTTGAATTTTTAAAAAAATATTTAAAAAATTTAAATTTTTCCAAAATTTATAACAAACACGGAGAAAAATATTCTATAACTGTCATAAAAAAATTTATAACGCTTATAAATTTTCTTTTTAAGGCTAATAAATTTGACTTTATAGGGGAAAATGTAAAAAACTTTATGCCAGTTATAAAATATTTTTCTCTGTGAAATTAAAACATTCAGTTGTGATTAATTTATTGATTAATTTTATGTTTTTAAATCTTACAATTTTTTTGAAAAATTTAAAATTTTTTAACAAAAAAAAGTTTTTAACGAAATTTTTACAGTTGAATTTTTGATAATTTTTTTACATTTTAAAAACTCATCAAAAAACTAATTTTTCTTCCTAAAATTTTTGAATAAAATTAGGATTATGAAACTAAATGATTTAATCGCCTCTTGAAAATTAACAACCTTACAACGACAACAATGAAGTTGATGAGATTTTAAAGAGCTCGTTAGTTGAAAAACGAATGAAAAGAAAATTTTCATATCGAATTTCAATGAATAGCTTGCATGAATAAAGCATAAAGGAAGAAAAATAAATGAATAGCTTCATCTCAGATCCTGAATTAATGAATGACTGAGAAATTTCATTAAAACTTCAATTAAAAATCAATTTATGCAAAATTTTTGAAGCTCAATGATAAATATGCAAGGTGTATTTTTGATGTTGCAATAGAAACCATTGAAAACACCAAAATTGAGATCATCACTATGGTGAAAGTTGAGCTCAAGCTGAGTAACTTTTCACATTGACTATGAATGAAAAACTTTATCGTCTGCAAGTGAACTAAATTTTTTTTTGAAGCTTTTTTTGTTCCCTTGTTATATGGTGATGATGCGATGGTAAATTTAATTAAAAAATTTTTTTAAATGAAGATGAAAAATTGAGTTTTTCAAGCTTCCTTTTGTTTATGATGGTTGATGAAAATTTGTTTGTAAAATGGATTTAAGTTTTAAATTATTTTTGTAAAATTAATTGGAAAAATTTAAAATTTACTCTTTAAATATTTTTTAAACTTCTTGCATCTTTTATGTCTTTCAGAAATTTTTTTCCATTATTCTTTCACTATCATTTTTATCCTTTCATCACATTTTTTAATAATAGTAAAAAAATCAATAATCAATAAACCACAAGCGAACAATTTTTCACATACATTTTTTTCAATCACCGCAGAAAAAAATGTGAAACGAGAAAATATTGCACGCAGCTAGTCATAAAAATAGAAAATAGCACACATAAACCAGCCTTTCATGAATTCGCCTTGTGTGACATAAATCTATGAGTAAAAGATAATTGAACCCTCTCAGATAGAAATGGCTAGAAAAGATAGAAAAAAACAAAGGTGGGCGAAAATATAAGAGAAAGAGAAAAATGATGAAAATCATTTATGTGAAAAATGACCGACATAAAAATAAAGAGGGAAGGAAAAAGAATTTTTTGGAGAGGGATGAAGATGAGATGAGTGAAAATGATGGAAATAAAAAGGTGATTTTTCAAGGATTTGACACTGAAATTACTTTTTATGGTCTTTTTCTGTTTCCAAAAAAATTTTTAACACATAATTTAATTTTTTTAGAATTTAGTTTAAAACAGAGTTTTGAATTTGATCTTTTTTATTTAACATTTCCAATCTATGAAAATAAATTTTTTCTTCAGTATTTTTCCATCTCAACTCATTCAATCTCAAGGTTATCAATTTTTATTTGAAATCTTAACAAAACATTGTATAAATATCATAGAAAAAATGAAAACAATTTTTGGTCGAAAACATATAATAATAGCAATGATAAAAGGTTAAGATTCCAATAATAAATAATGCAAGAAGACAATCTCTTTAAATGATAAATAAACAGTAGAAAAACCAAAACAGTAAGTAATTAAATGGTCGAAAATATCAAAAGAAAGTAGCTTTAGATTTGTAGCAAAAAAATTATTGTAAATGTTTGTAGATGTTGAATAATTAAGATTAAGAAATTTCTTCTTTTCTTATAAATTTCATGATTTTATTGACCCAAAAAATCATTTAAAAAAATTGAAAAAAAAAACAAAGTTTAATAAAATAGCGAAGAAATGTAAAACTGGTGAAATTTAGAAGATTAAAATAGAATTTTTGAAAAATTTAAAACAGAAAATGTATAAAGAAAAAAATGCAAAATTATACGTACTTAATAAACTGAAAACAATCAAAATAGAAAATTTGTAAAAATTTTCAATAATTAGTCAAAATTAGAGGATTCAATTTAATTGAGCAAAGGAACACTTTAAAAAAGAAGATCTTCTAAAAAATATTCTGCATCATTTTTTGCTTTAAAAGTCTTGTTTAATTGCCATTACTGTTGTTTGTCACATTTTAAAGTTAAGAACTAATTTTTTTAAATTGAAAACTTTCTTGAGAATAAAAACAAATTCGGTTTTTAACAAATAAATTGAATCATTTAAGGGCAAATATAAAATTGCAAATTTATTTTTATTTTTTTCTTAAATTCAATTTAAAAATTTTCATTCTTAAATTTTTCTCTTTAAAAGCTCAATGAGTCTTTAAATCTTCTTTAAATTCGACACAGAAAATCCCAAAAAATTGATCTCAAAAATTTCAAACACACACAAAACGCTTTTTCTCTCTTTTCTCATTTGCCCTTGTCTTAACCACACTCTTTTCATTTGAGTAAGATAAAGATACAAAAAAAAATTGTGAACCTTTAAAACAGCAACAGCATGCTAGTAAGCAGCACCAGCAAACCCATAAAATTAGAAAGAAGAATGAATTTGATAAAGGACAAATCTTGATAAACTCAAGTAACCATGACATGATTGTCAAGATACACACGCATTACATAAAAAACAGCATATAAAGTGAAAGTGAGCAAGCGACAAGAAGAACTCAAATAAAAATAAGTAACAACAAGAAAGAACAAAAAAAATTGTAAATTTATGACTTCATTAAAAGTTTTATCAACTTTTTTTCTCTCCTCCCTTCTCTCACTTGTGCTCGTTACAGAAGAGACGAAAAATTGCTAAAGATAATTCAAACACGAAGAGATAAAAGAGAAATTTTTTTAGCTTTTTTTGTGAGCCGTGAAGCATTGAAAAATAAAAGGGAAAAAAGTTGGTAAAAATGACGTGATGGCTTTCAATCATTTTAATTTTTTTAACTTTTTAAATGAGGCCTAACAAATTTATTTTGATATTTTTTTTATTGTTTTGTTTCCATTTAAAAAATTCTTCCTTTTACAAAATGTTCATTTTTAGAATTCTTAGAAGGGTTTAAATAGCGAAAAAAAATGTTAATTTGGTTATATACAACGCAATAAATTTTTTATTGTTCGGTGATTTCTTAGAAAATTTTTTGTTACTTTTTAAAAGTAAAGCTTTCTTCAAAATTGGTCAGATATAAAAGGAAAAATTAGAATGAAGCTCTATACAGAGAAAAATTTAAAAATAGTAACAGGAAAAGAAATTTTGAGAAAATAAGAAAACAACCTTTTCTTTAAACCTAAAAGATGCATGCAAATAATAAAATTAAACTATTTAATTGAATCAAAAAAATATTTCAATATCCAACTCAAAACAAAAAGAAATTTATTTATCCACAAATTGTCCGCAACATGAAAACCCTTTTAACTCTCAAAAAAAAATTGTTATATCTTTATGTCAAATCCAATTTTATTCGGGACATTAAAACCATATCGAACTCAACAAATCTTCAAGTCACAAAAAAAACTTTTTTCTGTCTCGTCTCAAATGATTTCTAGTGACACCAAAAGCAAATCTTCAAATCGAATCCCTTAATTCACAATTCCCCATGTGAAACTCTAAGTAAATTGTGGCAATGGGAAATGTGCAGTGATTTCTTCTATCCGCTGCCACGTTGATGCTATAAAAAAGTTTTTCTCTCATCCTCTTCTATCATAAATTAGATTTTGATCCTTAACTCATCTCTTTTTGGCTTTTTCTCAATTTTATTGCTCTTTTTTGTTGTTGTTGAAATTGGTGGACAGTAGATAGGGCAAATAATGACTTCTCATAATTGGCCATAAAAAATCATTTTGAAAAAGCAATTTTTCTTTGTTTATTTGAAAGGAGTTTTTTTATATTATAAAAGTTTTGAAATTTTTCAAAAAAATTACAAAGTTTACCACAAACAATTTAATAAAGTTTGTAAGAAAATTCAGAAATGACGAAAACATTGCTTAAAACTTTTAAAATTCAAAATTTAATACTTTTCTCACAAAAAAAATTTCATTTCAAAATTCCATTTTTATAAAAAATACGAGAATCACAAAAAACTTGTCCTTATTTGTAATATTTTTTCTCTCTTCCATTCAGTGAATAAAGTGAAACGTGATTTTGTTTCTATTTATATATTTTTTCTTATCTCAACTTCATCTTTTTTTCTCTTCTATCTAACTTTGTGTCTCTAGCATATATGTAATGTTCTGGTTTGGATTTACATGCATGAAAGGTAAATCCAAAGATAATGATGTAAATTGAATAGAGAAAAATGAAGCTAAGCAAGCAAGCGAGGTAAAAAAAGCTTAGATAGAAATTGGATGGAGATGTGATTTGTGATGAAAAGATGCAGAAGAAAGAAATAAAATTGAGAAATCGAGAAAAAATCATGTGAAGTCTTGCTACTGCTTTATGCTGTTTCTTTAGTAACATTCGACAATGATTGCTCTTTAAATCAACGAGTTGAAAAGAATTTGAAAAATAAATTTTTGAAGAAAAAATTTTTAATGGAAATTTTAAAAATATTTATGTAAAAATTATTCTTTTTTTGACTGAACTGATAATTTAAAATTGCAAGTTATTTTAAAATTATGGAATTTAGAAACTGAAGTTAAAGATTCAAAAAAAATTCAAAAAATTCTTAAAATTAATTTAATTTATAAAATAAATTTAATCTTTGTTTAAATTTTTTGTTTTGTGACTTTTTATATCCTACAAATTATTACAAATTGAAATTTTTAAAAAAAATCCTCAGTACAACTAAAAATTTAACAGCTTTGTTCATATCCTTCCGTTTCCATCTTTTGATAAAATTAAATATAAAAATTAAATTGTATTCTTCGTTCTAGATAGCAAATATTTTCGTTTCATGAGAAAATCACATGCTCATAAACTACGAATAAAAAAATAAGAAAAGAAACTTTATTGCAATGCAATGAGAAAAAAGAAAAAATTACACTAAGAAATAAATTGCAAACAAAAAAAAAAAAAAAAATTCATTTGAACGTTTCTACAAAAGATTTTTTTTAACAATTTCAAGCACTGATGTGAAAATTAAGAGAGCAAAAAACTTTAAAGTTGAATGAACATCAGTGAAAGAGATGTGCATGCAATAAGAAAAAAAGGATCTCGTTAAGCCAAAAAAGAAGAAGGAAAAAAACTGTAATAGAATGAAAATAAATTTAAAATTGAATTTCCAATGAATGCGATAGAGAGGAAGAAGAAAAAAACTTACAAAGAAAGTAATTTAAGATGCTCCAGATGAGAGTGAAGAAAAATTCATTATTCTGCATAAAAAAATAATTGCGAGAGTGCATTGCAGTAGTAAAGTAATTTTACATAATTTTTTCTCATTTGACGGCTTCATCAAAGTGTGAAATTTAAGGAAGCAAAATTTCTTTCATTATAGAATAGAATAGAATAGTTTATTATGGCCACAGGCCCGAAAAAATAATTCAATACATTTTGATTCGTTACAAATAATAATTATAAAATGATACAAACAATTTATATCAGAAGCCAGCATTATTACATAATACTTGGCAATACTAGAAAATATGTGTTAATTCACATGAGATTAACCTTCCTTAGATAATATCATCAATAACGTTGACATGAAGCCAATTGCATTCAATCAGTTCGCTTGAAAGTAATCGTCTAGATCCAGCAAATACACTCTCAATTTTATTAAGATCAGATGGGGAGATAATAATCAGTTCACTGTTGGAAGATACTAATTTCCTATTATCAGTGCATAATTTTAATTGCTTTTTGAAGTTAGTTGCATCAACCAAGCTCATGAAAGAAAGAAATAAGAAATTTCTGAATTATATCGATCATCAACTGCTAGGTTTATACCAATAATCATTCCAACTGGCAACTGTTTGCTCCATTTTATCAACTCTGTCTTAAGATAAAAAGAGAACAATTCTCTAGGAACTTTTGCTGTATTGGTCATCATCTTAACATGAGGTTTAAATTGATTCTCTTTATGAATAGAATAAGCTAGAATTGCATTTAATTCATATGATGTATTTTAATCTCCCGACCCTCAATTCTAATTAAATTTCTTTCTATGAGATTTACATAATCTTCATAAGAAGCCAACATTAATAATAAAAATTTAGAACTTAGTCCAGCTTTAAAATTTGATATGCGATGAAGTCCGTAAATTGAAGTGATTGAATACTTATCAAGCAATCCGCTTATTATTGTAATCATATTTGACTTTTCGTTTCTCTCTTCCATCAGAATTATAAATGATTTAACATTATAAATTATTATCGCGATACATCATTGAAAGTGTTTCAGAAATCAATGCTTTGAAAATATTAAAATTCATTCACAAGTTTTAATTGCAGTCCCTTTAAACTCGTGTCATTTATCAGTGAATTTCTCGAAATCAATAACAATTTTGTAACTTTTTTCCTAAACACTGAAAGACAACAAATTCTTTTGATACTAGCAGGTAAGAAGTTATAGTATCTTGCTCCAGTTATTAATATATCCGTTTCTTTGACAGTATGACGAAATTTCAGAACTTTTATCGATCCAGCTCTTCTTCCTGATGTGATTTTTTCAAAATCATCATTTTCCGAATCAATTAAGCATTTGTGGACCAAAGAAAGAACATTTAGATAAATCATACCAGCTATCGGCAGAATATTATTAGCATATTTCTCAAAAAGATCCACTGTTGAAAATAATGGAGGTAAGGAGTAGCAAATTTTTAAACTTTTGTTTTGCAGAAATTGAAGTCGTTTTAATCCCACTTTTGGAACTCTTGTGAGCAGGAAAGCAGAAAACATTAGGTGAGAATTGATGAAAGCATTATAGAAAGCTAAACGACATTGAGTAGGAGAATAATATCGTATTATATTTAGAGCTCTTACAGAGCTACTAAGTTTTTGTGCAATGTCATCAATAAGAAAATTAAATTTTAGTTGTTTATCAATTATTACTCCCAAATATTTGAAATGTTGAACTGTTTCAATTCCTAGATCTTCCGTTAATTGCTTAATATCATCTTGCATCGAGTCATTTCGATAAAACATCAATTTAGTTTTTGATTCATTTATCTCAAATCCATTTTGTTGATAATAATTTTTTAAAATCGCGAAATCATTTCTTACAGTCTGTTCAAGCATCTTCATATCAGAGTGTGAACAAGTTAAACTCAAATCATCTGCATATAGTACTAAATTCGACTTTAATTTCAGATTTTGCATGTCACTTATCATCAAGTTGAACAATAATGGACCCAAGATCGATCCTTGTGGAACTCCCTGAACTACAGGATAAGTATCACTTGAAAAACCATTTAACATAATCAATTGCTTTCTATTTTTTAGGTAGTCAGAAATAATTTCCAGAGCAACTCCACGCAATCCCATTTTTTCAAGTTTAAACAATAATATTTCATGTAATACAGTGTCAAATGCCTTTTTGACATCAATAAATATTGATATAACATATCTATTATCATCAAGTTCATTAGAGACATATGAAACTAATTTTGCGACTGCATCAGAGGTGCCTTTTCCTTTTCTGAAGCCAAATTGTGATTTATCATGATACTTGGAGTGATTGATAAAATTATTTATCCTTTTACATAAAATCTTTTCAAAAATCTTGCTTAATGACGAAAGAATTGAGATCCCCCTATAGTTAGCCACATTAGATCTATCTCCACTTTTATAAATTGGCAAAACTTTTGCTATTTTCATGCAATCGGGAAACATTCCATTGCTGAGAAAATAATTTATAAATTTAGTCAGCGTATGCGCATGCGAAAAGCATAGTTCTTTCCATATTTTTGGAGGAATTCCATCAAAGCCAGTGGCCTTATTCACGGCCAAGTTATTCATTTCTATACAAACTTCAATTTCTGTCACAGGCGTGAGAAACATGGTTGATATATTGGTTGGGCCAATAAAGACTGGTTTGATATCACTTAGCGTTTCTTTACCAGTCAAATCATTAAAGTATTTTCCAAATTCAATAGCCACATACTGAGGATCATCAATGATTAAATTTTTAGATGTTTTGAGTGAAATATTACTTTTATTATCAAGTCTTCCAGTAATTTCATTTATCACTCCCCATACTGATGCTTTTCCATTTTGTAATTTGTTCATATAATGAGCACGACCCTTATTTTGATCTATAATTGTTAGTTTACAATTAAGTTCATCGCGTTTCTTTAATAATAATGAGAAAGGACGATTCTGCTTTTTTAGTTTATCAATTTTGACTTGGATATTATCAATACGAGATGAAATTTTTACATAATTATAATCAAACCAAGGCGGGACAATAGCATCATCTTTATGTTTCAATGTGATGGATTCCTTACTTACATCAATACAGTATTTAATCATATCAATCATCTGTTGCAGTTCATATGAAACTACCTCTTGCGTCTCATTTTCGAAATTGGAACAGATTTGAGCTGAGTTAAATATGAGATCAAGTGCATTTTTAAAATTTAATTTAGTAATTGTTGTTCTTGTCCATCTTGGTATATTGGATGATTTAGCCACTAAAACAATCATATTATGATCAGAGAAAAAATTCCTTTTCATTGTAAAAATTTTTAAAAATCGACAATTTTTACCAAAAGAACTATTACTTATAATAATATGATCAATAATGGTTCGAGATTCATTTCTAGTTACAAAATTATTGATTACATCATATCCATTTGAATTTAACGAATCTAAGTAAAGTAGACTATTACGATTCTCACTTATATTGATATTTATATCTCCTACAATAATAAGATCAGTATAAACTTGAGTAATATTGTCAATCCACTCAATAAAACTGTTATGATTGCCACTTGGTGGTCTATAAACTATAAGCAATTTATGGTGATTACTATAGCATTGTAACTGTACCAAAAGGTATTCAACATAATCCGTTATTTTTGACTCCAATATATGAAAATTCCATTTTTTATGAACATAAAAAGAAATTCCACCTCCTCTTTTGCAATTTTTGCGTTTCAAGTGAAAATTTTGATAATTCTTGAGTGTGTAAGTGTTTAAGTTATCGTTTTCATTTAACCAGGTTTCGGTAAGTGCAATGCAATCAATTACATTGATTGAACCATTGCTTCTTGCCAAACTTCTACCATCACTTTTGTCTTGTTTGCTCATCAATCTGTTGATATAAAGTTTAAATTTGTTAAAAGTAGATAATTTTTGAATGGAACGTACATTCCAACTGACTAGTTTAAAATCAAACTCATCGCTAATTTCATTGATAATATCATTATATTCGATTTTTTCATAATTCTCAATTTTCACATTTGTTGATAATATAGACATAAGTTTAGGGTTTGAGTTTGTTTTATTTCCATGATTCTTGTTTATATTTTTTACAACAGAATTGTTGGTGTTAGCATGTATTACATTTGTTTTGGACTGTGAATGACAGATTGATGAGCTAATATTTCATTGTTGTTTAGGTGTAGAGTAGTGTAATGATAAATCCATTTCGAATTCACTTTCTCCCGAATCTTTCACACTAACAGTTTGAGTTCTTTCAAAGAGAGGTTTTTTGTTTTCATGATTGTCATGAGAGTCATCTTCTTCGTATGAGTTTGATTTTCTTGAGCGCTTAAGTGGTCTGTCGTTAACTTTGTAAACGTCGCTTATAGGAATATGTGCATCTTTTATTTTCAGAGTTTTCCTGAGCTTATTTATGTCATCTTCACAAGTAATTAAAACAGATTTAATTGATGATTCTTTTTCATTCTTGTCTATTGATGGATATTGAACAGTTATTCCATACTCATTAATATAAATTTTTGATATATGTCCTTCTAATTTCAGCTTGTTACACAAGAAGCGAAGGAGTCCAATTTTTCTACCTGTTGGCAATTCAGCAAAATATCTGGGTTGCTTTCCTTTTTGTACATTTTCAGAATTGTGAGCAACTATTTGTGCAAAGATTTTACCAGCAGCTTTGTCATTTAGAAAATCAATCAGGAGCATTTTAATAAACCTTCTCTCTCCCTTAATTTTCCTCATTCCATCTCTAATTCTAACATTGCTTATGTGACTTCGATCGTATTTAATTTTCATTGAATTGAATATATTATACAGAGCATGTAGGTGTGATTCATTTCCTTTCTCAATAGCATCCATTTCATCCTTACACAGAGGGATTATATAAAGTTTAGAGCTCAATGCTTTTGCCTCCTGGATGGTTTCGAGCTTCTCAACTCTTGTCGACAACAAATTATTTTCCTCATGCATAAATTCACTTTTAACTTTTAATTTTTCGATCTGGTCAGAGTGCACATTCGAAGATTTCCTTAACCCTTCAATGACTTCTGTAATTTCATTACTTCTGTTCACGACAGAGTTAATCCCAGTATTATTACTTATAACTCCATTAATAAGTTTGTTTATCACATTATTTTGTTCCTTAACAATTTCCAGTAGTTCATTACTTTGCTTCTTCATAACATCAAAAGTTGCACTGTTATCAAGTGGTTTACAACGACAAATTCTAGTTTCACAAGATGCATTTATTTCACGAATATCAGATGTCATATGTTTGATTGGAGAGAACATTGGATCTTGTCCTAATAGTGTGTAAGAGTCATCACTAAATTGTTGTGCAGAGCTAGCTGCATGTGATTGAGTTTTTGGTAGTGAATTTTTTGTTTTTCTCCCATCAGGATTTTTCCTGTTGTTACCGCCATGTTTTCTAACCTTTGAATTTATCGAGTTTTTTATTTTAGAGCCTGAAGAGGTTCCAGCCGCACCAAAGTAGTCGAGAATGTTACTTTTTGTAACCGACTTGTTTGAATCTTCTGATTGCGAAGACATTTAATTTCTAAGTTGTGAAGTAACACAAAGAAAGGAACTCAATAAAAATGTATAAATGTATGCCTTTTTTGGATTAATCAACTGGAGAGTGAGTTACACTCCACACTCCTGTAATAGTATTTAACTTTTTAACTTAACTAACGTTTTAACTTAGAACTGTTACTGATCAATTTAGCTAGAATTACAATTTTAAAGTTTATTTTTTGCTGTGATAAGGAAGCCGTTTAATTGAATAGAAAACACAATGGGAAGTTTTTAAGATTTTTTTTCACTTTATTTAATTGCAGTTTCTATTTTAGTTGTTCACTTTGAAGTTTTTGTTTTGTTCAAGATTTTAAAAGATTCACTTGAGATCAAAGTAATAATTAAAATGCATTGAAACAGAAACTTTTTAGTTTCAAAACTTTTAGTTAGAACTTGACAAAAAAGTGCAAAAATTCAAATGATTTTCCTTCTTAAGAGCTAAAGTTTTTATTAGTCAAGTCTTTTATTAAATGAAGAGCAAAAATTGTAAAAATTGAAACTTTTTTCGATGCAAATCAGAATTTTATTTTTGTGACCATGCAATTGAAAAGAAATTTTCAAAAAAGCTTCAAACTTTGATAATTTTTAAAAAGTAGAAACCAAAAAAAATCATTTTTTAATCTAAAAAATCAAAATCAAAAAATTTTCAAAATGTCAAACACACTTCTTTATATTTTTTGACTTTTCCCCTTAGTAACAAGAAAAACTTCAAAAATTTCATCATAACATGAAAAATAAAAATTAGAAGAAATAAAAAAGTAAATAAAAAGCTGTGATATAGAAATGTAGAAATTATCATAATCATAATAATGTAGATATAAAAATATAACAAGTATGTGAAACATGAATAAAATAAAACTTTTTTGTTCATTTTGAGCAATAAAGAAGAAATAAAAATATAAGAAAAAGGTTGAAGTTTGATTTCAGAGTTGAGTTTTACAGCAAAGCAAATTCTTTTTTCATTGAATGTGCACTCATGTGTGCAATACAGAAAAAAAATTTGAAAGATTTTTTCCAGTCTTGAAAATTTTAGATATTTTGAAAAAGGATGAGACTGCATCATTGGATTTTATGTAAAAGTTTTAATTTTGAATTTTTTACAAGTTTGACATTTTAGATGAATTTTTCATATAAAAATTTCACCATATTTCCTCAATATTTTCTTTACTTTTAGCTCTATTTGTTACCCATCTTTTTACCTTTTCAATTTTCAATCTCCTTCACATTTTCCTTCTTTTTAACTTATTTATTTCTACAGGAAATTTAGCGGGAAATTGACTTACAACAATGTGCCTAGGTTTTATATGAAAATCACGAAAATCCACTACGATTACATTCAAGTACACATAGAGAAAGCATAAAAAAAGGAAAAGAGTCATTAAATATAATGAAGGAAGCGTCATTGCGACATCAAAGCTCATCATATCATCTGCACAAAAAAAGTCTGTCTAAGAGAATTGAGGCTGCAATGATTATGAGAAATGAAAAAAATTGAGCTTGAAATGACGAAGGTAAGACAGGACTGAGATGAATGTTTTCCTTAAAAAGGATTTAACGTCAATAAATTTCTTTCTTTCTCAGTTTTGCTTCGGTTGAAGTTTAATGAAAATGAAAATTGACTCTTTTCACCCCTCATTTGATTTTGATGAATGATGATGATGGGGTTAAATGGGGTTTATGATGTATGTTTGATATGATTGAATATGAAAATAAGGATGGAAAAATTTTTTACTTCTTTTTGTTTCGGTTATAAAAAAATTAAATGGTTGATAAATTTAATCAAAAAGGAAAAAACAATGCAAAAAAAGTATTCAAAAATGGCTTAATTTTTTTTTTTCAAAAATAGTAAATGTAAATAAAAACATATTAAAAGTTGTTTTTTTAATTTTTTGGAACGACAAACAATTTTAACTGTTTATTGCACTTTTTATTATTTACAATTAGCGAATTAGTCAATTTGAATAAAGAAATTTAATAAAAACAAAAATTGCAACTTTTTCACGAGAAAATTAATTGTGTAACATACAAAGTGTCATTTACCTTGAATCCTTGAATCTCTGAATTAAATCAATATATTTTGTTCATTTGTTTAAAATTATCAAGAAACAGCTGAAATTAATTACTATTTCTTATAATTTTCTCTCTTTGATTTTTCCTTTTTCAGCTTTCACTTAGGGATTATTATTTTACTTCATCCTTTCTTTTACTTTATACAATTCATTACACATTTAAGAGGTTTTAAACTGGGAAAATGTTGATGGAAAATTCTTATTATTACAAATATCCTTCAATGGATTGTCGAATGTAAATGATAGAATAAAAAAATAGGGAAGATTTTTAACCAATCCCTAGAGAATTGAAAAAAGTATTAAAAAAGTAGGAAGATGGACTTTAGAGATTTGTGAATAAAATAAAAGATTTAAATTTTTTTAATTACCAAAATAATCCAACAATCCTTTTTTCAGCTTTCAATATTTTTTTATTAAAATCTCTGTTCATGACATCCAAAATAAAAATGAACACCAAAAAGTCACGAAACATACAAAAATATGTAAATTGTCACGCATTTTCACCCTCTTTCATTTTATTTTACCGATGCAAAAAACAGACGCATTTTCCGGTTGCTTCATCACAGCATGATTAAAAATTCATGAAAAAAGCCAGAGAAAAAAATGATAATTTATTATGTGCTATTGTTATTGTTTATCGACTATTAATATTTATGAGTGCCAAAGGAAGTTTTATGTGTAGGATTCAATGATAATTTATGGTCTTTAATTGAGTAATTATTTAAAAATTTTAGATACTTCTGAAATTTTTAGGCTTTTTCCTACTTGTTATAATTTGTCTACTTGTTAAATAATAATAACTTGGTTAAATAATTGTTACCTAAGTAAGTAAATTAAAAGATAGTTCAAAAATTTTCTAAACTTCCCATTATGCAAAACGATAAATTATAAAAAAAATCTTAAATTTCAAATTAAAAAAAATTTCCTGAAAGGAATTTTAAAAGTGAGGAAATTGAATGTAAAAAATATTTTTCTTGTTTGAAATTCTAAAAGGTTGAAAGAAAATTTTACAAAAGATTTCAATAAAAATTCAGGATGAAAGGAAAACCGCAAGAAAACTCAACAAAAGAAATTTATATATGTGTTGAAAAAGGAGAAAAATTAGAATGGATTGAGATAAAAAAGGAGTCGAAAAATCATCATAATAAGAATTGGTGTGTAAAATTTGATTGAATTCTGCTTTTGTTATTTTAGGAATAGTTTACATGGTTGGTAACAAAAAAAATTTAGCTATATTTCAAACTTTACATATTTTGAAGTTAGCAGGCAGTCAAGAAGCTTTCTTACTCTACTTTTGTAAGATTTATTACAGAAAAATACTGTGTAAGACCAAACGTAGAGTTTTTTAACCATACTGTTTTATAAAATTTCTAAATTTATTTGAAAATTATAAAATGAAACTTTAAATCCATTGGAAAAAAAAGTAATAAAAAACTTTAAACCGAAGATTAAAAAAGTTCAAAAAACGATTTTGATAAGGATAAACGAAAGCCATAAAGGATAGGAAATTGGAAAAAAAGAATCAGAGAAGAGAAAATCTTCGATTTCAACGTAAAAAAAGGATAAAAAGCTGATTCAGCTTAAAAGAAAATAAAGAAATCAAGTAAAGATTAATTTTTATGGCAATTATTTGAATTACTTTTTCATCTTTGAAGTTTTTTAGTAAAAAATATCAATTTCAATTTTCAAACATTTACTTACCCCAGAAATTTTATTGCTTCATCTTATTCGCTTCACATGACGTCCCAGACATTATTTTAATATTAAAACCTCAATAGCACAGCATGATGAAACTACAACCTGTCATAGACACAAATACAAAATCATTAAATTTATATTCACAACTTGCATACAATTTTCAATTGTCTGTTTTCCATTGTCATGCTAATTCAAGTTTTTCCCTTACTTTTTTTATTGCAAAAGGTTTAAATTGAGCAAATAAAAAAGTTGAGAGATTATGGAAATGATTTATAAAGTGATGGATTTTAACTTTTAACATGAGGTGAATTAAAAGGGTAAAAAAATTTATGTAAATCACTTTTTTTGTGTGTTGAAGGAGATAAAAATAAATATTGAAGTTTTAAATTTGATGATAAAATCAGGGATAAAAAATTAAATTCTTTAGTTATTTAAAGTTATTTATTCTTTTAAAAATTTTATAAAAATAGTTTGAAAATTTAAAAGTGACTGAATTATAAAAAATTTTCTTTCATTCATTTCATTTTCCCTTACTAAGTAGAATTTTTTATCACATCATGTTTGTCATTAAAAGTAATTTTTTTAATGAAAAGTCGTGAAAAGAAAATTTTCTTTTTTACTCATTTGTGATTTTCTTTTTTCTGTGAAGGGAAAAATTGCTCGCAGATGGTTTGAATTAAGTAATTTCTTTTTTACATTTTCTGTGTATGAGTGAAAAAGAAAGAATGTAAATTCTGGGAAGTTCTTTTAAATCTTACTTGAGAAATTATTTTTTTTTTTTGGGTTTTTTGCAAACAAAAAAGAAATTTATATCTAAAGTAAAAAAAATTTACAAAACAACTTTTGGTTTTTCAGAAAATTTGCTTTAAAAAATTAAATAAAAAAAATACAAAAAATAAAAATGTTTGTATTACATCATATTTAAATTGTCCCCTTATTATCTTTCTTTTGTCACATTTTACTTCAATTTGTTTTTCATAAGAAATTACCTGTTGAATGAAATTAAAATATACTGAGATTTCAACACTTGTAGCTTAAAACTTTTTAATTATAGCTAATTATGACGGTGAATAAATGAATGAGTGATAATGGGACTGAAAATGAAGTTAATTTGTAAAGTTGTTTTCATTTAATTATTTAAGACATTAAAAAAAGTAAATTTTTTTTATAGAAGTTGGAAAAAAATGTTGTTAAGTAAAATTTTGGCTAAATTTAGATGTTTCATATAAAAAATTTAATAAACGAAAAGCGAGACAAAACAATTACGTATTTTGTAACACTTTTGGGTATTCTATAATTTTTATTACTTTATTGTTACATTTTTTGTAAAATTTTAAATTTGTGATATTTTAAACAGTTAAGGTAAAAAATTTGCCCAAATTTTCTTTTAAACTTCAAGTAAATTTTGTTAGGGTGAAATCTTAGACTTTTTATTTGTTTTAATTTCGAATTATATGTTAAGAAATTTATTTTATATCAAATGCACGAACATTTACATTTTGAAAATAAATAAGTCAATTTTAATTGAATTTCTGTAAATTTTAATGAAGACAAAATTAAAAAATGCATAAACAAAATATTTAGTTGACATCAAACACTAAAGCTTTTCAACTTTATTTTATCACTCTTGACAATTTTTTTATTTTTCCTGACTCAACAATATATTTTCTTCTGCTATCATCATTTGTTGTCATCATATCGAATGAACTTTATTTCATTGATTTTTTTCACTCTCATTCTTTCACTTTATTTTTCTACAAGTGCTCGAGACACAAAAAAAATTCTTCTCGCTTTTTTTCATTCATAGGCTTGTGTGATAGCATCGTCAGGCAGCATATGGTGCAATTTGTATGTGTGCGAGAATGAAGGCACATAATACAAATTGAATTGAGTGTTTTATGAGCTTGTTATCGCTCTCAATTGAATTGTATAGAATGAAATGAGAATAAGCTTGTCTACTTGCTTTTGCTTGTATTTTATGTGCTTCATACTAAGGAACTAAAAATGATTGGAAACAAGATTAAATAGAAAATAAAAGAGAACTCAATAACTGCGAGATTGTTGAAGTGATAAAAATATTATTTGCAGTTCACAAATCCATCAAATTAAATTTTATTTGATGATTAATTATAAAAAAAAAAAATTTAAGTTTCTTTTTTAGTCGTTAAAAGTCAAGCCTATAAGACAATATTTATTCATAAGGAAATGTGATTGTTGAATAAAAGATTGTCTTAAATTTTACTATTTTTCATAAGCACTTGCTTGGAATTTCTCAATTTAATAAAAATAATTCAGATGGAAAAAGATTGTCAATCGATGATGTTTGTGAAGTAATGTTCGATTTTTCAATTAATGAACGAATTTCAATACTTATTGAAGTCATTCCAGAATTTTACAAAGTTTCAAACAAAAATAGTTTAATCACAAATATGATAAAATGATTGATGGGATAAAAATGTACACGGAGTCCTGAAGGTGGGCGACAACATATGTACAAATTATGCAGAGAATTCTGTCCATATCAAACTTCTAGGAAGCAAAGTTCATTTTTTGTTGCTAAATTTTCTGTTGAATTTTACATAAACCAATGTACAGATGTTTTTGGAAAAGATTTTAATAGGAAAAGTCTCGGAAGTAAAGTTGTACATTCGAATATTATGTGTAGTGGTATCAAGTCATCTTTTATAAATATTCTTTATGTTCATGGAAATATTAATCCTTGGCAAGCAGTTGGATTGACAAAAACTAATGTAAATCCATCTCAGACAACGTTTTATATTGAAGTAACTGCATATTGTGCTGATATATGTTGACCAAATGATAGTGATTTGACAGAATTGTCAAGGCTAGAAGAGATGATATTAGATAGTCTTTAAATTATACAGTAGCGGCCAAAAGTATGTGGGCAAAAATTAAAATGAGCATAACTTTTGAATGGAATATCTAATCAAGCCGAAATTTTACATGGAAGTAGCATTTCATAAATGCTTTCTTGCTTACATGTTGATTTTTTCATTATACTGTATAATTCCCGAATGATAAATTAATTATTATAAATTCAACGGACAAAAGTATATGGGCAAAATGATTTATTGAATTCTTTTTAACTTTTCTCAAAATTTATGAAAGGAATTCATGTTCTCTCTAGATAAATCATTAAAACAATCAAAAATGAAGAAACAAAATTCAGGATTTCTCGAAAAACGTCTTGGTTTCATAGATTATGCAGTTTTAAAAATGGTCACCATCTTGGATAATAATTCTATCCGAAATCATCTTTTAATGTCTTCTCTCACTTCAAACTTCATTGTAATTCATGAATATATATTCAATTATTATTTTAAGAATCAGAAAGCAGCAGCTCAATGAATGATTCTAATAGAATTTACAAAAGTTTCAAGTTTTTGCATCAATTTTATGCCTATTACTTCAGTTTTTCATTCATAACTTTTGATAGAAATTTTTTATAGACACGTTTTATTGCTTGAATTGTTCTTTAAATAATTCCTGATCTTTTGATCATAGATTCTCTAGGTTTACAGAGACTAGCAGTGGAAAATCAAATAGGTAAAACACGAAGAAAAATTCATTGTTTACATCGAAAAATGGCGATTTTCTAAAATCACTGATTTAATGCAATCTCGTGCTTCAAACTTATTGGTATTTATTGTTTATCGAGTTTTATTATGTTTTGTCAAGATTTTAAAGCGTTAAATTGCATTAAATCAGTGATTTTAGAAAATCGCCATTTTTCGATGTAAACAATGAATTTTTCTTCGTGTTTTACCTATTTGATTTTCCACTGCTAGTCTCTGTAACCTAGAGAATCTATGATCAAAAGATCAGGAATTATTTAAAGAACAATTCAAGCAATAAAACGTGTCTATAAAAAATTTCTATCAAAAGTTATGAATGAAAAACTGAAGTAATAGGCATAAAATTGATGCAGACACTTGAAACTTTTGTTAAAATTCTATTAGAATCATTCATTGAGCTGCTGCTTTCTGATTCTTAAAATAATAATTGAATATATATTCATGAATTACAATGAAGTTTGAAGCGAAGAAAGACATTAAAAGATGATTTCGGATAGAATTATTATCCAAGATGGTGACCATTTTTAAAACTGCATATTCTATGAAACCAAGACGTTTTTCGAGAAATCCTGAATTTTGTTTCTTCATTTTTGATTGTTTAATGATTTATCTAGAGAGAACATGAATTCCTTTCATAAATTTTGAGAAAAGTTAAAAAGAATTCAATAAATCATTTTGCCCATATACTTTTGTCCGTTGAATTTATAATAATTAATTTATCATTCGGGAATTATACAGTATAATGAAAAAATCAACATGTAAGCAAGAAAGCATTTATGAAATGCTACTTCCATGTAAAATTTCGGCTTGATTAGATATTCCATTCAAAAGTTATGCTCATTTTAATTTTTGCCCACATACTTTTGGCCGCTACTGTACTTAAAAAGAAGAAATTTTAATGAAGAAAATAAAAAGTTTTTTACTTGCATTAAAAGTAACTTTTAAATGTTGATTTTTATCATCTTTTCTTTTAAAAAATTAAATTAAAATGAATTTATAAAAATCAAATATGAGTTTTTTTAACTTATTTAGAAATTCTTTTTTTAAAATTCTCTAAACCGTATTTTCGTTCAACTAAAAGATTTCTTTCATCTATCAACATAATGAATGCATTTTCTCTGTCACGAACTAAATGATTGCAATCATGACAACTATAACACACACGTTTGTCTCATTCATAGTCATTTACAGAAGACAATCTTTTATTTTCACATTTCTCAACATAATTCACAACATTCTGAGTGAAAATGATGATGAGATAATGAAAATCAATAAAGAAAACGAAGCATGAAGTCTGAAGCCATGTGCATGTGTGTGTGAAGTTGATGAATATAAAAGAAAATTAAACTTGACAATGCATTTTAAATTTATAGACTTTTTTGTTTTTCTTTGCAACATCATCAACAGCTAAAGCAACATCAGTGGATTAAAATATTATGTTCATATGTGAAAATGTGTGTCATGAAGAGAAAAAACGTATGTGAGAGAAAAGTGCAATAAATTTGTATCAAAATGTCACAGATATTTTTATAAAAAATCATACTGATTTTAATGTTATAAATATTAAACAGTTAAAAATATATCAGTAATATTTTTTAGCAAATGAGAAAAAAATTTCAAATTAAAACATAAAAAAACATTTTATACTTTGCTATACTTTTTTGACAACTCTGATCAAAATTTCATTAATTTATGCAAAATTCACAAAATTTGTCACTAATAATGGAAACAACATTATTATTACGCTAGTTTTATTAAGTGCTGGGCTTGAATAAACTTAGCATACTTTTTGTGCAGCAACAGAATTCATCTAAATAAAAAAATCTTTTCAAAATTGAAACTGAATTTTTACATCGAAAATTTTAAAACCTGAAAAGTATTTAAAATTTTTATTTGCTTCTAAATCTGTGAAAATATAAATATAAATCACAATACTCATCTATTTTGTGTAGATAAAAAAAAATTAAGAATAAATCATAACAAAATTGCCTGCCTTTTATTATTCAACACGAAATTATTTTACCTTTTTTCTTTGTTCCATAAAAGTATCATTTGAAATAAAGAAAAGAACAAAATTACTCAGATGTTGAAAATTTATAATCAAATAAGAAATTTTTTATTGCAATAAAAACTCTTGAAATGAAAACGTTTTTATGTCAGTTGAAGATAACTAGGAAGAAAAAATATTTCCATATTTATAATAAAAATAATTCTTAATTTAAAATCTACAATGAATCTGTTGAGATGAAATAAAACATAAGGAAGAAATGAAGAATTTGAATTAAATTAAATTTATTGTCATAAACACAATAGTGCGTTCAAAATAAAAAATTTCATATTAAATATTGAAAATAAAGCAATTTTAAAGAAAAGAATGAAATAAAATTAATAATAAACTTTTAAATTATGAAAATCCGTTAAATTTGAAAATTATAAATTTAATTTACATTTTTTAGCAAATTTGAACAAATTATTTCCATTTACTTGCATAAAACTTCAATTTGGGTCTTTATTAAATATTTAAAATTTAAATTTTATCTCTATCAAAACCACCTGTCACAGAAAATTCTCTTCATCTTCTACTGACATAAAAACCTCTTTTTTTATTTTTC